>CM024754.1:145158872-145523872 GCA_014218235.1 Colocasia esculenta
ACTGCCGTAACACTCTCTCACCCAGGTACCACTCGATGTGGTCCAGGTATATCAGCTCCACTCGGGCAAGGAAAAACAGATAATAATAGCTACAGCTGGCCTAGCACTTAGGGCTATCTTTTTGTTGCATTGCCCCCTATTTGTAAAGTGCCATTCTTTCCTCAGCGCGGTCTGGGCCTTTCTGAGTTAGGGCGCTTTCTTTCTCTCTCTTGGTCTAGTGCTTCTCCGCATTGTATATCTCCTACTTCCTTCGTAGCTATAGGGAACATGTTTCTCATAGTTGATGCTCCGCTTGGGATAGGTTCCTCTTTGCTTAGCTTGGTCTATTCTGGCTAAGCCTGGTCCATCCTCGTCTCTAGAAAAAACTGCATTGTGTAACTAGGCAGCTTCGGGAGGAAGCGAGGTCGTGCTGCTTGGAGAGTAGCCCGTCAAAGAGTCTTTATCTGCTAAAGCATATACAGCCGGGAAGTAAGGAGGTTTCTCGGAAAGCTTTGAGCCTATTAAAGTAAAGTAGAGATCCTTAACTTCTTGATCCTTAGTGCTTATCGCTAAAGACGATAAAGAAGCATATAAGGGGCAGCCTGGCCTGATAAATAGCTCAAGCCTTTAGTGTTGATATGCTAAAGCATATAAAGGCAAAGTCTAAGATTGAGGCGAGCTTACAGGTGTATCGGGAATCGAGGAGTGCGTTAGGACTCCACAAAAGCGAGTTCAGCATGCAAGTTGAGCGCAGTTGGTGTATTCGGAATCGTGGAGTGCATTAGCTGTGATATACTATATTAACAGAACAGCCACTCCTCGTATTGGCTAACGTGATGGAGCCCCTGATTAGAGACTTGGCGAGGCGGATATAATCGTCTTTCCTTTTTCTATAAGCTTCGTTCTGTGGAAGCCTTAGCGACTCGTTCGCTTGATGGGTTAAGTTTTTAGTGGACTAGCGTCAAGTTTATCCTTATCCCGTTCTTGCATTCGCGCATGACCTAAATTTCTGCTATGCCCATTGCCTTGAAGGAACTCGCGTCCTTCTCTCATGACTTCAGGCGCTCAAGTTTGCGTCATTCATCTGGTGCTAACGGGTGCGTCACGTCATTCATAGCCCCTTGCCCTATCCATGCTTTCCGCTTTCCCGGTATTACTGAAGCTTTGGCCCTTTGTGTAGCCTCTTTACACTTATAAGCCACTACATTCAAAGCCCTCTTCTTGCCTGAATGTTCACCTGCTTGTCCGGTTCCCCTGCCTTCACCAGCTGGACTTATGACCCGCCTGCTATAAAAAGCTTCCCGTACAGCGCCTCTTTTCTGACCTTCTAGCAAGTGACAAAAGCATCTCCCTGCAGTTGCAAAGATCCTGTGCTGGTCATGGTTCCCTGGATCGTCGGCTCGCGTTTCAGTTTGGTGCAGTCAAGCTGGGTTCTCACAGGGCTGTATGACAGTGAGGACGGGCATCAGGTCGTCTCATCTCGTCGCTGGTCTGCTTGCTCGTCTTGGTTCCATTTAGGCCTTCATCTTGGTAGCGTGATGTTACCGGTTATATAATAGGGTTCCATCCTTTCTATATTCGCGCTCTGAATCAGGCTGATTTTCAAGTTTTGACTTGGTGATTGCTATGATTGATGTAGAAGTAGAAGGTGGTGTTCCGTGGATAGTGATTCTCATTCGGAAAGGACTTGGAGAAGTGGCTTGCTTGGTTGTGAAAACCTCGAATCCGGACGTGCGCTTGGTAAGGCGCCTACTCCCCTACTAATCAAAGGCTTCCACCTTGAGCATTTGAAAAAATCAACGGTTGAAAGACTAATCACGGTTACTTGTGGCAATCATGTCAACTTGGGATCGGGAGCGTGGAAACACATAAGAACTCTTGAATGGAACTGAAAAAGAACCTTCGGAAATGGTAAGATCTTTGGCGCAAGAAGAAGGGCTTGATCCGTATCGCACTACGATTGGCTTATCGCAGCCCCTAACTCCAGTTTATGACTAATGAGAGGATTTGACAGCCAGTGGTGCGGAACGCCAGATGCGAGCCCTTGCTACGGTCTTTATAGAGGAATTCTTTCAAAAAAATAAAGGAATGTTCTGGATTTAAAAGTTGACCGGTTTCGGAAGACTCTCCCGTTGATGCGGCAATAAGGGCAGGAATCCCTGTCCAATGGCTTTCTCATCCTCGACTCATCATGGTTATATGGCACACCCCACCGCCAGGGAGAAACTGCTACGGGGCCACACTCACGAGGCACCCAGGAACGTCGGGTGGAGGGGGGCCCTTTACAAGTTCGGTAAAAATAAAAAGAAAGGCGTGTAGCATTGCTTCAATCTCCTTTCTCTAGGGTGGTTAGATCTCCCATGTGGCAGGTCAGTTGACTGCTCTGGTCATTGTCGTATCCCTTTCATCAAGACTGGGGCATAGGATTCATTGATGAGCCTCTTCATTTGAGGAAAATGAAAATCAGAGAGCACTTCATATCATCCTCCTTTCGAATTTAGGAATGCTGGTGAGTGAATCCAGCCAACAGTCAATAGGAATTTCAGGAATGCCGTAAGTGACCGGTAACTCAAGGAGGAGTGAAAACAACATAAAAATAGGAGGATCCTCATGGTCTAGTTTGAAGCTCTGATTCGGTCTCTTCCAATCATCCTTGGAGCGATTGAGTTGACTGTCGCCTCCGAGGGGATAGTCCCCCACTCGCCAATCGCGATGTCTTGGTTGAGAGGCCCCACCTACCCATCTTCCCACAGTCTAACTGAGGTAGCACCAACGAAAAGAGCAGGTATAAAAAAATAGACAAAAAAGTGCAGCTATTAGAGTGGATCCTACTCTGTATTTACCAGCAATGGAATGGGACAGTCATCCGAAAATGAGAAAAGAGAGGTGCTTTCAAGCCAAGGATCACTTAGATGGGCATCTTTCAACTATGAAGTCATTAGTTTAAGGGGCCCGGGGCCGAAAGCTCCGTTTTCTATACAGAGATCTTAAGAAGAATGACAGTTTTTTATTGTCTCCAGAAAGCAATTTACTACTTGATATGCTGACGACTGATAATAGCACGGGGCTAGCCCTTTTGGCTATGCCTTGTCTTCTAAGAAAGATTCCATACATTGATCGAGAAAGAAACAGGCACTCGATAGAAAGCATTCGACCCTCCTAGCCTGTGACAAATAGGCCAGGCACCATCATACACAGGAATTGAATCTCGCTCCTTGAATACCTTGCCAGAATCTCTTCACTCAGACATGGCAAAACGTCTACAAAAGAAGCGGGTCATTCACCCAATACATTAATATGTCAGCTGGAATGAATGATTGATCCGCAGATAGACGGAAGATTCCATTGTTGAATGACTATGGTAGCGCCTTCTTCGAGAAAGGGGTGCTCCTATTTAGTCTCATCCGCTTTGGCGAATCCTATCGTAGTTGTTCTCAAGATTCTTAGTTCAATATGTGGCTGGTCCACTGGATCAATTTGAGGTGCTGCATCTTCTGGAGCAACTTCTTATTGCACTTGTTCAACATGTGGTTCAGGCTCTATAACTGGCCCTCTTAACACTTGATCTCCCTCAACTCTGAACCTCATGAACTTTTGCAAGTGATGCAAACAATATATATTATTTTGAGGGATTTTCTGAACTTTTTCATTCACAAATGAAATTCCAAAATGCTTGAATACAGCTGTAAGGTGTGCAGCATAGAGTAAGGGTCTATGAAGATCATTCCTTATGGTTTCAGGCATAATTTGAGTCATTATCAAATTCAAATTGATTTTCACATTCTTCTTCATGCCATACATCACAAATCTCTGAATATCTGTCAATCTATTCCTGCCACCACCCTGTGGTGTGATAATTGTGGTAAGAATGTGATGTACCAAACGGAGAACTGGAGGAAAGGTATTGGTATTGAATCTTGTGACATGGGTTTGCCTTGAATCCATTGAATCATGAGGAAGACTAGTGAGCAAAGTGTAGGCTTCATGAAGATTGAATTCAAAATCACTCCAATCCTTACCATCATTTGGAAAGTGAAAAAGCTTAGAAGCTAAATGATGAGTGAAAAGGATAGATACACCCTTGACTTCCGACCTGAAACCTTCTGGATCATCCACCATGTTCATTAGAATTCTTGAACTAAACATGGACAAAAAATTTGAATTCTAAGATAAACTTCAGCCACCCTTGAAACTGGAAGAAGGGTATAAGCTCTGGAAAAGCATTTGCAAGAGCTTCATCATCTAAAGCCACAACCCTAGGATTGAGAATAGAACGACCTTCAGTTGAAACTTGAGATTGGGTGACTACTTGTACCTCAGATGAGTCTGAAGACTCTGAGGATGAGTCTTCTTCAGAAGAATCACTCGAATCCGGTAGAAGCTTCCTTCTAGGGTGACGAGAGGGCATAGGAGACTTGCCTTTGCTTAGAGAAGATGCCCTTCCTCTCTTGGATGGGGTTCCTGAAGGAGTGACCTCACCCTTTCTCTTTGACGGATCATGGCTAAATTTGCATCTCCTCTCCGGTTGAGGCTCTTCAATGACCATGCCTTTTGCAGCCGTCCTGGTCTTTGCCCCTCTCCTTGGAGTCTGCTTGGGAGCCATGATGAAGGGAAGGATGAGAAGAGAAGAAGGATGGAAGGTTGGAGAAGAAGAAACGGAAAGCAGGGGATCAGTTCTTGGGAAGTTTGAAGGAGAGAAGAGTTCAAGTGGGGTGAGAAAATCAAACGGTAGGGTCGACATGGGACCTAAGACATAGAAAAGGTGATTTAATCCCTCAAGATGGGGGATAAAATGTACCCGCGGTCCAAATACCCTAAACATGAGCCGCCGGTTAAGCCCAGGTGTGTCGACACATATGAAGAGTATGTCGACCAGACAGACACACTAGTGTCGACACACAAGAAAGGTGTGTTGACCTTACTTGATAAAGATTCAAAGTTATTGAGAGGAATGAGAAGGGAAACCTTCTATATGATGAGTCATATCTAAAATCAATTATTCAGGGATTTTTAACATGTTAAAGAGATCATTTCCAATTTTTCATCATAATTCCATCATTTATTCACTGGGTTGAAAGATATCTAGCATGAAATTGATCATTAAGAAATCCTGAAGGATTGAAATGATTTCTAAAGTGATATAAAATCTTCTACACAATTAATCTCAATCTTTTACACTTTACTTAACCAAAAGTAATGTGATTTCTTTAGGATTAAGTCAATTTATATTGAAGTTAAACACTCTGAAAAGATTTGATTATAGGTTTAAGTTGTTCATTTTCTTTGATTGAATTTTCTTTAACTTTTAAGCAATGAGCATTCAAATATAGTAAATCTTTTTCACTCAAGAATACATGCTTTTTACACACCAGAATCCCTGGCTACTAAAGATTTACTAACTATCCTACTTCAAGGGGTGAATGAAAACCTTTTTACATGGAAATATACGTTTATCAGACTCCAATATTTCCAGTTACTCAGTTGACATTGGTTCTTTTTGTTTTGAATTTACCCCTCAGAACAGAGATAACACAGCACCTCATGACATACATGGCACTTCAGTTTTGTGAAGGTGTGCAATTTCTCAGTGTTATGTCATTGCTCTATCAAAAAATCTACTTGTAGATGAACATTGAGACTTTTGACACAACTGTACCTTTTATCAGTCTTGAAAGAAGTATGTAAGATCAATACATAATTGAGAAAAAGTCCATAACAGAAATCAAGTTACTTGAGGAGTTTAAAGTAAAAGAGAGTGTTGACTGAACGAACATGTTATAGCAATTAAGAAATCAATCCTTATTTTCTTCGGAAGAATTAATGAACATTTCATGTATTAGATATTCATCAACACACTAAATTAACTTTGGTTTTGATGAGTGAAAATGGAAATGAGGTCTTTAGCTCCCCTGAGTTATTGATCTCATCTATTTTTCACAAAAAGTAAAGAATTCCTTCTTCAAGGAAAGAGTAATTAAGATGATCAAGTGAATTTGATGAATTAGAAATTGAGGAATTGATGGCTTCAAGAATGAACATGAACTTGATAGAAGTTTCACAGAAGGCTCACATCACCTCAACATTTTCTTGATCAGTCTCAGCAACTTTCTCTCATAAGAGTTTATGAACAATATTGATTCTTTTGAATTGAAATCTCAGATCTTCCCCTTGTTTCTCAAGCAGAGGTGCTCCCCCTCAATATGTGCATCAGAAATTCAGCATTCAACCAATGCACACTCAATTTCAGCACTCAATTTCATCAAACAACCATACATGATCAATCATGTTTCAAGCATATTAATAGCAATCACAATAAATTATTATTTTTTAAATAATTTCAAAAATTGAATGATTCTTACACATTTTAGATCATGGGTATTTGGCGGAGGATTTTCCTCAACACATAATGATAGCTTTCAAACAAGCATAACTTGTCCTTCCACTAATCACTATTTGATATACCTCATAATCTTAGCATAAAGAATCAAAAAGTTTTTTCAGTTCTTATTCCATGCTGCATATTCCAAGTTCTCTTCTCAGAGATGTGAATCTGTCTTCAGCCAATGGTTTTGTGAAAACATCTGCAATTTGTTTTTCAGTAGGGATGAATTCTAATTCAATGTTTCTGTTTGCAACTTCATCCCTTAGAAAATGATGTCTGATCTCAATATGTTTTGTTCTAGAGTGTTGAATTGAGTTTTTGGAAAGATTGATTGCACTAGTATTGTCACACATAATAGATGAGCATACAATATCAATGTTGTAGTCAAGCAATTGACTTTTAATCCACAACACTTGAGTTGCACAGCTTCCTGCAGCAACATATTCTGCTTATGCAGTAGATAGTGCAACTGAGTGTTACTTTTTGGAAGCCCATGTTATCATGCAATTTCCTAAGAATTGACAATAACCACTAGTACTCTTTCTATCAATCTTACAACCAGCATAATCAACATCAGAATATGAAATCAAATTAGCATGACATCCAACTGGATACCATAAACTCTAATCACAAGTTCCACAAAGATATGTAAAAATCCTCTTAACTACAAGCAAGTGACTTTCCTTCGGACTAGACTGAAATCTAGCACAAAGACATACACTGAATTGAATATCTGGCCTACTAGCAGTAAGATATAAAAGAGATCCAATCATACCTCTGTATTGCTTTGAATCAACCAATTTACCTTTTTCATCTTTGTCCAATTTGATTCTTGTACTCATGGGAGTTGATGCTGGTTTGGCTTGTTCAAAGTGAAATCTTTTGAGCAATTCTTTTACATATTTGGCTTGATTTATAAAGAACCTGTCTTCAAGTTGTTTGACCTGCAAACCAAGAAAGAATTGTAATTCTCCCATAAGACTTATTTCAAATTCATTGTGCATGTGATTTGAAAATTCTTCACACAATGAAGGATTAGTGGATCCAAAAATAATATCATCCACATACACTTGAACTACAATGATATGATTGTGGACTGATTTTGTGAAAAGAGTTTGATCCACCTTACCTCTGGAATAATTTTTACCAACCTTAAAACTGCTCAATCTATCATACCATGCTCTTGGAGCCTGTTTCAAACCATATAGAGCTTTATGCACTTTATACACATGGTTAGGTTTATCATGATCCTCAAATCCAGGAGGTTGAGCAACAAACACTTCTTCTTTTATGTAACCATTTAAAAAGACAGTTTTCACATCCATTTGAAAAAATTTGAAGTTTTTGGAACATGCATATGCCAATAGAATTCTCACTGCTTCTAATCTAGCTACTGGTGCAAAGGATTCCTCAAAATCAACTCCAAGTTCTTGATTATATCCTTTAGCAACCAGTCTTGCTTTATTTCTGACAACTTTTATTAGACCCCGAAATTTTATTCTCTTTTATATATATGTATGTATATGAATGGTGTGTTGGGAGTTCGCTTGTTGTGTGCATAGCATGCGTAGTTCATTGTGCCTACTATAAGTTTTATACTTCTCTTTATATATATATATATATATATATATATATATATATACGTCTATTCGCGTAGAAGTGAGCAATTAGCTAAATTAAGAAGTAATATGAATATTCTCTTTTCTTTTCCAATAATCTTAGACTCAGAATATTTGGGTAATATTATGTAAGTATTTTCTAAATATTGAAGAATATCCTATAGTACCTATTTCATGGAATTTTGTATGAGAGAATATGAAGTACATATGTGTATGTACGTATGTATGTTATCTTATGCGTGTGACAATTGTATACCTAATTCTACACGCATAACACCTTGGTGTACTTATATATGCATGTGTATGTTTAATTGTAAACATAGTTCATTGCATGGTTTAGTTAATGCGTACATTGTACTTCGTACATTGCATGTACATAAAGAGTTCAAGCATGGTAGGTGTATTTAGTAGTTTATATTGGGATTCTATACTCCTCATGAATAACATGCATGTATTTTTAGGATAATTAGGTGAGGATAGTCAATTGGCTAAATTATGCATATAGTACTTAAGCAATGTTAGGTAAAGTTGCGCAAGTTAATCTAATTATCGGTTCGCATGTTGTATCCATCTATTTCAAGCATAATGTACACAAGTGTGCTACACCCGTGTGTGTATACTATATATATGCCAAATCAAGTGTGTATGCATAGGTAGATATCTACGTACATCTCATCTTAGTGTATTCATGTATGCTTGTGTATGCCTAGGTATAAATGCTATTGATTGCCCGGTGTAGTAATATACATGTTATACCTTATACTTTGTATGCGTATGAAGATATTCATGTGCGTGTTGTTATCTTAAATGTACCTATGTATGTATGTGTAGGATAAGTAGTAATTATTGGATATTTACGTGGTGTAGTGGTGTATACACTATACTACATAGATTTCATGTGCATGTATGAGTGGGTTAAGCATGGTTCTGCATGATTTTAAGTTCTGGCAGAAGAGTGTATTGGCGTCAACATACATGGACGCCCATGTTATGTAAGCGTCCATATCGACGGACGCCAACCCTATGTAGCCGTCCAGGGATGTGGACGTCAATATCCCTAATTTTCTATGCTCTGCAGAGCGCAGAGAACACTCATTGGGCTAGGCCTCTGATTGGGGAGATGTCTTCCCAACGTCTCTCTTGTCCCTTCAGCCCCTGCACGAGCCCCTCTTGCCCCCTTATTCTTTAAAACACCTCTCTTTGCTATCCTAGAGAGCTCTCTTGGCTCATTTTCTAAAAGGAAACCCTAGCTGAGAGGAGAGATGAAGGACTGACCTTGAGAGCTCAGATCCGGCGTTCTGAGGCTTGGATCCGGCGATCTTCTTCGACAAGGAGGAAGTCCAAGCATAGGAGAAGGCTTCCCCGGCGTTGGACTGCGGCTTGCAACCCCCTGGAACCCGGAGCAAAGGATTTCTGGAGGCTTCTTGGCAAGAGCCAAGGAGAGCTTCATCGGCTATTTTGATCCGTTTAGAAGTTTTTCTTCAGGCAAGTAAACCCTAGGTCTTGAGCCTAGATATGTCCCCTAAGTCTCAGGAATTTTTGTGGATTTTAATTCGTGTCCTGGAGCCCCTATTCTGAATCTTTTTCCAAGCTCGGTCTGTGTTCTTACACAGACAGGAACTTGACGGCAAGAGACCTTGCCGTCAAGTGCATCTGTTAACGGCATGCGATAATGCCGTCAACCCCTGTAAACGGCTAGACATTGACGCTAGTTCGTCAGGACAGAACCGTTAACTGTTTTCTCTCCTCTAAATGACTATTTTCGATGGGTTTCTCGCGATGAGGATATACTGTAAACCCTATACGTTATGTAAGATATCTATTGTGGTGTGTGGATGGGTTATTGAGCATGGTATGAGTAATGCAATTTAATTGTTTTGTGAAAATGCATGTATGTTAAGATAATAACCTTCTTGATTCACTGTTTGGATGATTTAGAGAGGGTCGAGAGTGCTAAATGTTGTGAGCCATGTATGCATGCATCAGTCATCCCCTGCAATTTCTATGATTTTTCCCATGTTTATATGATTTGTTAGAGTTTATGTTTTGGAAAATAGAGAATATGTATAGGACTATTAAATTCTCTAGTAAATCGTGCTTTGTGCAATAAATACGGGTAGAATGTCATGTAAATACAGGCATGTCAGGTCAGGGCTGAGGCATGTTAAATCAAATGCTTATGCTAGGTTTCCATGCTAATAGGGATTTCAAATAGCATGTAAAATAGATGTTTGATTTTCTGTAAATTCTATTTAGCTCAGAAAAATCTGAAAAATTGAGGGTATGATCTTGAACCCGAAAGTAGCATGTGGTTAAAATTTCAGGTCATTTGGACCCGTATATAAAGAGTTATGTGTTTTTCATGTGAAATGTAATAATCTACGTATGTTATCGTAATGTGGTTAGTTATTGCTTAAACCCAACCTGATTAATGAAACTTCTGGAATGTTAATTATGGTCATCTGTAGTAGCATGGTTAGGAGAAAAACAGAGTCACATTGTGCATGAGAAAATGAGGGAGATATGAGTGTTATGTGTAAAATACGTGTTAAAACTCGGCATGAGTAAAGTGTAAAAGTTGTGCCTATATGACACTGCTACCCTAGAGGCATCGGGAGCCGTATATAGAAAAGTCCCTATAGAAGGCTCCATGTGATATAAGTTTGTCCCAAAGGCATTGGGAAAACCCCGGAGGTGGACAAGTACCACTGGATAGGGTGGAGAGGGCTTCTCCCGGTCTGCGCAGTTACCAAGATTCACCGCTGTATTGCCTAGGTGGTGAGTATGTGTATGAGTTGTGTCATGCGTTGTGTTATGAGTTGTGTTGAGAGCTGTGCTAAGGAATGAGCATGAGCTATGAGATATTTGTTAGTGTCCTCTACTGGTGGTTAGGACTATGTGTCATGGCAAATTGTGTAAGCAATGAAAAATGAACAAAGTGTGAAATATGTGAATATGGCACGTGGTAAGTGCAATCGATGTGATACATGATAAGTGAAAGTGGTAGAGTAAAATATGTGGAACGTGTAAATTGTGTAAGTGTGAACATGTGTACATGTCAAATGTGTAAAAGTGAACAATGTGAATGAGTAAGTGTGCAATCATGTGGGATAAATGTGTTAGATTGTGAACTTATGATATATGTCATGAAAGTGTTAAATGCATATCCAAACAGCAACCTAAATGTATGCAAAACGATGTTTCACTTGTGTAAGAATGAGTAGAATCCATATTAGGAACTTCCCTTTCAAACATATGATAATCTCACGTTAATTGCTATCATGTTGTGATTGAATTGTATATATATATAGCTCTCACGTGAATGAAATGGTAGTGAGCATGTAATAGGATTTTCACGTTTGCAAAAGGTTGATTATGAATTTGGCAATTGCATGAAAAATATTTGGATTCCATGCTAGTTGGAAGGCTCAATTAGTATAAAAGTTTTATACTTAAGTGCTCATGGATTGCTAAATGGTTTCACCATGTTTTAACCTTCAAGTCATGCTACAAATGTGAACCATGTGCATGTGATTTTATTATGTTAAAACAGCAAGCAAATTGTATAAATAAATACAAAAAGGTCATGTAAAAAGCAAGTAGTCATCATGCTAGCTTGTTCTTTTCTTTACGCTCAATTGTATGCTCTAGTAGTAGAAATATCCATGGGTTAAAAGAATGTGTGGACGAATCATGCTACATGTTAAGTGTAACCAATAAGTGCATGTGTATGATGTGATGCTCATGATTTAGAATAGAATTATGGTAGACTAAAGCATGCTCCTGTGAAGATAATATGTCTTGCTAGTTGAGAGTAAGGACCATGAGTACCTTCGTGATTTGATGATAGTGTGCATCTCTTAAATGTTAATGCCATATTGTGAGTGTGACATGTTTAAGTTTAAGACTTTGGTTTGCTTGCTGAGTCTTTGGACTCACTCTTGCTTCGGCGTACAGGTTGACAGGTATCTTTTTCTAGAAGGAAGCTTGGTGAGGATCGTCATTAGAAGACTATTTTGTGGAGCTATTACCAGTTGTACTTTTTTTTTCCTAGCACGAAAAGGATTATTGTATGGACAATATTTGGACAATGTAGTTCTTTTATCTTGTATTAAGGTGGACATTGTCTTTCAATTTCGCTATTTAGATTGTGGAATGTGTGTTAGTGATGGGTAAGAGTTGAGTTGATTATTTTATTCCGCTGTACTCTATTGCTATCCAGGTACATATCAACCTATCGACTAGTGTTGGGTACATGTCCCACTGTGACGACGCCCTTTATACCGATGGGGATTGGTATAATCGTACCGGTATGAAGAGGGTCGTTACAACTTTTCTTTCTTCATTTAATTTATTCCTAAACACCCATCTAGTTCCAATTATTGAGTTTTCAGAATGATTGGGAACTAGACTCCAAACATTATTTCTTTTGAATTGATTCAACTCATCATGCATTGCTTCTCTCTAAGAATTATCTTTTAGTGCTTCTTCATTGTTTTTGGGTTCTATTTGAGATATGAAAGCCATATGTTGTTGTTCAATGGCATTTTTGAAATGAGATCTTGTATGGACTCTGTCATGAACATTTCCAACAACATTCTTAAGTGGTTGGTCTTTAAAGTATTTGAAATTACCTCTTGTTGCTGTACTTACCTGCTCTGGTGTCGACTCAATGTCCTATGATGTCTACTCAGCTTCAGGTTCAGCAACCTCTTCATTCTCCACAGATTGATCTTTTTCTTTTATGAGAATGTCAACATCTTCTTCTTGATTCCTGCACAAATCAAGGTCAGTAGATTTTTCAATATTCTCATCAAATATGACATGAGGAGTTTCCTCCACACTGTTTGATTCATTGTTAAACACTCTATATGACCTTGAATTTTAAGAATATCTTAGACAGATGCCTACATCACTTTTCTTTTCAAATTTAAGATCATGTTTGTCATTATTATGAATGAAAACTTTACATCCAAAGACTCTAAAAAATGCAATGTGAGGTTTCTTACCTTTCAGAAGTTCATAGGAAGTTTTCTTAATGACTGGTCTTACCATTACTCTATTGAGGACATAACATGAAGTGTTGATGGCTTCTGCCAAAAATTTTCTTGGAAGCTGACTTTCAATCAACAATGTTCTTGCCATCTCCACTAAAGTCCTATTCTTCCTTTCAACAATTTTGTTTTGTTCAGGAGTCCTTGGAGAAGCAAACTTGTGATCAATTCATTTATTCCTGCAAAAATAAAAAACAAATTATTGTCAAATTCTCCTACATGATCAGTAAGAATGGAGTGAATTTTATTTTTTTTGCATTTTCAATTTTATCAACAAATTCTTTGAAATTTTCTAAAGTGTCACTCTTGTGAGATAGAAAATACACTCATGTGAATCTAGAAAAATCATCCACAATCACATATCCAAATCTATGTCCACTAAGGCTGAGTGTCCTAGTTGGACCAAATAAGTTCATATGCAACAATTCAAAAGGTTTGGAAGTGATTAAGGGTGCAACAGATTTGAATGATTTCCTGGTTTGTTTACCTTGGGCACATGAAGCACATACAATTGCATTTTTCTATTTCTTTATCTTTGGTAAACCATTTACAAGAGAATATCATAGCAACTTATTCAGAACATTTTCACTAGCATGACCTAACCTTCTATGCCACAGTTGGAATAGATCATGCTGATTTGCAACAAGACAAAGATTTTCATGTTGATGATCATTCAAATCAACCAAGTAAACATTATTAATCCTTTGACCAAGAAAATTTTTTTTTCCAGAATCTTTTTCAACAATTTCACATGATTCAGAATTGAAAATTACCTTAAGGCCTTTGTCACATAGTTGACTTATGCTCAAGAGATGATGATCAAGACCTTCAACAAGTAAAACATTTTAAATTGAGCTTGAAGGATTCTTACCAATTCTTCCTGTTCCAATGATTTGCCCTTTGTTCTTACCTCCAAAAATTACTTGTCCACCATCTTTTTCAATCAATGTTGAAAAATTTTCCTTATCTCCAGTCATATGTCTTGAACAGCCACTGTCAAGGTACCATTTATCTTTCTTGTGGGCTGTAAGACATTCCTGCAAAACAAATTTAGAAAGAGAATTTTGGTACCCAAATTGCTTTGGGTCCCATCAGTTGTTTCAGCTCAGCAACAAGATGTTTGGGAATCTAGATTTGCCTTATTTTCCTTGAATTCATGATTGATCTGCATTTTTCATCAGTGTGACCAGATTTCTTGCATATAGTGCACATCATGATTCTTTGTAGTGTAAAACCCTTATTCTTATTGATGTATGATTTGGAATTAACTGAAGAGTTTTTGTTGTTTTTTGGATTTGAAGTTGGTCTCAAACTGGATTCTAAATTCTATTGACCTTTACCTTGAGCCTTTTCATGTTTAAATTGCATTTTGAAATTTTTGTCTTTGAGTTTGCTTCTGATTTTTCCTTGAAGTTCTTTTCCGAATTACCATAGGAAGTGCTTCCTTGAACAAATGAGGTTATCAATGTTTGTCCAATTTTCTTATTACTTTCAGACTGATAACCTAGACCATGCTTGGTAGGGTTAATCCGAACTCCTAAAATAACATCTAGGTTTTGTTTGCCTTTGACAAGTCTTGACAAGGTCTCTTTCTTGTCATCCAGTTCTTTTTGGACAGTTTTTAGTTCCTCTTACATTACTTATTTTTCATTTATGAGTTTCTTATTTTCATTCATTAAGATCTATTTTTCTTTTTCAATTGACTGACATCTCTCATTGATTACATCAAGTTGTTCATTCACACATTCTTTTTCCTTTTTCAGGTTATTGATTTCAGCAATCAGTAATTTTATTTGCTCAGAATCTTGTGGACTTTGCACTATGCTGTTAATTTTTCTTCTCAATGTTTTATTTTCATACTTTAGTTCACACAATTTTTCAAATAAAATAACATAAGCTTCCTCCCAGTCATCAGTTGAGAAATTTTCAAATGAAGAACTTACCTCATTATTTTCTTCATGTCTTGCCATGAGACAAATCACTTCTTCTTCTTCTGATTCATTTTCTTCTTGATCTTCTTCATCCTCGTCACTCCATGTGGCTAGCATTAACCTTGTCTTTTTGAACATTTGATTTTTCAAATTCTTTTTCAAATCAGGACACTATCCTCTCATGTGTCCTGGCTTCTTGCATTCATAGCAAATAATGTCAGTCTTTTTATTGGTTTCCAATTTTTTATTGTAATCATTTTTCTTTGAAACATTTTTTTTGACAAATGGTTTAAACTTACCTTTCGCTTTCTTTCTCAGAAAATTTCTGAATTGCCTTGTCAATAAGGCCAATTCTTCATCATTCTCTTCATCAAGGACTCATCATATTCATCAGATTGATCAGCAATAATTTTTGGACTAGATGAAGCTTTTAAAGCAATAGGTTTCTTAGATGTAGTCATAGATGCATTTCTTTTCAGATTTACATATGTCATGAGTGAACTTATTAGCACATCCAGTTGCATGGTTGACAGGTTTTTTGAATTCTCAATTACAGTTGCTTTTGTGTGCCAGGCTGATGGAAGTGATCTAAGAACTTTTCTAACAAGATCACTATTAGAATAGTCTTTTCCTAGACCTCTAAGACCATTAACCAAAAGCATGAATCTAGCAAACATCTCAGAAATAGTCTCATCACTATTCATGCTGAACATTTCATATTCTGAGACTAAGATACTTGCCTTGGTCTCTCTTACCTCAGAAGCTCCCTCATAGATGAGCTGTAGCTTGTCCCACATCTCCTTAGTAGACTTACATGAGGAGACTCTGGAGTACTCCTTGGGATGGATGGCACATTGAATCATGTTCATGGCACTCCAGCTGAGTGTGGACTTGTTGATCTGGTCCTTGGCCATAGACTTTCATCCTCAGAAAGTTCATCAGGTCCCTTGTCGACAATCTTCCAGAGCTCATAATTCTGTGCTCCAAGGAACACTTGCATCCTGTTTTTCCAATAAGCATAGTCAGATCCATCGAAAAAAGGAGGCCTAGAAATTGAATGACCCTCAGCAATAATCCCCTTAGTGTTTTCCATAGCAATACACTCTTGATCGTTAGATCAAACACTTAAAGTGCAAAGAGAACCTTCCCTGATACCAAATGAAATGTTGCGGAGAAATTGCTATAGGAAATCTAGAAGGGGGGGTTGAATAGATTTCTCCAAATTTTATGATTCACTTCAATTAGGATCTTAGAGAAATTGAATTTAGTATGAAATCTAAAGATCAATGTCACTTCTAAACAAATTAGACCAGTTAAATGGTGAAAAGCTAACGAGCCTACCAAGCATCTAATGCAAGAGACAAGCAAACCACAATAATAAAGAGATTTAGGGTGGTTCGGATTACACAACAGTGTACCCTACATCCACCATCCACACACACACACAATGTGGCTTATCTTGCCAGTTCAAAAAGATCACAAGGATCACACACACTCTGAGATACATAATTCTCAGATCCAATCACACACACACACAAAATTGGGCACAAGGATTGCACCAATTTCACAAAACACACATTATGAAATGAGTTTAAGAGTGAGGAACCAGATGGAACAATCAATAGCAGATGAAAGACTTCTGGTTCGAATGTCCCTGTTTGTGCTTGAGCAATGGGGGACCAGCTCTTCTGCTTCAGCTCTTGGATGAAGACTCTGATGGCTCAAAATTCTCCTTTAGTTGGATTATCCAAGATGCTTGAAGCTTTTGTTCCTTCAGATCTGAAAGCAATTCGCCAGGATGAAGCTTTCTTCAATGGTCGGCTGGAATAGTCTGGAGCATGAAGAGCAGATGTGTGTCGCGATGGATGCCTCTCTAAAAGCCAAGTGACAAAGGGGTATTTATAGCCCCAAGGGTCCACAAAATATCTTGGGAATTGGGAGCATAGGAATTCCCGCCCAAAAAGCCCTTACCAAAATCCTCCACGTGTCTTGGGAATTTTAGATCTGGAGAATTATCCAAACTGTGTTGACACTGTACTGTTATGTGTCGACACACAGGTTCCTGGCTAACAAACAAGTTCCTGGGACAGTGTACTAGTGTCGACACACAACTGGACTGTGTCGACGCCACTGGGTACTTGCTGAAATCTTGGTTCTGGGAGAGTCAACTAGTGTCGACACCACAAGGCACTGTGTCGACACCACTGGCCATTTCTTCAGAATTCTTCTTCTCAGATAGTGAACTAGTGTTGACACTACAAGGCACTGTATCGACACCACTGAGCATATATGACCTTTTCTTTGAACTATACATGAAGGAAACATTGTGAGATATAAATTTAATCATAATAAACATGACTTCATTATATTAATGAATCATATTTGAGTATCATCAAAATAAGAGATCCAACAGTAGATTGATCTTCAGAGTCGGGGAAGCCTCAACAATGCAAGGGGCACCTCCCAGTCGATGCAGATCGCCAAAAGAAGCCCACACATGCCAGATCAAGCTTGCAAAAGTTTGGTTTTTACCTCAAGAAACCCTAGGTTTTCCTTTGAGTGAAAAGACCTAATCTCCCTAGAAACTGGTGGTTTTATAAGGCTAATGGGTTGGGGTACGCATTACATTAGGTTTCCTACCGTTGGAAGTGGGTTTCCAAATCAAGAACCGCAAGAAACGCAGTCGTTTTCAGATATGAAATCTCAACACAACTAGAGAATTAAACGGCCAATTTGTTGTCTTTAACAGGAAGTGAGCATCCATCGATCTGGACGTCAACATGAAGTGAATGACACACTGGTTGCCGTCAACCTGCCCTTAACATCAAGGGATGCTCACGTTAACTGAGATTTCGGGCAGATAACATAAATATCTATAACATACATATACCATATAAATACATACAATAAGCACTGCATTATTTAAATACAATATGTACATAATTAAATAAATATTATATGTATAGAATTAAACATATATATATATATATACATATGCACATAAGTAAATAAATAATTATAATATGCAGCAAATCAAATAAGTGTAATATGACAAAATTCGAGGGCCTTACACTCTTATATCACTAAACTTGCACCCATGGACATCCAAACTTATGTTGACATGGTTAAAACGGCTCAGTTGTTAGAAGATGTGGCCGATCTTATTGATAGCATCAAGGGGAGCATTGTGAAGAAGGAACAAGCATCAGGTTCCTCAAGCAAGCCCACCAATGGCAAGAAGCGGCCTTTCAACACCACTAGAGGGTGGAATCAGAAAGAAAGCCCAAGATAGCTACCCCCTCAAACACCAACAAGACCAACTGCAAGCATTGTGACAAACCTGGTCACACTGCCGATGAATGCTGGAGGAAAGCGGGTGCATGCCTACGTTACAGAAATTGCAATCACCGCATTTTCGAGTGCCCTGTGCTGAAGGAACAGGAAAAGGGAAAGCGCCCAAATGGTCAAAAGAAGCCTGGCTGACTACAAGCCCTACAGAAAGTGGAGACCACCGAGGAGGGTGGAGTCGTGGAAGGTACACTGCAAGTCTTTTCTCAATCAGCATTTGTTTTGTTTGATACTGGTGCTACACATTCGTTCATATCACAAGCATTTACTGATACCTTAAATGTTAAACCAACATCCATGTCTTTTGAATTGCCTGTCACAACACCACTGGGGGAGAAAGCTCAACCGAACAAATATTTTGCATTGGCTGATGTCATGATTGGAGAACTCAATTTAAGAGCCGACCTAGTGTGTATGCCCATGGAAGGCTACGATGTCATACTAGGAGCCGATTGACTATCTACTTATGGGGCTTGTGTTGATTGTAGAAGAGGGAAGATAACATTTAGTGAATTCCCTAAGTTTATTTTCACGGGATCTAGACACAAGAGACACTTGTCTCTCGTCTCTACTATTCGGGCACAAGACATGATTAGAAAGGGGTGTGGGGCATTTCTTGCCACCATAGTAGTTGAAAAGAAAGCATCCAAGATATCTGACATACATATAGTGCAAGAGTATTCTGACGTGTTCTCGGATAAGCTGCCAGGCATTCCACCTGAACGAGATGTAAATTTCTCAATCGATCTGACTTCTGGAGTGGCACCGATGTCACGTCAACCCTGCAGAATGTCTCCTACTGAATTGATGGAATTAAAGGAGCAATTGATGAAATTGCTGGAAAAGGGCTTTATCAGACCAAGTACTTCTCCTTAGGGAGCACCTGTGTTGTTTGTCAAGAAGAAGGACGGATCTATGAGATTGTGCATTGACTACAGGCAGTTGAACCAGTTGACTATCAAGAACAAATACCCTCTGCCTCGTGTCGATGAATTGTTTGATCAAATATCAGGAGCCAAATATTTTTCTAAGATTGACCTTAGATTGGGATATCATCAGTTGAGAATTAAGGATGCATATATTTACAAGATAGCTTTCAGGAGTAGGTACGATCATTATGAATTTGCAGTCATACCTTTTGGACTAACCAATGCTCCTGCATCTTTTATGCAATTGATGAACAACATCTATCGACCATAGCTCAACAAATTCATCATGGTCTTTATTGATGATATTCTTATATACTCCAAGACCAAGGAAGAGCATGAGGAGCATTTGAGGATCGCTCTGCAGATCTTGTGCGACAACAAGCTCTACGCCAAATTGAGCAAGTGTGAATTCTGGCTCGAGGAGGTGTCATTTCTAGGCCATGTCATATCAAAGGAGGGTATCGCTGTTGATCCTTCCAATATTGAAGCTATACTCAACTTGGAGAGACCAACCAATGTCACTGAGATCAGAAGCTTTCTTGGATTGGTTGGCTACTATAGGCGGTTCATAAAAGACTTCTCCAAGATAGTCGTACCTCAAACTCACCTTACGCGAAAAGAGAATCCTATGTTTGGAGCAAAGATTGTGAAAAGAGCTTTCAGACACTAAAGCAATGCTTAACATCTGCACCTGTCCTCGCATTACCAATCGAGGGCGAAGGATTCTCAGTCTACACTGATGCGTCAAAAATCGATCTAGGCTGTGTTCTAATGCAGAATGAAAAGGTGATAGCTTATTCATCAAGACAACTGAAGTCTCATGAGGTCAATTACCCCATCCATGACCTAGAACTAGTTTCTGTGGTGTTTGCACTTAAGATTTGGAGAGATTATCTTTATGGACAGCAATTCATTGTCTACTTCGATCACAAGAGTTTAAAGTATCTATTCTCTCAGAAGGAGCTCAATATGAGACAAAGAAGATGGCTGGAGTATTTGAAGGACTTTGATTTCAATATTCAATATCATCCTAGCAAAGGTAGCACTAGTAGATGCACTCAGTAGGAAGCCAGTAGCGTCCTTGTCCTGCTTAGTCATGGGAGAAATGCAATTACTTGAACAATTTGCCAGTCTAGATCTAAACATTGAGCAGAAAAGTGATCAAGTGATAGTGGCCAACCTTAGAGCACAACCCGACATCTTTGTTGAGATCAGGGAACAACAAGCTAATGACCCATTCTTGGTCCGAGTTAAAGAAACCTTAGTAGACCGACCAGACTTCTCCATCACAGAGGATGGGAGGTTGTTATTTTAAGGACGTGTGCCTGACAATGAAGAATTGAAGAGGAAGCTGATGGACGAAGCTCACAAGACCAAATACACAATTCACCCAGGTGCAACCAAGATGTACCAAGACATGAAAATGCTATTTTGGTGGCCCAACATGAAGCGTGAGGTTGCTGAGCATGCCACACACTACCTCACATGCCAACAAGTTAAAGCAGAACACCGACGTCCTGTAGGTGTACTCAGACCCCTGGACATGCTAGAATGAAATGGAAGAGCATCGGAATGTATTTCATCATGGGTTTACCCCCAACTCATGGTGGACTTGATGCTATTTGGGTCATAGTGAACCGATTAAGTCCACACACTTCCTAGCAATTAAGAGTACCTGGAGTGTTGATGTACTAGCAGCTCTATATGTGAAGGAGATTGTGAGATTACATGGAGTCCCTGTGTCCATAGTCTCACATCGTGACCCCAGATTCACCTCTAGATTCTGGAACGGAATTCAGACTGGTTTAGGCACAAACTAAATTTTAGCACAACATTCCACCCACAGACCAATGGGCAGACAGAAAGAACAAACCAGATCGTGGAAGATATGCTACGGGCATGCACTATAGACTTTGAGGGGTACTGGAATGAACAATTGTCCCTGATAGAATTCACTTACAATAATAGTTACCAGGCCAGCATTAAGATGTTTACGGTAGAAGTTGTAGATCACCAGTCTACTGGAATGAAGTGGGTGAACAACAATGGTTGGGACCTGATATGGTGCAGAACACTAGCAGAGACAGACAAATCATCAGAGATAGAATTAAAAAGCTCAGTCCAGACAGAAGAGGTATGCAGACAAAAGAAGAAGGGATCTGGAATTCCAAATTCGAGATCATGTGCTGCTCAAAGTATTCTCGAGTAGAGGATTTCAAAGGTTTGGAATGAAAGGAAAATTAAGGCCAAGATTCATAGGTCCATTCGAGGTACTGGAAAGAGTTGGTGAAGTGGCGTATCATCTGGCATTGCCTCCTAAGTTTTTCACCGTAGACAATATTTTCCATGTATCGATGCTGGGGAAGTACGTATACGACCCCTCACATATAATAAGCTATGATGATATTGTCTTACACAAAGATATGACCTATATGAGGAGAAGCCAGTTAGAATATTGGACAAGAAGATATAGCAGCTTCAGAATCGACCTATATTTGTGGTAAAGGTGCTCTGGAGAAATCAGGAAGTCAAAGAAGCCACGTGGGAACCCGAAGCAACTATGCGACGAAACTACCCGGAGCTATTCAGTAAGTCATTCTTCCCCTTAGGATCATATGAATTTGGGGACCAAATTCTTTTTAAGAGGGGGAGGATGTAGCAACTTTGATTTTTAATTTTTGATAAATAATATTGAATTGAAATAAAATGAGAAATTTATTGAATAAATATGATTAAATTAAAAACCCATTAAGCTAAATTAGAAAATGGGTTAAAGTAATGGTCCAAACAAGAATAAATAGGCCTAATTGTGAAAAGCCCAAGTTGGATAAGAGGTATTTAAAGCTAAATTCGTACCTAAAATATTAATAAATAGAAAAGGGATAGGATAATCACTATTTAACTTGTAATTATCCTAAAAAAGAGTCCTAGTCCCACCCTAACCCCTTGGCCATGAAATTAGACCTCTGCCCTAGCTATTTAGGTGGATAAATACTAGGAAAATAGAGATAAATATGGGAATTTCGTAGCTAGAGGAGAAGGAAGAGTTTGAGAGGTGTTGGACTCTTTAAGCAACCAAATACACCCCCAAATTTGTCTCTACCCAACCCTATACTTGGTTGAAGCTTGGATGATGAAGGGAAGGAGGCTTGGGACGAGGAGAGCAAGGAGGAGAGGCTTGGAGCAAGGGGATTTCGTCTTCTCCACACTTCTCCAAACCCTAGGATCTTTACAACGTGAAAAGGTAGACAATCTCTCAAGAAAAATTTAATTAAACTCGTCCCTAGGTAGGCCATGATCCCCTCTATCAAACCCCATGTTTTCCCATTTATCGTTGAGCCATGAAGGAGTATTTCATGCTCCAATCCTTGTCATGAACATGTATCTGAACCCACTTGTTTGCTTTCAATCTATGTATACAATTGATCTCATGCCTTGCGAATTTTATCATAAGTACTGCATGATGTTAGGATTTCAATGATCCTATTTTCCTCAATTTCCATCGTGTATCCTATGCGAATTAAATCAGATTCCAAAATGTAACCTAATTAAAGCATGTCCATTCCATGCCTATTTTCTAATTACTCATGTCTGTTGATACCTCCGCATGTCTGTTTTCGTTTAAAACTAGTTTCATGATTTTTGGACATGTATACAATTTTATATCGAATTTTGAATGGCCCTGTGTCAAGATATGGAAGGATGGACCGAGACCTAAAGTGGGCTGTTTCCCCTTTTGGGCTTCGGCCAGCCTTCTGAGAATGTGACGGCTCGACCCATCGTGATCTCAGAAGGTCACGACAGGATGGAGTGCCACGTCATGAATGCGACGGTCCGACCTGTCGTGGTTTCAGCCGCAATCGTTTGCCTGACCCAGTTCATAAGAACGCGACGGGTACCCCCGTCGTGATTTTATTGTTGCGTCAAGAACCCTAATTTTCATGTAAACCCTTGTTAATTATGCTATTTAATCACTGTTAACCCTTAAATTGCACTGTTATGAATAGTAATGACTTGTTTACTAATACTGGGTCGTATTTACATGAACCCATTAAAATAAAAGCTATGTGCACGATTATTCTTACTCTCATGATATCCTTACACATGCACACACTAAACATTAATGTTTGCCATGAAACCTTATCAAAGTAATCAATAATTTATCTGGTAATTAAATGTAATTATTCACTTAATCTCTCTATTATTTTGATGGACTTGTTTTCATTTTATTCGCACATTTTGTATACCGTTATCGCATCCCTCTGCCTTCGAGTACTCAAGGCATGACAGACAACTTGGTTCTTTACACACTTCTATCTTGGCTTGGACGACCTCTCCATTGGGAATATTCCTGACAGGACCAGGAACTCTTTGTCAAGGCCTCCGTAAGTCTCCTTGGCTTTGGCAGACATCCATCTCCGACGAGCGGGTTGTACCATTAAAACCCTTTGACACCCTAGGGATCAATATGATCCAACGACCTTAGTGTGTTTCCTACTTACCTCGGGATCACGTTGGACCTCTGGCCTATGTTCATGGCACGGCTAGTGGGCAGTCGTGACTTCTACCCGACTGCTGGCACACGACTGAGTGCTGTGCAACTGTTATTATTGTTTGTTTATCGTTGTTTAATGAATATGTCCATATTCTCATCTACTATCTTGACACTCTCATCTATTCACGTTCTCTTTAGACTCTCGTTTATTCGTTCCTTACTCTCATCTATTTTTGGTACTCTATTGGCCATCCTGTGATTGTCTAAGATAAAAACATGACTATGCCGGACAACATTATAAAGGGCCCAATCTGGTCCTGGGGGGTGCGCCCAAAAGGCTATAACTCGTGGGGGTTTAATGATCAGGTGTTTGGCATGCACCTAACGCATGACTCTCAAGATTTAATCTATGACAATCATTTAATCATTTTACTTGAACTCGTGGTTGAAAGAATATTGACCAATACATGCTATCGTGACTAGTGCACCTTGGTGTAACCATACATGCTATCTCGTTATATGGCCAATCCTTTATCATGCTTGTTGAGCTATTTTCATGTAAAAACATTGCTATCTTATGACATTACTCTCGTGACTATACTTGATCGTTCTTGTTGAGACATTAATCGCTTAAAGCATGCCTGTTTATACGAGAAATTAAGTCCTACTGAGCGTTATCGCTCACCCTGCACTATTTATTTCATATGTTTCAGGTGAGTCCGATGGAGACTACCACACGAGCGAGGAAGGGAATGAGCAGGACCAGGAGTGGTCCCATTCTACGTCAACTAATGTTTTTAGTATTTAGTTAGTTATTAGTCAGTCAGTTTGTAATAGTTAGATTTGAATAAGGTACTCTGGACCCTAGTTTTGGCTTTGATTAGTGATTGCAATAGTTGGTTTGAGAGATTATTAATGAAGTTGGATTTCATTTGGTGTTATTCCAATTTGTGAAATGGTTTGTTGTTATTTCTCGCTCTATACTATTTATTTAATTGTAATACCGCTCCGATGTTCCGCGTCGGGGTGTTACAAAGCCCTTGGAATTATTACACATGGATCTCTTTGGACCTATACGAACTACTAGTCTTGGTAGAAAATTGTACGGATATGTAGTAGTAGATGACTATTCAAGGTTCACATGGGTCTCCTTCCTATAGTCCAAAAGTGATACATTCTCTGCATTCTTAAAACTCAACAAACTTCTAAAAAATGACAAAAAATTCAGCATCATAAGCATTAGATCAGATCACGGTGGGGAATTTGAAAATAACGAATTTGCTGAACATTGTGAAGAAAATGGAATACAACACAACTTCTCAGCTCCTAGAACACCTCAGCAAAATGGCATAGCAGAAAGAAAAAATAGAACATTACTTGACATGGCAAGGACCATACTGACAGATTATTGATTGCCAAAATATCTCTGGGCTGAAGATATCAACACTGCATGCTATATTATCAATTGTGCCATGGTAAGACCCATACTCAAGAAGATTTCATACGAATTACTCAAAGGTAAAAAGCCCACTTTATCTCATTTAAAACCTTTTGGCTGTAAATGTTATATCCTGAATAATGGAAAAGATAACCTAGATAAACTTGATGAACGCAGTACTGAAGGTATATTTTTACGATATGTATCTAAACTTTAAATAGACACACTCTAACCATAGAACAAGTTGTTCATCTAATTTTCGATGAAACTAACCCCTCCACTAAGGAAGAAAATGAACATGATAGTGATGCAGAAGATTTAAGCAAGGAACTCGAAGGCACATCTCTAAATGATGAAGAAACAAAGCTAGAGGATTTACAACAGACAAGAACAACTCCTGATGATCTACCCAAGGAATGGAAATTTCTCAAAGATCATCCTGAAGACAATATTCTAGAACGACTAGATGACAAGGTAAGAACAAGGGGTATGTTAAAATCCTATGAATATAGTGCACTAGTTTCTCTAATAGAACCAAAATCAATAAATGAAGCTCTCAGTGATGCATCTTGGATTATGGTCATGCAGGGAGAACTAAACCAGTTCGACCGCAACCAAGTCTAAACTTTGGTTCCTAAACCTCAAGATCATCCAGTTATTGGCACCAAATGGGTGTTTATAAATAAATTGGATGAGTCTGGAAATATTGTAAGGAACAAAGCCCGGCTTGTGGCTCAAGGTTATTCACAGGAAGAAGAAATTGACTATGATGAAACTTATGCACCTGTAGCTAGACTTGAAGCTATTAGAATATTACTCGCTTTTGCTGCTTCCTGAAATATGAAACTGTTTCAAATGGATGTCAAAAGTGCATTTTTTATTGGTGTTATCAAAGAATAAGTTTTTGTAGATCAACCTCCTGGTTTTGAAAGTGTAGAATATCCTAATCATGTTTTTAAATTAAGTAAGACACTGTATGGCTTAAAACAAGCTCAACGAGCTTGGTATGAGAGACTAAGCGCCTTCCTTCTAGCACATGATTTTGTAAGAGGCAAAATAGACAATACACTATTCACTAAAACTATTAAAAACAATATAATTATCATTGAAATATATGTTGTTGACATAATATTTGGAGCTACTGATGAAGTCCTTTGCAAAGATTTTGAAACCCTAATGCAAAGTGAATTTGAAATGAGCATGATGGGTGAACTCACCTACTTTCTTGGTCTTCAAGTAAGTCAAACTGGGATGGAAAGCATATTTGTCAAGCCAAATATATAAAAGAATTACTCAAAAGATTTGGCTTTGATAAATGTAAGGCCCTAAGCACACCAATCAGCTTATCGACTAAAATAGATAGTGATTCTCTTGGCAACCCTGTTGATCAAAAATCCTTTGGCATGATTGGATCACTAGTCTATCTTACTGCCAGTAGACCAAATATTATATTCAATGTATGTTTATGTGCTAGATACCAAGCAAATCTTAAAGAATCTCATTTAAATGTAGTAAAACGAATTTTTTGATATTTATCTGGTACATGTAACCTAGGTCTATGGTTTCCTAAACATTATGACTTCAATTTAGTTGGTTATAGTGATGCTGACTATGCTGGGTGTAAGCTAGATCGCAAAAGTACCAGTGGCACGTGTCAATTTCTTGCAGGATGTTTAATCTCATGGTTCTCAAAGAAACAAAATTCAGTAGCATTATCCATAGCAGAAGCACGTGGCAGCAGGGAACTGTTGCACACAACTTCTATGGATACAACATCAATTGGAGAATTATGACCATAAACTCAAAAACATTCCTTTGCTGTGTGACAACACAAGTGCCATCAACTTAACCAAAAATCCCATTCAACATTCTCGCACCAAACATATTGAGGTCAGACATCACTTCATCTGAGATCATATAAGTTCTGAAAACATTGTCATTAATTTTGTTGACACTTTACATTAGTTAGCTGACATTTTTACCAAACCATTAACTGAAGATAGATTTTCAACTATTCGTAGAGAAAATGGTATGTGCAATTTATAAATAGCAACAATTTTTTTTTACCCCGTTTTACAACAGTAACCAACTCTCTTCTAAACAATCTGAAGTCCAAACTCCCGTAAATCATCTCCTGTTGGCTATCGTTAACTTCGACATCCGATAACCCCAAGTGTCTCAGTCGAAGCTCACTACTTTGTCATTTCAGCTAAGATGTTCCAAGTTGACAGTCAACGTTCACTTTTCAGAATATAACAAAACAAAAAAAAATCATTTCGCCTTCTCACCTCTTTTATATAACCCCGAAAAGTCGAAGCCCCTCCCACCCTCTTCTCGCAGTCCGGCCATTCCTCTTCCCGCGCTTGCCCTCTACTTTGCAGTTTGCCCCTTTCGGCCAAAAAACCTCCCAAATCTCTAGTAAGCCTTCAAATCTTTATCAAACCATTATCTAGCATCCAGATAATGCCAGAGCATTTTTTAGATCTAGAGATCATTGAACACGAATTGGTCTCCCTACACTCAATTTGGCAGAATGGTTTGAGAAGCAAGCTCATTTTGAGCACAAAGATTATCTTGAACGAGTGTCAAATCAGATTACTAGGCTCCTTCTTTTCAACAAGCAGAGGTTGGATCTCAAAATCCGTCGCATTTCCTGTCATCAGTATGACAAGCTTCTAAACTTTCATGCTAATCCTGATCTCTCTGCCTCTCACATTCCTGAGCCTGATCTCTATCTCTCTCTCATAGGTGCCATTGCTGCCAGTCCGGAATCTTCCAAGATTCTCACAATGGCCATTAGAACTCAATGCCGGAAACTAGTCAAATATCACATCTCTCTCTCACTCTTTGAATGTCTCCTTCTTTCCAAAAAATACTCCTCCTATACTCATACCATTCAGCTCATTCAGGCTCAACTAGAAAGGCTGTCTTTATATGAATGGCACAACTCCTACTCTACTCTGTCTATTGAGTACACCTCCTTCGAGGGTAACATTGATGATTATTTTGCCCACAAATATGCCATCTTAGGTGGATATTCAACCCCCATCTGGATTGAAAGATTTAATCTCTACTATAAAGCAAAACATGATGCCCAGGAAGAATTTCACTTTTGGGCTATGACCTCTACCTTCTTTTTCATTCAGTCCAAACGTCAACAATTAGTTCATATCCTATTTCAACTCAAACCGCCCACTAACACCACTATCCATACCCTTCACAAAAGGCATCTTGCATACCTTAAACACTCTCTAGGTCCAAATGCCACTATGGATTTCCCTCTCTTTGAAAGATGCCAATGAAGCTCAGAAACTACCCTTCATAACTTCCTCCTTCCTTACTATCAAACTTTTCCTTCCCCTCTATACTTGACTGATGATGAATTGTCACTCCCTTTTCGTTGATATGACAAAAAGGGGGAGAGATGAAATGAGATGTAATGCAATTTTGGAATGTAAAGGGGGAGTTAAACTATAAATGAAAGGGGGATAAAAGTCATGAAATTTCATGTCTCTTATGTGTGGTTGCATTTGCAGTGTTGCATTTTGTTTTATATATATCAGTATTTTGTCATCAACAAAAAGGGGGAGATTGTTGAACCTATGTCCAAAATAGATACATTGTATATTTAAAGATTTAATCTATATTATATAATAGTTTTTATATTTAAAGATTTAATCTATAATATACAATAGTTTTGAAGATGACAAAATAAACAATTATCTACTTAGAAACAAAACAATATGTTCCTCATATCATAGATAGAATCCCTAAAGTATGCTCAGGTATACAAATCATTCTCTCAAAACTCTAAGTATAACTTGTTTGCTAAAGAAATATATGAAGTTTACTTCGTCAATTCCAAAGTTCACTTTGTCATATACGAAGTAAAACACGAAGATCTTACCTCAACTGATCAAGTTAGAATCATGATATCCAAAGTTTACTTCGTCATATCCGAAGTTCATTTCGTCATATCTGAAGTTCACTTCGTCATATCTGAAGTTCACTTCGTCATATATGAAGTAAAACACGAAGATCTTACTTCAATTGATCAAGTTAGAATCATGATATCCAAAGTTTACTTCGTCATATCTGAAGTTCACTTCGTCATATAAAAAGTAAAACACAATGATCCTACTTCGACTGATCATGTTGAAACTTTGATATACGAAGTTCACTTCATCATATCCGAAGTTAGCTTCTTCATATTCGAAGTTAGCTTCGTCATATCCAAAGTTTACTTCGTCATATCTGATGTCATCTTCATCCTATCCAAAGTTTATTTCTACACATATAAAGATCATTTCATCAAATCTGATATGTCATAACACTATATCCTTATCAGCCAAATTGAAATAAATTCAATTATACATCATTAACATTTTGTATCATATTCATGACATATTTTATTTAATAAACTCATGATCAAACTTCATACAACTACATTATGAATTACAAATCCCTGGCATATTTGATAAATCAGCAATATAAATATATCACTCTAAAACTTTGTTTCATCATTACAAAATAGCCTACAGGTATAAAAATCTTATGGCTTTGTCCCATAAATTTAAAAATATCCTTATTCTGAAAACTGAGTAAAAGTCTGTGAAAAAAGGTTTTCTGACATCTGCCACAAGAACATCCATATTGTCTCTCTGACAGATCTACACTCACGATCTCTACCTACTACATACTCTATCCATGTGCATAACCATTTTCCATAGAATATTAATTGTTTGATAGCTGTCAACATTTGAAATATCTCACAAGTACCTATGATTGTATTCGTAGCTAACATACTGGACACAGTCTAGTATATATTGGAACTTGTATATTTCAAGATAAAGACGAAACAACATCAAGGATTGTCTGAACAGTATGAATGTAAAAGACATGCCTGTCACCCTTGGAAGAAGACATGAATGTCACCCTCAAAAGAAAATGTGCACCATCCTCTCTTTCTCTAATGGGTAGATTCAAATAGATCAAGCAACGACTATCTCTTCAACGGATAGATTCAAAGAGCTCAAGCAACGGCTACCAAGATGAAGCCAATAAATACAATGACAGTCAAAATGAAAGTCAGAGAAGCGTGTGAGATTACAAGCCACATACAAGTAAGCAAAAAGAGTGATACAAGACATATACGCCAAGAGGTGAAGAAAGTGCAAGTGTGCTGCGTCAAGTCTCTTCTCCATAAACACTGCATGGGCATTGCGTTGAAGTCCTACTTGTGCATGCAGTAAAACAACTGTTCAACTTCGCCTTGTAAAGGTTTTGTTTTTAGACTAAGAAAGTCCCTCTTCAAAATTTCTCTGAGCTATCTATGAAGTCTTTCTGAAGTATAGTCCTCCAAATAAGGAGCTTGTTAAAAAGAATTGCACCCCTTAGAAAGGGAAGACCTACTGAGCAGGGTGTTTGCCTCTCCGGAAGAGAGAAGGTCAAGGTAGTGTTGGTGGTGTTGTTCCCCTTTTTTAAAGGGAAGGCTAATTGTAGCTAGTGAGTTATCATTCCCCTTATGCAGAAGGGAAGATCGGGAAGTATCGAAGTGTTGTATCTTTTAATAGATAGTAAAATCCTAAGCTTGGCTTAGGGACTCCGAACCAGAATAAAATTTGTGTGTCCTTTCTGGTTTGACTAACCTTACTAATGTGTGTTCTTAAGCAATAGTTAAATTAGCTTCCGCAACGAAAAACACCTATTCACCCCCCCCCCTTTAGGTGAAAAGCACTATTGTCATCCGATCCAACACATAATACATCTTGTAATTTTATTGGGATTTTTTACATAAATATCTCTATTTAATGGACTTGTCCTTTTTTTTCGCAATTGTGTTGGAACATCGTTACCGGTGCTCTGCTATTCTAGAAGTCCTCTAGAACGTTGAGAAACTATTGTTTCCACACTTCCTCTTGACTTGGACAAACTCTCTGTCAGATTCTCCTTCTACTGGACTAGTGAATCATTGTTCAAGGTCTCTGTAAGTCTCCTCTGACCATGGAATCCCACGTGGTCGATGAGCGGGTTGTACCATTAACACCTATACACCTTAAGGGGTCATCTTGCACTTGTATGTTGGATCAAGATGGAGCTTTAGATGTCCTAGGGGGGGGGGGAATACGACTTCTTGCACAATTAAAATTTATCTAAAAATAAATCACACTAGATAGTATCGTTAGTACATAATGTGGTGTGCGTGAAACAAATGAGAACTTGGCAGAAACAGTCACACAAGTGGACAAAAGATTTATCCTGGTTTGGTCCTCTTATCAATTAGGAGTTGTATGTCCAGTCCCCAAGCACCCCTTGGGATTTTCACTAACTGCCAAGAACACTTGGCCTTCTCTCAACCTGAGAGATATTACAACCCACTTGCACCCAAGCAAGTCTTCCCTTCACAGAGGGGTATTACAACCACCTATAATCATAGGTTTTCCCTTCACAGAGGGGCACTACAGGGAACTAACTCCCTGCTGGTTACAACATAGAGATGAACACAGTGTGTCTGCTCAGAAGAATGAGCAAACATAGAAGATCAGAAAGAGATTACAAATGGGATTGAAAGCTCTAACTCTTTCTGACTCAAGGATGGTCGACTGAGATGGAAATCTAAAACAACAGGATGCCACCCAAAAGAAAACTTCTGAATGCAAGAAAGCTTTTAAGTCAAAACTTGAACATATGGCTCTCTTCAATTCTTGTGAGCTCTTTTCATTTTCTGTATGTGGAGACTTCTCTCTTTGTGTAGCTGTAAGCAGTCACATATGTCTTACTGTCTATTCTTTTATTGTTGGTGGTGTCTCTATCTTTCAAAACTTCAGCTTCATATATATGCTTCAATCTTTTATTTCCTATTTGAAAACAACCGTTTGAATTTTAACGTTGGGCCTTGAGACTTGGAAACTTCTGAGATCAGATCATCAGAGAGCTAGTCTTTTGTCTTTAGAGTCTCAATGGCTTTAGGCTATAGAGGTAGCTACATTGTTCTTCTTCAGACATCTTTTCCTGAATTTCTGCAACTGCCATAACATGCCTTTTCCTTTTCTCAAGGTTAGTCTTGAGAGATATAAACAAATATAAGAAGGTACGGGACAAGTAGTTTCTTAATAGATATCTATCAGTTTCAGACAGACAGTCTGTCCTTTGAGTAGTACAGGGTTAGGTGAGCATTCAAGAGGAAATGACACTTGCTTGGCATGCAATGCTGCTGCAAAGGGAACTTTTACTTAAAATCTATAAACTGGATATTCTGAAGCATGCTAGCACATGTCTTTGTAAGATACGTAGCATTAAGAAAAGATAAACTATGAAACTGATATCTAAAAATGACATCAAGGAGATCAAGGAAGTGTAGACGATCAAGGAAGTTAATGTTATACTTTGACTTTCAAGGACTTGGAGTAAGATCAACAAAATATCAGTAATTGATGTGAGATATAGAAGCAATCGATGTTCGATTAATGGTAATCATTATAAAATACAATTGATGTTGAAAAGGTAATCGATGTAAAAGACAATCAATGTTTTACTAAACTAGCAATCGATGTGGACAAAAGACTTCAACTTTATCGAAGTCGGAGTAGGTATCATGCTTCGACTATGGATAGACTTCGACTATAGGGAAGTCGGAGTCAGATCGATTAATGTTTGACACAATACAAGACTTCGACTTCTGAAGAGTCAGAGTGGTATAAATTTATTCATCAATCGATATCACATTTCGACCTTTTGAGAGTCAGAATGGTACCAGTTTGTTCAACAATCGATATCACACTTTGACTTTTATAAAGTCACAGTGAGGTAAAATTGTTCAGTAATCGGTACAACACTTCGACTTCATTGGAGTCGGAGTCAGTATGACATATAAGTATGTATACAAAGTGTACTTAGAAAAGTTTCTTAATGAAAGTTGACAGTGTCGACACTTAGGGTGTGTCGACACCAACCGGCTGAAAAGGTTATATAGTATAATACATGCATGTCTTTACTTTAACACATGAATTTTCATGCAAAATAAAGTGTGGTATAACTACAGAAATTTGTTTAGGAGATAACTAAAGGATTTTGTCATAAACAAAAATAATAATCAAGCATTTGTAAGAAATAAATGCACAACAATTCTCCCCCTTTTTGTTAATGACAAAAACAATCTTTTATATAGACAATGTAAGCAAATTTTTGTTTTAACAACACTTTACATTTGTTTGAAGTTTTCTATCTGTTCTATATATATTGTCTCTTCTCCCCCTTTGTGGCATTAACAGAAAGGAGAAAAAAAAATAGAGAAAGAGAAAGATTTGGATAGTGAAAGATGAACATAGTATATATAAAAAAAAGTTTACAATGATCAGGAAGAGCTAGGGAGATATAGGGAATGTGGGACTTGATCAAAGAAAAGTTGAAGAAGATCCCATTGCTTCCTCTCATTTTCAAGGAATAAATGGGAAAATATAGAACTGTCCATATTATAGGAGGAGCCTACAGAAGGAATTTTCCTATATGACTTAAGGTGTCAGTGATGATACCAAGAAATCTTCCTGTGAAAGGCATCACCAAGAAGAGTTCTCCTAAGGGGAATGAACTTCCTACTAGCAGCCTTTTGCAGAAAATCATGAATGGTGATGTTCCACTGAAGACCTTAAGAATGGGCTGCTGCCTTGGCTTTGTAGTAGATGGTGTACCTCTCTGTCCATTTCAGAGAGACATACTTCCAAAGAGCATCATAACTCTTATTTAAATAAGAAGGGGAGACAGTTTTTGCTGTTTGCACTCTTTAGCCTCTTCAGGATAGGAGCCTACCCATTGCTCTTCTGATAGTCTCTCAGACTCGGCAAAACTGTGCTAAAAATCTTTGAGATAAGTGGAATTCTTTGTGGCATTCATCAAGACAAACCTATGAAAAGAGAGCTTAATGTTGTACTTGACTTTGAACCTGACTGCTAGCCTGATGTGCCTATTGAAGACTACTTGAGCAAAAGTTTTTCTATATGAAATAACACTTATTCGACTGGGGTATAGTCTTGAGCACAATCCAATGGTCATGGATGGAGTGAAACTGTCTTCATTAAACTTCTTCATTATGCTGGAATTGGTTTGCTGCTCTGTTATGAAGTTTCTAAAAAATTAAAGAATCTAAGATCCAAATGAAATGAAACATTCAAAAAATTGTTCCGGCTTCTAGCTTCTCTGTATTTCACTACTTCTCCAGGGTAAAGAGACAAAAAATCTTTAGAAGAAAGACTATGGCTTTTCTGAGTGATGAGATTTAGATCAACTAGAGGGACTTCCTAGGCTTTGATCAAGAGAGGGAGCCAACCTTCAAATTTGTAGCCTGGCAACCCATGGACTCCAAGAAAAACTTTGATTTGCAAAAAAACTTGGAAAAAAGTAAAATTGCGCTCAGAATGATAAATAAAATCATACCAAAGAGAAGGAAGTAAGGAGCTAGGTTTATTTTTCATCTTCGGACTTGAGATGGAAGTGCCACACTAGGCACTGTTTGAGCAAGAGGGTGAGAAGGCTGAGCAGAAGGAGGAGTAGATGATCTTGGAAAAGATGAGAAGAAATGAGGAGCTAAGGTGTGAAGAACTGAATTGTTTATATGTGACAGCCCTGGATACTTATGCCCAATAAGGCTCCATATCTATATTCGCCTCCCGCGAACGGACCGAAGTCTCGCAAGGGATAGCTCGTACACGTGTCCAGTAAGAATATAAAAGACAACCACACAGTATAAGTCACAAGAAAGTTCATGTGCTCATACTTGCATATAATAATTTACAACTGTCCCAATACATTATTACATGTCCAAATTAAAAAGAGTACAACTACCTGGGGCATACCCCAAGGGAGCACAAGCTCACACAACTCAACTAACACTACTGTTGGTGGTACAAGTCTGACACAACGCCTTCGCAAGCCATACTAACGGTAAGCCCTGAAAAGAACTGTAGGGAAGTGAGCCTCAACAAGTCACCGGCTCAGTAGGCACCACCCAAAAATGACACGCAATACTGAAGAACCTCAACCTTAGAGGGTCTCACTGGCAACACTAAAAAGCCAAACGATGGCATGCTCACAACATTTATAATAAATAACAGCTTAAACAGTAAATCATAAACAAATACATATTCCTCGTAAAGAAAGAGGAACCACAGAACTAGCACAGCACTACTAGTCCGCTCAACAACTAAAATGCCTAGGCCACAAGCCTCACAGGCGAACCTCAAACACGTGGGTAACAGGACTGCTAACTAAGATCTAGTCCTTTATACCCCTAAACCATGATATATCGAATGTCACACTTAAGTAACAGGACTGGCTACCGCGATGCCAATCCATCATACATTAAAACCTTATTCGAAAGTTCACCCAAGGAAGGGTAAAACACAACAAGTGGAAGGTCTCACAATACGACCTCCACTGAGCATAGCTCTTCCACACCACCTAAAAAGGCTGGTACACAATGTACCACCACAAACCATTACCCACACTGGGTGCAGGTACCTACTACCATGAGGTACCACTAATAAAATACAATCACAACTGTGCCAACACCAGGGCATACCTCAACGGGACAAATCACAACCAACGAGTCACCACACACAAGCCACGACCACTGGCAAAGCACGAGTCGGAAAGGAACGATGCCATTACACGGAACAGACTACTGGTTCATGATGCTAGTATCCAACCCGAACAACACAACACAAGAACTACCTCTCCGTCTCGCAGCCACGGACGTAAGGTCCAACTGCTGCTCCATACCCAAGTAAAGCCAAAGAACTGTGGAGACCAACCAAACCACCACTGCGGACCACACTGCCGCAGGCCCATGCCTGGCACCTTTAGAGACTCTGGCCTGAGCCCTCTAAAGTGAGGCACTAGAAACTAGGAGTAGCTGGGGCCCAGTACGTCTACTGGTGTTTGTAACCCCCCAGCTATGAGTGCGCTACAAGCGACCAAACAACAAACTCTCACAAGTCGCTGCCCTCTGCCATCTTTCCGTCATCTGGACGACAACTCTCCTCGAGAGAGAGGGTGTCCAGGAAGACGACAAGACCTCGACGGTACCACTATACCGAGACAAGCCCCGAGCACACACACGTGCCTGTCTAAAACAGAACCTGGGGCACCCAACTGAAGAGGTATTCCGGAATAGGCGTCGGACCACCACACTCGGCAATGCACAATTCATGTCAATCATGTAAACCTCGATGAAACTTGTATTACAATATATTAAATATCACTAGCTCATCACTGGTCACCATGTAACCTCCAAGACACTTACAACTCACTACACAACACACATCTTACAATCCTATCTATGCTTAACCAATTAACCATCTTAAATAACTCATATAAAACATCGGAGAACTGAGGCTAGGTTCATACTAGAACCTCACCGCCTAACCATCACTAATAACATATTAAACCACGATAATGTGTGTGCCAAGCACACACACACACCACACCAACTGCACAACAACACTCTAACCAGACTTGCAGAGCACTACAGGTGCCAATGCACCACTTACCAAAGCCATGCACATCAAATACTGATAATCGGATAACCATATTATTGAAACCATACAAAACAGAACCTCTCGACTGAGATCATGACATAGGGTAATGTCGCCTTCAAATCGCGACACCCCGATATGTCGCGTTAGAGAATCCTAATGCGACGGGTTGGCCTGTCGCGACCTGGTCTCGACAGAAGGGTCTGTCGCCTTCACAGGAGAAACCCTAATCCAGGAACCCATCTCCCAATTTTCCACGCAAACCACCCTAAACAATGTTTCAACCCGGTTTTCATGCTCATTTCATTGCCTAAACATGGTATCTACTGTTTATAAAGCATTAAACAAATCAAACATGCACCATACACGATCTACACAATGGAACCAGGTGGGATCTCCCTACCTTCACGAAGAACATGCAAACCGACTATGACACGATGTCTCCCCCACTCCATGCGATGTCCTCGCGTCAAGAGCACGTCGAAATCCACGCCGGAACGCCGAATCGCCCAATGAAATCACAGCAGCTCCTCCCCTGGTCGAGCAGAGCTTGTAAAAGCTCTGTTTGACCAAACCTTCTTAAAAATGCACAGCGGACCTGAACACGACATACCCCTGTGTCGTGACCTGAACGCGACATAGAAGGTCGTCGCCTTCCCACACCTGACGTCAGCAAGCCCTGCCCCACGCGTGACATGTGGCGCGCATGCAGACGTCGACCCAATCAGCGGTAACATGAACGCGACCACCAGGGCCGTCGCGTTCAGAACGCAACGCACACCCCCGCCGGGTTCACAACCAGTGAACCAATGGGTACTCTGGGCCTAACCTGCCGGCCCACTAAGCCCCGCCCAATGCTCAGAACCACGACCAAGGCTCAATGACCCCACATTGGCCATGAGCACCATACCAAAGCCAGTAAATGCAGATCCGAACGACCACTAAACGAGGATCCATGAGGATCCGAAAAACGCGCTACGTTACATTACTATCACCTAAAAAGGAATATCGTCATCGAAATTCAAAACAAACCACAATAAACTGAACTATCACCTAAAAAGAAACAAAGCCATATACAGAACAAGTAGGATACGCTTCCTCTTCAACTTCCTTTCAAACCATCTGTGCTAACCGGTCCATCCATCCATTTCCATGCTTGTTCTGCCTTTCCTTTCCTTTTTAATTTATTCCACAATCACTTTATTCCGTGGATTCAATTTGCCATTCCTTACCTTTCGACTGTAAGCAATTCTACCCTACGGTTGGCGCTTTATCTCCTTGGACTCAACCTATTTCCACATTTTCCTGGCTGTGTTTGCAACATTTCTTTCTAGGCCATTTTTCTTGCTTAAATACTTTTACTTTACGCTGCTACCTTTACATACTCTACCGTACTAAACCCTACTTAAATTTTCAGATTCCTCAGTGCCATTCTATTATTTGATTGTCATTACTAACCATTACTTTGCTTTATCTATATTCATGTTTTTCAATTGCTTATTTCTTGTAAAATTTGCATTATCACCTTTGGATTTTCTGCCTCCTCTGATCATTCTGCACCAACAGCTTTAACAAATATTTAACTAAGAACCCTTGCCTCTCTACTCAACTGCGCACAAACCTTAGACTTTCTTTTAATTACTTAAACCTCGGATAACCTGCGAATATCAAGCCTTCCACTCTTCCTCTGCGCTACTCTGATCACATCGGACATTTCGTAAAAGATTTCATAAATTCTGGATTTTATTACCCCACTGGTAACTTATATTGGTTTAAATCATATTTTCCAGCTAACTTTACATTTCTCTTATTGAATAATCTCACTGCTTCTTAACTAATTCTGCTTATATTCTACCTTCAATTATATATGTACCATATTGAATTCCAATTCTTGTCATATTATTACTGACATGCTTTATCCTTTATACAACAACATTCACTAAACCAGACTTGCAACTCTCCACAATTTCTATTCTCACTGTTGTGACACTGTTCTTTTCTTATCGAAAAACAAAACTTACTTAACGACCTCAACGCTGCACATACTCTAAGGTTTACATTTATCTTTACCAAAATTTTGCTCAATTATATGACGTCCAATCTCAAAATTCTTTACCGCTAAACTGATCATACTGTTCATCACTTTTTCGGTTCCCTTTTGCTATAATTTAATCTGCTCGTTATTGTTTAACTAATTTACTGTTACTTTGACTTCAAATTCTAGACATATTTCTTGTAATAGAATTCATTTATTCATCTAGTTCCCCTTACTGCATACCATTACACAAATTCTTACTACACATTTCCTGAATCATCTAACTATCGTTGTTCCATCATCTTCTACATTCTTTTTCCTCATCTGGTCATTAATACTAAACTTTATCTTTACTACCAATAACATAGTACCATTTCCGCAAAATATTTTTCTTAACTATTTTGCCTACTGACTAGTCTCAAGGTGCCATTTATGTTGCAATCCCTCTTATTAAAATACTTGCCAAATATAAACAATCTCGCCACTACGACCCCTTCACAACTATACATTCACAATTTATTTTTTTGTTCCCTATTACTTCTCAATGGATTTAACCTTTTCTATTCTGACTTGCATAGCTCCAACTTACTTTAATCACTCAGCTTTAACCTCAATCTATTTCTGACACAACCTTTGCCCCTCTAATCCCATAAATTGCACACAATTGCTAACATCACATATTCTTATCTTTAACGCTATAACCCTATACAAATTGTTCTATAAAATCTTCACAAACTGCCATTTACTAAATGAATATCCTTCTTATAGAATTCTAGGAAAAGTCTGATTACCTACTGTTCTTTCTTTATTCTATCTTTACCCAGCTGGTCACCTCTGCACATACTTACATAAAATTTTATAACAAATTTTCCATTATCATTGCTATCCTTGACAACATTGTTCTTAAAATCTTTACTACAACCATGTCTAATCACCAAACATACTTAACAACCATCTCAATCCCTGCTCCTCTGCTTACCAATACCATATCTCCAACCTTACTTAATCATTTCAAACCTGACATATCACTAATCACATTACCATCCAAATTGCTCTTTAATATTTATTAACACAAATCTCAAACACAATAATCACTTTCGCTAAAGTTCTCAATTACAATTCACGCATTTAGCAACCTTAATCACACTGCTCTATTCCTCATTATAACACTCTTCCCTCTGCTATACCATCACATCGCTACCTTATACCTGTCTCTGCCAACTCTGATCCTCATTAGAACATTCTCACTGGTTTTCATAACTGAATTTACTAATCCCTTCAATTTCTATAATTGACAACCTTTAAACAACTATACTTTAACTACAACTGGCACCCTAATGCGACCACTTACACTGCACCACTAACCATACCATTTCTTAATAACTACCAACAACTGCCATCTTCCTTACAACTATACACATTCCCTTGCCATTTCTAACAGTTACCATTTTACCAAACAATGACACACAACTCATATACCAAAATCTCATGTAAAACCACACTAAAAATCACATAAAACCATAGACTTACTACCAGCAGTGGACATTAAACCATGTCTTTGGACATTGTAACCTCAATGCCTTTTCATATTCTAACTGGACGATGCTCTGATATCAGCTGTGATGGCCCTGGATAGTTATGCCCAATAAGGCTCCATATCCAGATCCGCCTCCTGAGAATGGACCAAAGTCTCGCAAGGGATAGCCCGTACACATGTCTAGTAAGAATATAAAAGACAACCACACAGTATAAGTCACAAGAAAGTACATATTCTCATACAAGCATATAACAATTTACAACTGTCCCAATACATTATTACATGTCCAAATTAAAAAGAGTACAACTACCTGGGACATACCTCGAGGGAGCACAAGCTCACACAACTCAACTAACACTACTGTTGGTGGTACAAGTCTGACACAATGCCTTCACAAGCCATACCAACGATAAGCCCTGAAAAGGACTGTAGGGAAGTGAGCCTTAACAAGTTACCAGCTCAGTAGGGACCACCCAAAAATCACACGCAACACTGAAGAACCTCAACCCCAGTGGGTCTCACTGGAAACACTAAAAGCCAAATGATGGCATGCTCACAACATTTATAATAAATAACAGCTTAAATAGTAAATCATAAACAAATACTTTTTCCTCGGAAAGAATGAGGAACCACAGGACTAGCCCAGTATAACTAGTCCGCTCAACAACTAAAATGCTTAGGCCAAAAGCCTCACAGGCAAACCTCAAACATGTGGGTAACAAGACTGCTAACTAAGAGATAGTCCTTTATACCCCTAAACCATGATATATCGAATGTCACACTTAAGTAACAAGACTGGCTACCATGATGACAATCCATCATACATTAAAATCTTATTCGGAAGTTCACCCGAGGAAGGGTAAAACACAACAAGTGGAAGGTCTCACCACACGACCTCCACGGAGCACAGCTCCACCACACCACCTGAAAAGGCTGGTACACAATGTACCACCACAAACCATTACCCACAATGGGTGTAGGTAGCTACTACCACGAGGTAACACTACTAAAACACAATCACAACTGTGCCAACACCAGGGCACACCTCAACGGGTCAAATCATAACCAACGAGTCACCACACACAAGCCACGACCACTAGCAAAGCACTAGTCGAAAAGGAACAATGCCACCACACGAGATAGACTACTGGTTCATGACGCTAGTATCCAACCCGGACAACATAGCACAAGAACTACCTCTCAGTCTCGCAGCCACGGACGTAAGGTCCAGCTGCCGCTCCATAACCACAAGTAAAGCCAAAGAACTGTGGAGACCAACCAAACCACCACACCTGCGGATGACACTGCCGCAGGCCCATGCCTGGCACCTTTAGAGACTCCGGCCTGAGCCCTCTAAAGTGAGGCACTGGAAACTAGGAGTAGCTGGGGCCCAGTACGTCTACTGGTGTCCGTAACCCCCAGCTACGAGCGCGCTACAAGCGACCAAACAACAAACTCTCACAAATCACTGCCCTCTGCCGTCTTTCCCTCAGCCGGACGACAACTCTCCTTGAGAGCGAGGGTGTCCAGGAAGATGACAAGACCTCGACGGTACTACTATACCGAGACAAGCCCCGAGAACACATACGTGCCTGGCTCACACAGAACTTGGGGCACCCAATTGAAGAGGTATTCCTGAATAGGCTCCGGACCACCACACTTGGCAATGCACAATTCATGTCAATCATGTAAACCTTGATGAAACTTGTATTACAATATATTAAATATCACTAGTTAATCATTGGTCTCTATGTAACCTCCAAGCCACTTACAACTCACTACACAACACACATCTTACGATCCTATCTATGCTTAACCAATTAACCATCTTAAATAACTCATATAAAACATCGGAGGACTTAGGCTATGTTCATACTAGAACCTTACTGCCCAACCATAACAAATAACATATTAAACCATGATAATGTGTGTGCCAAGCACACACGCACCATGAAGACACCACACCAACTACACAACAACACTCTAACCACACTCGCAGAGCGCTACAGGTGCCAATGCACCACTTACCAAAGCCATGCACATCAAATGCCGATAATCGGATAACCATATTATTGAAACCATACAAAACAGAACCTCTCGACTGAGGTTGTGACATAGGGTAATGTTGTCTTCAGATCGCAACACCCCGATATGTCGCGTTAGAGAATCCAAACACGACGGGTCGGCCTGTCGCGACTTGGTCACGACAGAAGGGTCTATCACCTTCACAGGTGAAACCCTAATTCGGGAACCCTTCTCTGGATTTTCCATGCAAACCACCTTAAACAATGTTTCAACTCAGTTTTCATGCTCATTTCATTGCCTAAACATGGTATCTACTGTTTATAAAGCATTAACAAATCAAACATGCACCATACACGATCTACGCAATGGAACCAGGTGGGATCTCCCTACCTTCATGAAGAACACGCAAACCGGCTATGAGACGACGTCTCCCCCGCTCCATGCGACGTCCTCACATCGAGAGCATGTCGAAATCCACACCAGAACACCGAATCGCCCGAAGAAATCACAGCAGCTCCTTCCCTGGTCGAGCAGAGCTTGTAAAAGCTCTGTTCGGACAAACCTTTTTAAAAATGCACAGCGGTTGGGAATGCAACGTATCCCTGCGTCCTGACCTGAACGCGATGTAGAAGGCCATCGCCTTCCCACACCTGACGTCAGCAAGCCCTGCCCCACGCATGACACGTGGCGTGCATGCAGACGTTGACCCAATCAGTGGTAACATGAACGCGACCACCAAGGCCGTCACGTTCAGAATGGACGCACACCCCCGTCGCGTTCACAACCAGTGAACCAATAGGTACTTTGGGCCTAACCTACCGGCCCACTAAGCCTCGCCCAATGCTCGGAAACCACAACCAAGGCTCAATGACCCCACATTGGTCATGAGCACTATACCAAAGCCAGTAAATGCAGATCTGAACAACCACTAAATGAGGATCCATGAGGATCCAAAAAACACGCTACATTACATTATAGGTGTAGGAGTGTAGGTATACACTGTAGGAGATGAGGCAAAAGAAGTGATAGGTGGAGAAGGAGGCCGTTCCTCTGACTGGGAAGTAGATGGGGGAGGAGGATCAGAGGAAACTAGAGGTAAGGATGTAGGTTCAGAGGAAGGAAAGATAACAGAACCGGATTTGACTAACTTTCTTCTGACTTTTCTCTTGAAGGTCTAAACCTTGGGCTGAGCCTCTATTGCCTGTGAGGACTACTCTGCCGGCTGCACTTCGGGTTCCACTGATTGCTGATTTAATTACTCAGAAGGCTGCTCTGGCTGTGGTTGTTGTTGTTGTTGTTTCTGTTCAACAGGTTAATCTGAAGATTTCACTGGCTCCATAGCTGACTGATCTACCTGTTGTTCTGGCTGTGACTCAGGCTAATTGGACTGCTACTCTTTGGGCTGAGGTGCTGAGGTGGGTGCAGGAGAGCTGCCCTTGCCCTGCTGGCAAACCAACTGAAGGAGCAGATCTTTCATCTGCTAAACTTCTTCTGATATAAAATCAAAATTGACATCAATCTGGTGTATCTGCATCTGGTGTACACCAAGCATCTCTTGTTGCTTAAGGACCACATCGAGCACATCATCTATAGTCTTGATAGTCTCCCCCTGAAACCTTGGCTGGGTCTCAACTGGAGGTGGAGAGACATGATGGAAATCTTCTTCTATGGCAGGCTCAAAATGTGTAGGACTTGGAATTTCTTCTTTATGAGATACTGTTTTACCCTTGAGATCTCTAAGAACTTGATTGATGGTGTCCTCATGGAGATCTTGCTCAAGGGAAGGTTCGCCTTGCTCAGTTTGTACTTGCTCTTGTACTGCTGCTACTTCTCTGACTGGTTCTCTTCTGACTGTTGGAGGCTGAACAGGTTGAGAAGTGTAGGAGCCCTATACCTCATCAGGAAATATGTCATGAGTATAGTTGGGTACAGAGTCCTTAGTCCAAAAATTCTGGGCTTTATCCTCCAAAATATAAGGCCTCTTGCGAAGGGTGGATAGCCCAATCTTCTCTTTAACTGATACTGAAAGCTCATCTGTCAAATCCACTGAATGTCTTCTAACAATAACTATAAGCAGAGGTCCATAAGGAAGGGATTCTTGTAAGAACTGAGCCCCTAACATTCTCTCCAAGATTATAGAGGCAAGGTTCACTTGATGCCTCTGAATAGCCCAAAAGAGAAATTTCCATATCTGGCAGTGATAGAAGAATGAGTACCTACTCTTGGTGTTACAATGGTTGTGAGGATAGCATGAAGAAGCTTCTTTTCTGTGGAGAGCTCGTTGATGAGAAGCCCTCTTTTGGATATACTACCCTGACTTCCGACAATCCACAATCTCTACTTCTCTGTGGATGCAACATCACTGATCTTGTGTCCAGAAGAGGGACAATCCAAAATGTCGACCAATAACTCTTCAGAAATAGAGACTGGAGTATCTTTGACATGACCTACCAGAGACCTACCTACAGAGACTCGAAGAGTCACATAAAAGGCTTTCACAACAGCTTCATATGTTGGCTCGTTGATCTGGCATAGCTTTGTCAAACCCATCACATCTAGGGTTTCTTCTATGGAATAGAGTCTGCCCGTCAACTGAGAGAAATCTACTATCTTCCCAGGGCAAATTGAAGCTTTGGCAGAGATGAGTCTGTTGAACTATTCTGGAGTGAAAAAGGAACTGTCGAGAGACCTAAAAGAGGCCATCTAGACCAAAATAAGGGAAGAAACTAAGAATGATTGCAAAGGGGATGTGAAATGAGTCCAAAGGTGTCACAAATCCTACCTTTCTTCAAAAAGATTGAAGAAATCGACAGATGCTAAGCAAGGGTTCCGTCGGGTTGAAGAACAAACGTGGGAACTAGGAAGAAGACACATGAGTTAGAGATGTTTCAAATGAGGTGATTTGGAAAGAGAGATGGAAAGGTTTATATAAGGAAAAGACATTTATAACAGACCATTGAGAGGGAGATGAATGGCTAAGATTAAATGAATAACCAATTATTTAACTCTCGCCCCAAATATAATTATAACTATTTTTTTAATTAACAGTAACTCCGACTACCTAAAATCCGACTTCAAAAACTCTGACTTCCTAAACTGCGATTTTGGAGAAGTCAAATGTTCAGGACTTGGAAAAACTTGACGATAGATAGATCATACAAAGCAAGAGTTTTAAGCATTCATTCAGGATTTCACATTCATATTTCTCTTCGAGTTGAGGTAAACCTTTTTTCAGGGAGTGGTTTAGTAAAAATATCTACTAATTGATTATCTATAGTAACAAATTCAAGCAATATATCATCATTACTTACATGATCCCTGATGAAATGATGTCTGACCTCAATGTGCTTGGTTCTTGAATGATGGATTGGATTTTTTGGTCAGATTGATTGCGCTTGTGTTATCATAAAACATTAGAATTTCATGCAATTTGTGACCATAGTCTTCCAGTTAATGTTTGAACCACAACAGTTGGGTGTAGCAACTTCCAGTTGCTATGTATTCTACTTCGGTTGTGGACAATGCTACTGAGTTTTATTTTCTAGAAGACCAAGAAATTAAGCATCTTGTAAGAAATTGACAAGTACCATTGGTACCTTTTCTATCTATTTTGCATCCAACATAGTCAGCATCACTATGTCCAAGTAATTGAAATTCAAAACATCTGGGATACCATAAACCCAATTTGCTTGTATTAATAAGATATCTAAAAATTCATTTAACATCATTAACATGAGATTCTCTAGGATTAGCCTGAAATTTAGTACATAAACATACACTGAACATTATGTCTAGTCTACTAGCAGTAAGATAGAGTAATGACCCAATCATACCTCTATAGATCTTTTAATCTACTTTCTTGCCAATTGGATCACTATCTATTTTTATTTCTGAGCTCATGGGAGTTCCTAAGGGCTTACACTTATCAAAGCCATGCTTAGAAAGCAAATCTGAAATATACATGCTTTGACAAATGTGAATATCATCCTTGGTTTGCTTGATTTGCAATCCAAGAAAGTAGTTAAGCTCACCCATCATGCCCATTTCAAACTCACTTTGCATAAGGTTTTCAAAGAATTTGCAAAGTGATTCATTAGTAGAACCAAAGATAATATCATCAACATATATTTGTACAATTAGGATCCCTACAAAAATTTCTTAATAAATAGAGTGCTATCTACTTTACCTCTTAAAAAATCATGTGATAGAAGATAAGCACTTAGTCTCTCATACCAAGCTCTTGGAGCTTATTTCAGACCATATAGTGTCTTCTTTAATCGAAAAACATGATTTGGATATTTAATATCTTCAAAGCCAGGTGTTTGTTCAACATACACTTCTTCTTTTATGAAACTATTCAAAAAGTGCTTTTAACATTAATTTGATACAAATTGATATTAAGAGAAATGCATATGCTAATAAAATTCTAATTGCTTCTAATCTAACAACTAGAGCATATGTTTTATCGAAATCAATGCATTCCTCATGGGAATATCCTTGTGCTACCAGTCTACCCTTGTTTTTGGTGATCACTCCTGATTCATCTATTTTTTTTTGAAGACCTATCTAGTCCCAATAACTAGATGGTAAAGAGGTCTAGGTACAAGAAACCAGACTTGGCTGTGTTGGAACTGGTTAAGTTCCTCTTGTATAGCTAGGATCCAAGATTCATTTGTCAGTTCATCATTGATTGTTCTAGGCTCAATATGAGAAACAAATGTAGTGTAATCACAAGGAATAGTCATACCTCTCGTTCTTACCTTATCTTGAGGATCACCTATGATATTTTCTCTTGGATGATCTCTGTGATACCTCAATTGTTTAGGAAGTTCTTCATGTGCTTATTTCTATTGTTGCAGTTCTTCTTGTGGAGGATCTTCCTTGTCTTCATGTTTATCTTCAAGAGAAGATTGTTCCAGATCCCTACACAATTCATCAACTTCATTTTCTTCTTCTTCTCTTTTCTTAATAGAAGAGTTAGTTTCATCAAATAGGACATGAACTATTTGTTCAATTGTTAAAGTTTTTATGTTGAACACCCTATATCATCTAGGTTTTGAAATATATCCTAATAGAAAAGCTTCATCACTTTTAGCATCTAATTTTTCTAGATTATCTTTACCATTATTCAAAATGAAACACTTACAATCAAAAGGTCGAAGGTGACTGATGTTTAATCTTCTTATCCTTCTACAACTCATAAGGTGTCTTCTTTAATATTAGTCTGATCATGCACCTGTTGATGATGTAGCAAGCGATGCTAACTGCTTCTGCCCAGAAGTATCTTGGTAGATTGTATTCTGTAAGCATTGTTCTGACCATTTCCAACAGTGTTTTGTTCTTTCTTTTTGCTACTCCATTCTATTGAGGGGTTCTTGCTGCAGAGAAATTATGTTCTATGCTATTTTCTTCACAGAATCTGACAAACTCTTCATTCTTGAATTCTCCACCATGATCAGATCTGATATTGATTATTTGATATTTCTAGTTCTTCCGTACTAATTTGTTGAATTTTAGAAAAGTTGAGAAAGTTTCTGATTTGGCTTCCAAAAATGATATCCAAGTGTATCTTGAATAATCGTCCACTATTACATAAGCATAAACTTTGCCTCCAAGACTTACTGTTCTTATGTGTCCAAATATATCCAAGTGAATGAGTTCCAATGGTTTAAAGGTTGTCAGCAATGTCTTGGACTGAAATGATCTCTTGATTTGCTTTCCTTTTGCACAAGCTATACAGATTCTAAATTTTTTTAATTACAGCTTTGGAAGACCTTCAACTAGATCATGCTTGATTAATTTCTTGATCACTGATGTGCTAGCATGTCCTAGTCTTCTATGCCATAGATCAGTCTCTTCATTCTTCGTAGTTGAAAGACACTAGTTGACTTCTTTCAGTTCTGCCAGCTGTAAGGTGTACAAATTTTTAACTCTTAGAGCTTCAAAACTTACTTTCCCATCCTTTAAGATGATACATTTATCATTTTGAAAGTTCACCAAGTGACCATTATCACATAACAGACAGATACTAATGAGGTTATGTTTCAATCCTTCAACACACATAACATCCTTTATTAAATCCTTTTCTTTTATTCCTACTGTTCTACAGCCTATCACTTTTCCTTTTCCATTATCACCATATGTGACTGGAACATTTTCATTTATGAATCTTGTAAATAGTTTTTTGTCACTTGTCATATGCCTAGAGCACCCACTATCCAAATACCATTGGGATGCTCTCTGGCATCCCTACAAACAGAATCAAGTTGAGATTTTTGGTACCCAAATTTTCTTGAGTGCTTGATGGTTAGTTTTTGGAATCCAATGCAAGTGTCTAGTGGTGCAAGTGCTAATTGTGTGTCCTAATTGATTACAGTTCTAACACCCTATATAGGAATATGTCAAATGGACTAAATCAACAAACTACCAACAACTCGGACGAGTCATTTTTAGAGCTCGAGTCAGAAAAGAACTCTGAATTTCAGCGTGCTCAGTTGGGAGTAGTCCTAGGATGGGTGACGTTCTTGGGAAGTCTACCAACTAGTATGGTTGTTGTGCCAGTTTGTTGGTTGGATCGTCACAAATGGTATCAGAGACTTGCCCAGTCGGAAGTGCAAAAACTAAGTGCCACACAGGGCAAAGTGCTATGCTATAGGAGCCACCTCTTGAGGCCGTAATGGCGCAAAGTGCTACATAGTGAGAGCCACCTCTTCAGCTGGTGGGGGCCATCTCTAGAATCCTGCCTGCCTGGGGTTTGCTTATGTGCTATATGTGAGCTGCGATGAGGACGTCGCTTATATAAGAGGGGTAGATTGTAACACCCTATATAAGAATATGTTAAATAGACTAAATCAGTAAATTATCAACAACTTGAACTAGTCATTTTCAGAGTTCGAGTAGGAAAAGAACTTTGAAGTTAAGCGTGCTCAGTTGGGTGACCTTCCTAAGAAGTCTACCAACTAGTATGGTTATTTGGTCAGTTTGTTGGTTGGGTAGTCACAACAGTGACTACAACACAAATCATATGCATGTTTTGAATTTGTAGTGTTATTCTTTTTAGGTTTTTGTTTGTTGACATATTGATTAACCCTTTTAAAATTTTTAATTATTTTTTCTTTTACAAACTTAGGGGTTGAGTATTTTTCAGGATACACAAATTTTTCTACATTTATTGGAGGTGTATAACCTACTCAATATTTCTTTTTATCTGTTCTAGCGCCTTTTAATTTTACAAGTAAGTATGTTTTACAGTTTGTGGTTTTGTCTATGGTAGCTCTTAAATAATTATTTTCTTCTCTTAATTTTTCTTCATCTTTTAATTCATTTAGATTTGATTCAAGTTCCATGATTTTACCATTTTTAGTCTTTAAATCTTCACATAATGGTTCATTTGTTCTTTTAGTTTCAATTAAGTGTTCTCCTAATCTTTCTACTTCATTTTTTAGAAAGGTGTTAGATTTTTCTTGGTTTATCAGATTTAATTTAACTAGTTTCCTTTATTTAACTACAATTTTATATTTACCATACAGTTCATTAATTGCATCATCTAAACTATCGGAGTCATATTCTGAACATGAAGTAAAGGAGGTTCTAGAATTTACCTGATCTAGTCCTGCCATGAGTGCTAGATTTACTTCTTCTTCTTCTGATTCTGATTCTGAGCTTGTTGAGTCTGAACTTGTTGCTTCCTCATTGTCCCAAGCTGCTGCCATTGCCTGTTGGATCTCTTGTTTTGATGATGTTTAACTATGATCCATACATATGTACATATCTTTAATAAATCATATCTAACATTGTTTTTTCATGTTTAGTTGACAGAAATATGGATATGATGACAGTGGTGTCGACACAATCTTGATAGTGTGTCGACACGTCATTCAATCTTAGAGCAAATGATCATGAATGTATGCCAGTTGTGTCGACACAGGTTCAACATGTGTCGACACATCATTACTTCACAGAAGATTTTCCATAACTAAAGTGCTAGTGGTGTCGACACAACTTCAATGGTGTCGACACATCCTATGCATCCAATAAGCAGTGAAGTGTTAAAGAGCCAGTGGTGTCGACACAGGATGATTGTGTGTCCACACTTCCTGTCCCTCCCAGAAGCTTGATTTGCAACCAGTGGAAAGTGTGTTGACACAAGTGCAAAGTATGTCGACACAACTCATCTGTCAAAGTTGCCATGACACAAAGTTAGGAACATATGTCGACACATAACTCATGTTGTGTCGACACACTTCGACTACTTTTCAATATTTGAATTTAAGGATGTGTGGATGATTTTTGTTGAAGGCTTTTGAGCGAGAATTTTTGTGCCCCCAAATTCCAAGGCATTTCGTGGACACATGGGACTATAAATGCCCATCATCCACTCATCTTTTGAGGAACACACACCTCAGCTTTCTCAACTCCCAAAAGTAGAAGGCGATTTCAGAGAGAGGCTTCATCCTGGAGAATTGTGACCAGATCTAAAGAATTGGGAGATCCAAGCACCTTGGCTGATCAACCTCAAGTGGAATTCCAAGATTCCAGAGTCTACATCCTGGAGCTGAAGCTGGAGATTTGAACTCTCAACTGAAAACAGAATAGGGGGAAATCGAACCAGACTTCTTCAATTTGCAATTCAAGTGTTCTATCTGGTTCCTTACTTAAAACTCATTTCCTAGTGTGTGTTTTATGGAATTGGAGCAACTCTTGTGCTCAATTTCACGTGTGTGTTTAAATCTGAGATCTCTGTTATCTCAGAGTGTGTGTGTTGTAATGTGACCTATTTGGACTTGCGACATAAGCCACTTTGTGTGTGTGTGTGGATGGTGGACGTAGGATACAAAATTGTGTAATCCAAACCACCCTAAATCATTGTGCCATTGTGGTTTGATTGTCATTGCGTTAGATGATTGGTAGGCTCACTACTCTCACATCACTTGATCTATCTAGATTGCTCAAAACTATTCTTAAGTCGGAGATCTAAGTTTCTCATTGGTTTCTCTGAGTTTCTAATCGAGTAATTTTTAAATTCAGTTGAAATCTATTCAACCCCCCCGCCCTCTAGATTTCATCATAGCTATTTTCCGCAACATTTCATTTGGTATCAGAGCGAGTTCTCATTGCACTTACTAAGTGTTTGATCTAGCGATCAAGAGTTTTTGCTATGAAAATCACTAAGGGATTCATGGCTGAGGGTCACTCAGGTATTCTTAAGAGCTCGGGACTATGAACTCTGGAAGATTGTTGATAAAGGACCTGCTGAACTGCCAGAAGATGAAGATCTATGGACCAAGGAACAAATCAAGAAGTCCACACTCAACTGGAGTGCTATGAACATGATGCAGTGCACAATTCATCCCAAAGAGTACTCCAGAGTGTCATCATGTAAGTCTGCGAAGGAGATGTGGGATAAACTTCAACTAATCTATGAGGGAACATCTGAGGTAAGTGAAACAAATGCAAGTATCCTAGTCTTAGAATATGAAATGTTCAGGATGAAGAGTGATGAGACCATTTTTGAAATGTTTGCTAAGTTCATGCTTATTGTAAATGGTCTTAGAGGTCTAGGAAAAGATTATTCTAATAGTGATATTGTCTGGAAGATACTTAGGTCTCTTCCATCAACTTGGCACACAAAGGCCACTGTTATTGAGGATTTAAAGAATTTATCAACCATGGAATTGGATGAGCTGATAGGACCATTATTGACATATGAGATTAGATTGAAAAGAAATGCATCTGTCATTACCTCTAAGAAACCTATTGCTTTGAAAGCCTCATCTAGCTCAAAGAATGTGATTGAAAAATCTAATGAAACTGATGAATCTTCTGATGAAGATGATGATGATGAATTGGCCTTATTGACAAGGCAATTCAAGAAGTTCTTGAGAAAGAAAGGGAAAGGTAAATTCAAACCTTCAAATAAGAAAGATTTTTCAAAGAAAAATGATTTCAATAAGAAAATTGAAACAACAAAAAAAACTAATATAATTTGTTATGAAAGCAGGAAACCAGGACACATGAGAGGAGAGTGTCCTTATTTGACAAGAAAGCTAAAGAATCAAATGTTCAAGAAAACTAGAGCCATGCTAGCCACATGGAGTGATGAAGATGAAGAGCAAGAAGGAAATGAGTCTGATGAAGAAGAAGTTACATGTCTTATGGTTAGGAATAAAGAGAACAATGAGGTAAGCTCTTCATTTGAAGATTTTTCAACTGATGATTGGGAAGAAGCATATGCCACCTTATTTGAAAAAGTTGTGTGAATTAAAGTCTGAAAATAAATCATTAAAAAAGAAAATTCACAACATATTGCATAATTCTCAAGAATCAAAACAAATAAATGTTCTGAATAATGAAATTGTTAGCTTGAAAAAGGAACAAGAAGATTTAAATGAATAGCTTGATCATGTCAAAAAAAGATGTCAACGCACTGAAAAAGAGAAACAAATTTTGATGGATGAAAATGAAAAACTCAAGAAAGAAAAAGAGGTGATTCAGGAAGAATTGAAAACTGCTTAAAAGAAACTGAATGACAAAAAAGAAACTTTATCTAAATTTGTTAAGGGAAAGAAAACCTAGATGCTATATTGGGAGTTCAGATGAACACTACTAAGTATGGTTTAGGTTTTTAGTCAGAGAACAAGAAAAAAATTGGACAAACTTTGATAACATCATTTGTTAAAGGAACCACCTCTCATAGTCAATCAGAAAAGAACATTTAGGGAAAATCACCAATGAACTCAAAACCCAAAAATCAGAATCAATTGAAAAATTCCAAAACACAATCCAAACATGGAAGAGTTCAAGTTAATAATGAACAGAATTTGAAGCCAAATGTTAGATTTACCTCATATCTGAAAAACAACAAGAACTTCACAGTTAGATCTAACTCTCATTTAAAAAGCAACAAAAATTTTACACCACAAAGAGTCATGACATGCACAATTTGCAAGAAATCTGGACATACTGATGACAAATGCAGATCAAATGTGAATGTATGTAGAATGAAACAAGTCTGGATTCCATAACAAATTGCTATTGAATTGAGAAAACTGATGAGACACAGAGCAATTTGGGTACCAAAATTCTCTTTCTAAATCTCTTTGTAGGAATGTCTTACAGCCCACAAGAAAGACAAATGGTACCTTGACAGTGGCTGTTCAAGACATATGACTGGAGATAGGGAGAAATTTTTTTCATTAACTGAGAAAGATGTTGGACAAGTGATCTTTGGAGGTAAAAACAAAGGTCAAATCATTGTAACTGGAAAAATTGGTAATAATCCTTCAATCTCTATTGAAAATGTCTTGCTAGTTGAAGGCCTTGATCATAACTTAATGAGCATCAGTCAACTTAGTGACAAAGGCTTTAACGTAATTTTCAGTTCTGAATCATGTGAAATTGTTGAAAAGGATTCTTGAAAAATGAAGTTTCTTGGTCAAAGGATTAACAATGTTTATCTAGTTGACCTGAATGAACATCAACATGAAAATCTTTGTTTAGTTGCTAGCCAGCATGATTTATTTCAATTGTGGCATCGTAGGCTAGGTCATGCTAGTGAGAATGTTTTGAATAAATTGATGAGACATACTCTTGTGAATGGTTTACCTAAAATGAAGAAAAAGAAAAATGTAATTGTTTGTTCTGCATGTGCTCAAGGTAAACAAACTAGAAAATCACTCAAGTCTGTTGCACCTTTAATAACTTCCAAACCCTTTGAATTGTTACATATGGATTTATTTGGTCCTACTAGGACACTCAGTCTTAGTGGACATAGATTTGGGTTTGTGATTGTTGATGATTTTTGTAGGTTTATCTGGGTATTCTTTCTATCTCACAAGAGTGACACGATTGAAAACTTTCAGAATTTTGTTAATAAAATTGAAAATGGAAAAATAAATAAAATCTACTCCATACGTACTGATTATGGAGGAGAATTTGACAATAATTTGTTTTTTGAATTTTGCAGAGAAAAAGGAATTGATCACAAATTTGCTTCCCTAAGGACCCCTGAACAAAATGGAATTGTTGAAAGCAAAAATAGGACATTGGTTGAGATGGCCCGAATCTTGTTGATTGAAAGTTAGCTTCCAAGGAACTTTTGGGCAGAAGCTGTCAACACTTCATGCTATATTCTCAACCGAGTCATGGTAAGACCATCCTTAAGAAAACTTCCTATGAACTCTTAAAAGGTAAGAAACCTCACATTGCCTATTTTAGAGTCTTTGGAAGTAAAGTCTTCATTCATAATAATGACAAACATGATCTACATAAATTTGAAAAGAAAAATGATCTAGGCATTTTTCTACGGTACTCTGAAAACTCAAGGTCATATAGAGTATTTAATAGTGAATCAAGAACTTTGGAGGAAACTCCACATGTCATCTTTGATGAAAATTGTGAAAATTCTAATGACCATGATTCTTGCAGGAACCAAGTAGAAGATGCTGGTATTCTTTTGAATGAATCAGATCAACCATTGGAGAATGAAGAAGTTGCTGAACATGAGGATGTGTCGACTCAACAAAGCATCAGGTCGACACCAGATCAAGTCAGTACAGTGTCAAAAGGTAACTTCAAATATTCCAAAGATCATCAACTTGAGAATGTTGTAGGTAATGTCAATGATAGAGTTCATACTAGGTCTCATTTCAAAAATATCATTGAAGAAGACCAAATGACTTTTATATCTCAAGTGAAACATAAAAACATTGAAGAAGCCTTGAAAGATGATTCTTGGGTAGAAGCAATGCATGATGAGTTGAATCAATTCAAAGGGAATAATGTTTGGAGTCTAGTTCCTAGAAATCCTGAAAACTCAATAATTGAAACTAGGTGGGTATTTAGGAATAAACTGAATGAGGAAGGAAAAGTTGTATGGAATAAATCTAGATTGGTAGCAAAAGGATACAATCAAGAGTTTGGGGTAGATTTTGAAGAATCCTTTGCATCAGTAGCTAGATTGGAAGCTGTAAGGATTTTATTGGCATATGCATGTTCAAAAAATTTCAAATTGTTTCAAATGGATGTGAAAACTTCTTTTCTGAATGGTTATATCAAGGAAGAAGTGTTTGCTACACAACCACCTGGATTTGAAGATCATGATAAACCTAACCATGTTTATAAACTGCACAAAGCTCTTTATGGATTGAAACAGGCTCTAAGAGTATGGTATGACAGGCTGAGCAATTTTCTGGTTAGTAAAAATTATTCTAGAGGTAAGGTGGATCAAACTCTTTTCACAAAATCTGTCCACAATCACAATATTGTAGTCCAGGTATATGTTAATGATATCATCTTTGGTTCCACCAATCCTTCACTGTGTGAATAATTTTCAAATCACATGCACAGTGAATTTGAAATGAGTCTTATGAGAGAATTACAATTTTTCCTTGGTTTACAAGTCAAACCACTTGAGACAGATTTTTCATCAACCAAGCAAAATATGTCAAAGAGTTGCTGAAAAGATTTCATTTTGAACAAGCCACACCAGCATCCACTCCCATGAGTACAAGCATCAAATTGGATAGTGATGAAAAAGGTAAAATGGTTGATGCAAAATAATACAGAGGTATGATTGGATCTCTTTTATATCTTACTGCAAGTAGACCTGATATTCAGTTTAGTGTTTGCCTTTGTGCTAGATTTCAGTCTAGTCCCAAAGAAAGTCACTTGCTTGCTGTTAAGAGAATTTTTAGATATCTCTGTGGTACTTATGAATTGGGTTTATGGTGTCCAACTGGTTGTCATGTTGATTTAATTTCATATTCTGATGCTTACTATGCTGGTTGTAAACTTGATAGGATGAGTACTAGTGGTTATTGTCAATTCATGGGCAATTGCATGATAACATGGGCATCCAAAAAGCAACACTCAGTTGCACTCTCTACTGCAGAGGCAGAACATGTTGTTGCAAGGAGTTGTGCAGCTCAAGTGTTGTGGATCAAAAGTCAATTACTTGACTGCAATGTTGATATTGGATGTTCATCTATTATGTGTGATAATACTAGTTCCATTAATCTCTCCAAAAATTCAATTCAACATTCTAGGACAAAACATATTGAAATTAGACATCATTTTCTTAGGGATGAAGACAAGAACATTGAACTAGAATTTATTCCTACTGAAAAACAAATTGATGACATTTTTACAAAACCATTGGCTGAAGAAAGATTCACATCCTTGAGAAGAGAACTTGGAATTTGCCATATGCAATAAAAACTGAAATCAATTGGGATTCTTATGCATAGATTAATTGGTATATGAAATGGTGATTTGTGGAAGGGCAAGTTAGGCTTGTCTTGAAACTATCATTATGTGTGAGGAATAACCTCCGCCAAGTACCAATGATCTTCCTTGTGTAAGAGTCATTAATTAAAAAAAAAAGTGAAATTGGTTGTGTTTGAAACATGTCTATTTGTTAATGTTCATATCTCTCATGCTGATCATGCTTGACTGAATGCTGAAATTGAGTGCTGAATTGATTGTACATCTTTGAAAACCATATGTTTTAATAATGCATATTTTGAGGGGGAGCATTAATTTTTGAGAAGAGAAATTGAGTTTGGAAAGGAGGCTACAATGATACCAGATTGGCACATGAAGTATTTGAGAACAATCTGCAGTGTTTGATAAAATTTGATGGGACAATCAGTGTTTCTACTAAGCCATCAGGTCGACACACAATCAGTGTAGTGTCGACACTAGACCATTGTTCCTCAGTGGTGAGTGATATGTTCAAAAATTTATTTCAACACACATCCATTTCTGTGTCGACACATCTCCCTAATACCATTCTCAAATCTTTCATTCTGAGTCACAATCACTTCTTGTATATTCCATGATTGAAGAAGACATTTCATTATTTTTGATAAAAATTGATCAGGTCAATAATTCAAGGGGAGTGAAAGGCTTTACTGCTTTTTCTCTCATCAAACCAAAACCAATTTAGTGATTTGATGAATATGTAATTCGTGAAATAATCATTAATTCTTCTGAAAACAACTAGGAATGCATTCTTAATAGTCTTAACATATTCTTCAAGTCAACATTATTTTATTTTTTGAAATTCTAAAGTAATTTGATTTCTTTGGTTGAAAATTGTTCAATTCAATATTGTCCTTACACATTTCTTTTAAATTTGATAAAGGTTAAAGTTGTGTCAAGTTCTTGATGTTCATAAAAAAAAAAAACAAGTTGTTTTTTGGCAGAGCAATGGCATGTACACTGAGAAACTGCACACCTTCACAAAAAGTGATGATCTATGTATGTCATGAGGTATCATGCTATCTCTGTTCTAAGGGGTTAAATAAAAAATATCTAAGATCAATGTTAACTGAGTAACTGAAAATATTGACGTTTGATAAACATATATTTCCATGTCAAAAGGTTTTCATGAACCCCTTGAGGCAGAAAAATTAGTAAATCTTTAGTAACCAGGAACTCTAGTGTGTGAAAAATATGTGAACTTGAGTGAAAAAGTTTTACTATATTTGAATGCTCATTGCCTCTATTTCAAGAAAAATCAATCAAACAAAATGGACAACTTCTTGCCTAACTCAGATTTTTTTAAGGATGTTTAACTTCAATACAAATTACATTTATCCTGGAGAAATCACCTTACTTTGGTTTAGTAAAGTTTAAAAGAATGAATTGTTCTAAAGAGAATATTTTTAATTCAATTAAGTTGTAATCCAAGTTTTCCAGAATTACTTAATGGTCAAATCTTGAATGATATTCATCAAACCAATAAATTTGCCAAGGCATGATGATGAGAATTTGGATGTGAAATCTTTAACATGTTAAAAATTCATGAATAATTGGCTTTAGATTTTTTTTATCTTAATAAAGATTTCCCTTCTCATCATTTTTCAAAAAATTCTTCTGTAAAGGTCTGGTGTTGATCTAGCCCTAGTTTTTTAAGATGCTGGTAATGTGTTTAAGTTGTTTTTATGTTAGTAAAGCATGATTAGGCTAATGAATTGGTTTATGATTAGTTAGTAAGTTGAGTTAATTATGTTAATTATGGGCTTAATGTGTATGATGGTTTAATGTTGCTATGGTGGTCATGAGATGAGCAATGATAGACAAGGTTTTTATATGTTATATGGTACATGTGTGTTTAAGTATAGACCCGCCTCCCGCGAATAGACCGAAGTCTCGCCAGAGATAACTCACACAAGTGTCTAGTAAGAATATAAAAGACAACCACAAGAATATAAGACACAAGAAAGTGCATGTTCTCATATGCATGTTCTTATATTCATTCACAACACATTACACTGTCCCAATACATTATTACATGTCCATGAGAAAAGTACAACTACCTGGGGCATACCCCGAGGGAGTAAAGCTCACACAATACTAACAATGACTCAACCACTGGTGGTATAAGTCTGCCACAAACGCCATTGCAAGCCAACACACGGCTAGCACCTGAAAAGAACTGTAAGGGAGTGAGCCTCAACATGTCACTGGCTCAGCAAGGACCTCCCAAAACAAAACTGGAAACAGAAGAGACCTCAACCACAAAGGGTCTCACTGGCAACACCGATGGCCAAACCACAACAAATTATATTAAACATAATTAAACTGGTAACTAAATGTAACTCACTATCTAACACAGCCTGTAGAAACTAAAGAAACCAATAGGATTGGTACAGAAACACCAGACCACAACAACAACAATGCCTAGGTCACAAGCTACACAGGCAAACCTCAGACACGATGGTAACATGACTGCCATCGAGGAGGTAGTCCATTATATCCTAAAACCATAGCACTCCGGAAGACTACCCTCCAAAAGGGTACAACACAATAAGTGGAAGGTCCTACAACATGACCTCTATGAACCACAACTCCACCTCAAAACGTGAAAAGGCTGGTACACAGCGAACCATGACAAACGGTTACCCACGAAGGGCATAGGTACTTACCACTACGAGGCACCACCACAAAACCACAACACAACGGTGCCGCCAACACAACACACAACAGCGAGTCAAACCGCAATCGATGAATCACCATTCACAAGCCAAAACCACTGGCAAAGCACAAGTTGGAAAGAGCGATGCCACCATACGGAAACAAACTACTGGTTGATAACGTCAATATCCAACCCGGACAACACAACACAAGAACTACCTCTCAGTCTCGTAGTCATGGATAAAAGGTCCAACTGCTACTCTACAACCACACAGTAAATCCAAAGAATAGTGGAGACCAACTAGCACCACATATGCAAACCACGCACAACTGCAGGCCCATGCCAGCCACCTTTAGGGAATCTGGCCTAAGCTCCCTAAAGTGAGGCACTGGAGAATAGGACTAGCTGGGGCCCAGTACGTCAACTAGTGTCCGTACCCCCAATCACAAGCGCACTACAAGTGACCGCACACCCACAAACACGAGTCGCTGCCCACTGTCGTCTTTCCCTTCGCCGGACGTACAACTCAAACACAAGAGTGAGGGCGTCCAGGAAGACGACAAAGACCTCTATGGTACACATCGTACCAGGACACGCCCCAAGCACAACAAACAAAATGTGCATGGCTCACAAAGAACCTGGGGTACCCGACTGAAGAGGCATTCTGAAATAGACATCGGACCACCAAACTCGGCAAACACACAAACCACGCCAGTCATTTAACATAACCATAAAACATATATCACGATATATATACCACAATTAGCTCATCACTGGTCACCATGTGACCTCCAAGCAAACCATATACTTAAACACACATATACCACATAACATATAAAAACCTTGCTTATCATTGGTCATCTCATGACCTCCATAGCAACAATAAACCATAACACACATTAAGATCAAAATTAACATAATAACATAATTAACTCAACTTACTAACTAATCATAAACCAATTCATTAGCCTAATCATGCTTTACTAACATAAAAACAACTTAAACACATTACCAGCATCTTAGAATGTAACACCCCGGAAATTTAGTGATTTAAAAAAAAAAACTTTGTAAATAAAGGAGGATAAAGTAAATAAACATATTAGAGAGACTTCCAACACCATGTATTAATGACCCATTAACAAGATTGGGCCAATAGAGCACATTTGGTACAAGAATATAAACAAACTAGGATAGGAAATTTCCCAGAAATTCGTGTATGTAATTATGCCATAATTGGAGAGGGTAAGTTAGGGTTAAAATTAAGGTAATTAGTCATGCAAGATAAGCCAAAACCGAACCCAACCCCAATTGGTGGTTTCCTAAACCATTATTACCTCCTTTGGAGGAAGGAGTCCCAGATTCTTTGGAAAACAGGGAACAGGATTCGCAGCCCCTTTCCTAGTCTCGTTAGGACTCTTAACTACAACCTAAATCTATAAGAACTCGTCCTCAAACTCTTGGGGATGGTTTAACAATGAGTTGGGGTCGTTTGGAGGCAGGCTAGAACTTCTGAGGAGCAGGAGAAAGGCTGGGAACCCGGAGCTTCATCCCCTGCATCTTCTGTTGCATCCAGAATATCGACTGGTCTTAAATCATCGTAAAGGTAGGTGTTCTCGGGCCAAGATTAAATAAAACCTATACCATCATGTAGAGCATTGAGTCTATGTTCATTTGCACTTGATTTGCCCAATTTTCATGGAGTATGCATGGAGTATTGGTCGTTTTCCCTCAGTTGTGCCCAGTTAGGGTTTTGTTTTTCGTTCATCGTATTATGCACGTGATTAGAGACCGAATTTGACTACACTTCCTTCATGACCGTTCTTCTACTTGAAGTCATGATCAACTTTTATGTTGGACATTTTGTCCAAAAGTCCTTCGTTAGAGAGTTATGAACATGGTAATAGAGTCTCTGCATGATACTGTGATTTCGGGCTACACTTGACTTTTTGTTCTCCATATGTTTTCTCGGGATTTGGGAGTGAATTAGATCAAACCCCCAACATCAAATTCTTCTACTAGTTGACCTCGTCATCTTTTGTGTTGAACATTTTGTCCAAATGTCATTTTTTATAGAGTTATAACTGGGGTAAGTAAACCACTGCATGAGATGTGTTTTCGGGTTCCACATGACCTATAAGTTTTGTTCTGGAAGGCACTAGTGTCGACACTACTTGGGCTAGTGTCGACACACTGTCCCAAAACAGCCCAGAAGGTGTTCTGGGAAGGCCTCTAGTGTCGACACTACTTGGGCTAGTGTCGACACACTGTCCCAGATTGGCCAGAAGGTGTTCTGGGAGCTATCTCTAGTGTCGACACTAGTTCAGGTAGTGTCGACACTACTTGACCTTTTTGCCTTGTATTTAAGGCACTGTGTCGACACTACCTGAACTAGTGTCGACACTACTTGACCAGTTTTGCATTATTTTGTCTTGTGTTTGAAGCATTGTGTCGACACTAGTAAGGGGTGTGTCGACACTACCCTTACAAAAAAATTACATAATTTGGGTCTGATCATTTCATGATGTCTACTAGCATGTGTATGATGTTATATGGTATGCATAAACCTAAAATAAATCAACCCATTGGAAAATAGTAATGATATGAATACGATTCTAATGTGTAATTGTGACTGATCTTATGTCCATTGGATTACCTTGTGATCTTGCTTATGGTCAATTGATAAGATAAGAATATGATATAAATGTGGGGATGAATACATGTTGGTATGGACTTGTTAGTGGTGTTAATGTCATGATTTGAATATGAGTTTCATTAGTTTCATGCTTCCTGGTGTTTCATTAATTATTTGTCCATATGCATACATGCTAGGAAGATCCGTGACTCGTCACTTACACATTTGCACGAATAGGCACACCCTTCTTGGGAAATTGAGAGCACATGTTCTGCATATGATCTGTCTTTTGAAACATCCTCATGTCAAGACATTAATGAATTATGAAACATAAGATACGTTGTTATCCTGCCATGTTCTCTTGAGCTATTTGTCATACCTTGACTCTATGAATGATCATGTTTCTTTTTACTATGAGCTTGTCATTGAAACTCTGTGGCCATAATATGAATATGTTTGTTTGGCACAACGTGGGACTTCGGTCCAATTTGATCAATGCCTGTGCAAATAAGGGCTCTGTCTGGTCCTGGGGAGGAGCACCTCAACGTACTTTTTAACCGCGGGAGTATGGACTTGTGGTGCGTGGCATGGCACTGATACGATATGCAAGATTTGTGTGAATGTGCCTTTGTTTGATATGATAAGTCTGATGTGATTTGATATGATACGTCTGATCATGTGAACGCACGATATCTGTCTGAATATGGCCAATCTCTTTTGATATGATTCTACTATTGAAATATATGTCCATTGTGTATGCAATTCGACATTTGATCTGATATGATATCCGTTTTACTCTGCTATTCGATATGTTAGTATCGCATGCATTGTCATCATGTTCATATCTTGCCTTTTAAAAATGTTAAAGTGCCCGCACACTATTGAGATGTAAATCCTACTGAGCTAGTTCGCTCACCTTATCATCCTACCCTTTTTCAGGAAGTGATGAAGAACCAGTGGAGTCCGATGGGGCAGGGCAAGAGTGATGAGCACCCGCCATATGAGTTGATGATAGTTTAGGAATAGACAATTGAGTAGTCTACGTAGTAGTGAACTTTTCTGGAAGTTTTATTTGAATAATGGATCCTTTAGTTGGTTCTTTCTAATGTAAGGTTGTATCTAGTTGAATGAAATGAAACTAAGAGTACCTTTGATGATGTTATTATGATCTGAAAAGTGTTGTTATATTCATTTGTGACTCTGCGCTATTCAACTGTGATACGTCTGTTTGTATCGTTCACGTCCCCCGGTATTTATTCTGCTGCTAAATATCGGGGCGTGACAGTTGGTATCAGAGCCTTAAACTTTAGGGTCCAAGGGAATAAGAGCATAGAATGAAGCTAGATCACACGAGTCAAAACCTGTCGTACCTAATGTGAGCTTGGGTAGAGCCATGGGAATAGAAGTCACATGGGATATATTTATATGACTGACTCATATTATTATCTTCAAGGTACTTATTACCTCAATGGCCGCTGAACGTGCCCAGGCTAGGGACATGCAACGGACAATACAGAACTTGACTCTGGCTATCCTGCAAGCCACCCAGGGTGGAGGTAACCGCGGAGCCGGTGATCTCCATCGGAATTTTCGGAACATGGATCCGTCGAGGTTTGAAGGGAGTACTGACCCAGATGTTGCTAAACACTGGGTTAAGGAAATTGAAAGGATATTCAGGGTCATGCAATGCACAGACAAGAACAAAGTACTACTGGCGACTTTCCAATTGGAAAAGGATGCCAGGGCATGGTGGGAGTCGGTTGAAGCAACATTAAATGGCCAGCAACTAACATGGGCTCAGTTCATTGAGCAATTCAACACCAAGTATTTTTCTGAGAGGGTCCAAGAAAGGAAAGCAGCCGAATTTGCGGCTTTGAAACAGAGAGGACTCAGTGTGGCTGAGTATGAGGCCCAATTCTCTCGTCTATCTCGATATGCTGTGCACTTAATTGGGACAAAAAGGATGAAGGCGAAACGTTTTCTGAATGGCTTGAGGCCCCAGTTCATCACTCAACTGGCGCCAATGGACATTCAAACCTATGCTGACATGGTAAAGAAGGCTCAGTTACTGGAAGATGCCATGGAGATGGCTGAAAGAATTATGGGAAGACCCGCGAAAAGAGAGCAAGTGTCTTCTACAGGAAAGTACCAGCCGACCATTGGGAAGAAAAGGCCCAGTGGCGGAGTAATTGAACCAACTGATAAAAAGCCAAAGGAGTTAGGTAAGCAGATAGTGGTGGCAACGGGAGAAAGGTGCAAACACTGTGACAAAGCTAGTCACCGGTCTGAACATTGCTGGAGAGCGCAAGGGAGATGCCTGCGCTGTGGTAGTCGTGACCATAGGATCTCGGACTGCCCACTATTGAAAGAACAAGCCCCTCAGGACAAGCGTCCGAATGGATAGAAGAGGCAAGGCCGATTGCAAGCTATCCAGGAACCAGAAGCTGCTGAAGAAAGAGGTATCGTGGAAGGTACACTCACTATTCTTTCCCGACCAGCATATGTTCTCTTTGATACGGGAGCTACGCATTCCTTCATATCTCAAACATTTGTTGATACCCTACCTGTGAAAACTATCCCAATGAAATCCGGAATAGTTGTGTCAACCCCGATTGGTCCTGGCACCAATCTTATAAACCATATACCCTCTAGTGAAGTGTTGATTGAAACTCAAAACCTACCAGCAAATTTAATATGTATGGAAATGGAGTGGTATGATGTGATACTGGGAGCAGACTAGTTGTCTGAACATGGGGCTAGTATTAACTGCAGGAGAAGTCGAGTAACCTTTAGCCATTACCCAAAACTAGTGTTCACAGGGGATAGAAACCGCAGGAGATTGTCACTTATTTCTGCACTACAAGCCAAAAGGATGATGAGGAAAGGTTGTATGGCCTTTCTTGCTGCTGCTGTTATCATCGCAAAGAAGGAAGTCAAAGTAGAGAACATCCATGTTGTCAGCGAATACGTTGATGTTTTTCCCGAAGACTTGCCAGGAATTCCTCCTAAGCGAGAGGTCGATTTCACCATCGACTTGGTCCCTGGAGCAGCACCAGTATCTAGGGCGCCATATAGAATGTCCCCCGCAGAACTGAAGGAATTAAAGGAGCAATTGATGGAACTGTTAGAGAAGGGTTTCATCCGACCAAGCACATCACCATGGGGTGCACATGTCCTCTTCGTCAAGAAGAAAGATGGGTCGATGAGGCTATGTATAGATTATAGACAACTAAACCAGTTAACCACCAAGAACAAATATCCCTTGCCAAGAATTGATGAGTTGTTTGATCAATTATCTGGAGCTAAATACTTCTCTAAAATAGATCTCAGATCCGGTTATCACCAATTGAGGATCAAAGGAGAAGACATTCACAAGATAGCCTTCTGAAGCAGGTATAGGCATTATGAATTCATTGTTATGCCTTTTGGACTAACAAATGCCCCTGTAGTTTTTATGCAGTTGATGAATAGCATTTACCGCCCATATCTTGATAAATTTGTGGTGGTATTCATCGATGATATATTAATCTATTCCAAGACAAAGGAAGAGCATGAGGAGCATTTGAGGATCTCATTACAAATTTTAAGGGAGAATAAATTATATGCCAAGCTAAGTAAATGTGAATTTTGGCTTGAGGAGGTGTCCTTTTTAGGACATGTGGTAACCAAGGATGGTATCGCTGTTGATCCATCAAAGGTTGAGGCCGTACTGAAATGGGAAAGACCGAGAAGCGTCACAGAGATCAGGAGCTTTCTCGGATTAGCAGGATATTATTGGAGGTTTATAAAGGAGTTCTCAAAGATTGCAGTGCCATTAACCAAGCTGACCCGGAAGGAAAATCCGTTTGTGTGGACCAATGAATGTGAAGAAAGCTTTAACAGCTTGAAGAAGTGTCTGACCACTGCTCCTGTCCTCGCCTTACCCACTGACCAGGGAGGATTTGAAATTTATTCAGATGCTTCTGGAACAGGTCTGGGCTGCGTCTTAATGCAACAAGGGACGGTAATAGCTTATGTCTCCAGACAGTTGAAGATCCACGAAGTGAGCTATCCGATTCATGACCTAGAGTTGGCAGCTGTAGTATTCGCCTTGAAAATTTAGAGGCATTATATCTATGGTGAGAATTTAAGGTCTTTTCTGACCACAAGAGTTTGAAATACTTGTTCTCACAGAAGGAGCTGAACATGAGACAAAGAAGGTGGTTAGAGTACCTGAAAGACTTTGACTTTTCCATTCAGTATCACCTCGGGAAAGCCAATGTAGTGGCAGACGCTCTAAGTAGACAACCAGGAGCTATGCTAGCTAGTATGATGTTTGGCGAATGGAAGTTACTGGAGCAATTTGCAAGTCTGAACATAGACGTGGGAAAGAAGGAAAAACAAGTAATGATTTCAAACCTCCAGATACAATCCGACCTACTGACTGAAATCAAGGAGAAACAGGGAGAGGATCCATTTTTAGTTGAGATCAGGGAGAAGCTAGAACAAAGGCCTGACTTCACTCTATCTGCGGAAGGTAGATTACTGTTCCGCGGTAGGACATGTGTCCCTGATCATGGAGAACTCAAGAAGAGGTTACTAAATGAAGCTCATCAGTCCAAGTACACGATTCACCCTGGATCAACAAAGATGTACCAAGAGTTGAAAAGGTCGTTCTGGTGGCCAAACATGAAGAGGGATGTGGCCGATCATGTGTCATATTGTTTAACATGTATGAAAGTCAAGGCCGAGCATTTCCGTACAGCTGGTGGACTGCTACCACTAGAAATCCCGGAATGGAAGTGGGATAGTATCGGTATGGACTTCATCATGGGATTGCCCAAGACTAGAGGTGGTATGGATGCAATCTGGGTAATAGTTGATCGGTTGACTAAGTCGGCTCATTTCTTTCCGATTAAGAGCACATGGTCTATGGATGTATTGGCTGCACTTTATGTTAAGGAAGTAGTTAGATTGCATGGGGTTCCATCTAGCATAATATCAGATCAGGACCCTAGATTTACTTCACACTTCTGGAAGGGATTGCAAGTAGCAATGGGTACTAAACTGAACTTTAGTACTGCTTTCCATCCTCAGACCGATGGACAAACCGAAAGGACCAATCAAGTTGTGGAAGATATGCTTCGTGCTCTGGTGCTAGATTTTAGAGGGCGATGGGATGATCAGTTGAACCTGATGGAGTTTGCATATAACAATAGCTCTCAGGCAACTATCAAGACGGCTCCATTTGAAGCCTTATATGGCAGGAGTTGCAGATCACCCCTTTGCTGGGAAGAGGTTGGGGAGAACCAATGGGTTGGACCCGACTTAATTGAGGCAACTGTCCGGAAGGTTCAGATTGTCAGGGAACATCTGAAGATAGCACAATCCAGACAGAAGAGTTATGCAGACAAGAGAAGGAGAGAACTGGAGTTTCAGGTTGGCGAACATGTTTTCTTGAAGGTCTCACCTTCAAGGGGAATACAAAGATTTGGGATCAAAGGAAAACTAAGTCCCAGATTCATAGGGCCATTTGAAATTCTGGAAAGAATTGGTCAGGTGGCGTATAGACTTGCACTACCTCCACAGCTGGCGAACGTGCATAATGTGTTCCACATATCCATGCTGCGGAAGTACTTATTCAATGCCGACCATGTGATCAACCATGAGGACTTGGAGATTCGGGAGGACCTGACTTATGAAGAGAAGCCGATCAAACTGTTGGATCGGAAGATTCAACGACTCAGGAATCATACCATACCTATGGTGAAGGTCCAATGGAGTCGAGACAGAGTCACTAATGCTTCCTGGGAAAAAGAGGAAAGAATGAAGAAAAACCACCCAGAACTATTCTCGGGTACGAACTACACCATTATGTGTAAATTTGGGGACCAAATTTTCTTAAGTGGGGGAGGATGTAACACCCCAGAAATTTAGTGATTTAAAAAAAAAAACTTTGGAAAAAAATAGGATAAAGTAAATAAACATATTAGAGAGACTTCCAACACCATGTATTAATGACCCATTAACAAGATTGGGCCAATAGAGCACATTTGGCCCAAGGATATAAACAAACTAGGATAGGAAATTTCCCAGAAATTCGTGTATGTAATTATGCCATAATTGGAGAGGGCAAGTTAGTGTTAAAATTAAGGTAATTAGTCATACAAGGTAAGCCAAAACCAAACCCAACCCCAATTGGTGGTTTCCTAAACCATTATTAACTCCTTTGGAGGAAGGAGTCCCAGATTCTTTGGAAAACAGGGAACAGGATTCGCAGCCCCTTTCCTAGTCTCGTTAGGACTCTTAACTACAACCTAAATCTATAAGAACTCATCCTCAAACTCTTGGGGAAGGTTTAACAACGAGTTGGGGTCGTTTGGAGGCAGGCTAGAACTTCTGAGGAGCAGGAGAAAGGCTGGGAACCCGGAGCTTCATCCCCTGCATCTTCTGTTGCATCTAGAATATCAACTGGTCATAGATCTTCGTAAAGGTAGGTGTTCTCGGGCCAAGATTAAAGAAAAACTATATCATCATGTAGAGCATCGAGTCTATGTTCATTTGCACTTGATTTTCCCAATTTTCATGGAGTATGCATGGAGTATTGGTCGTTTTCCCTCAGTTGTGCCCAGTTAGGGTTTTTTTTTCGTTCTTCGTATTATGCACGTGGTTAGATACCGAATGTGACTAAACTTCCTTCACGAAAGTTCTTCTACTTGAAGTCTCGATCATCTTTTATGTTGGATGTTTTATCCAAAAGTCCTTTGTTAGAGAGTTATGAGCATGGTAAGAGAGTCTTTGCATGATACTGTGATTTCGGGCTACACTTGACTTTTTGTTCCCCATATGTTTTCTCTGGATTAGAGACTGAATTAGATCAAACCCCCAACATCAATGTTCTTCTACTAGTTGACCTCGTCATCTTTCGTGTTGATTGTTTTGTCTAAATGTTATTCGTTAGAGAGTTATAAGCGGGGTAAGTAAACCACTGCATGAGATGTGTTTTCAAGTTCCACATGACCTATAAGATTTGTTCTGGAAGGGCACTAGTGTCGACACTACTTGGGCTAGTGTCGACACACTATCCCAAAACAGCCCAGAAGGTGTTCTGGGAAGGCCTCTAGTGTCGACACTACTTGGGCTAGTGTCGACACACTGTCCCAGATTCGCCAGAAGGTGTTCTGGGAGCTGTCTCTAGTGTCGACACTACCTGAACTAGTGTCGACACTACTTGACCTTTTTGCCTTGTATTTAAGGCACTGTGTCGACACTACCTGAACTAGTGTCGACACTACTTGACCAGTTTTGCATTATTTTGTCTTGTGTTTGAAGCATTGTGTCGACACCAGTAAGGGGTGTGTCGACACTACCCTTATAAAAAAATTACATAATTTGGGTCTAATCATTTCATGATGTCTACTAGCATGTGCATGATGTTATATGGTATGCATGGACCTAAAATAAATCAACCCATTGGAAAATAGTAATGATATGAATACGATTCTAATGTGTAATTGTGACTAATCTTATGTCCATTGGATTACCTTGTGATCTTGCTTATGGTCAATTGATAAGATAAGAATATGATATGAATGTGGGGATGAATACATGTTGGTATGGACTTGTTAGTGGTGTTAATGTCATGATTTGCATATGAGTTTCATTAGTTTCATGCTTCCCAGTGTTCCATTAATTATTTGTCCATATGCATACATGCTAGGAAGATCCGTGACTCGTCACTTACACATTTGCACGAATAGGCACACCCTTCTTGGGAAATTGAGAGCACATATTCTGCATATGATCTGTCTTTTGAAACATCCTCATGTCAAGACATTAATGAATTATGAAACATAAGATACGTCGTTATCCTGCCCTGTTCTCTTGAGCTATTTGTCATACCTTGACTCTATGAATGATCATGTTTCTTTTTACTATGAGCTTGTCATTGAAACTCTGTGGCCATAATATGAATATGTTTGTTTGGCACAACGTGGGACTTCGGTCCAATTTGATCAATGCCTGTGCAAATAAGGGCCCTGTCTGGTCCTGGGGAGGAGCACCCCAACGTACTTTTTAACCGCGGGAGTATGGACTTGTGGTGCGTGGCATGGCACTGATACGATATGCAAGATTTGTGTGAATGTGCCTTTGTTTGATATGATAAGTCTGATGTGATTTGATATGATACGTCTGATCATGTGAACACATGATATCTGTCTGAATATGGCCAATCTCTTTTGATATGATTCTACTATTGAAATATCTGTCCATTGTGTATGCAATTCGACATTTGATCTGATATGATATCTGTTTTACTCTGCTATTCGATATGTTAGTATCGCATGCATTGTCATCATGTTCATATCTTGCCTTTTAAAAATGTTAATCATGTATACTAGTGCCCGCACACTATTGAGATGTAAATCCTACTGAGCTAGTTCGCTCACCCTATCATCCTACCCTTTTTCAGGAAGTGATGAAGAACCAGTGGAGTCCGATGGGGCAGGGCAAGAGTGATGAGCACCCGTCATATGAGTTGATGGTAGTTTAGGAATAGAGAATTGAGTAGTCTACGTAGTAGTGAACTTTTCTAGAAGTTTTATTTGAATAATGGATCCTTTAGTTGGTTCTTTCTTATGTAAGGTTGTATCTAGTTGAATGAAATGAATTAAGAGTACCTTTGATGATATTATTATGATCTGAAAAGTGTTGTTATATTCATTTGTGACTCTGCACTATTCAACTGTGATACGTCTGTGTGTATCGTTCACGTCCCCCGATATTTATTCCGCTGCTAAATATCGGGGCGTGACATACAAAACTAGGGCTAGGTCAACACCAGGCCTTCACAGCCCATCCATCACAAACACACCTCGGAAGCTAAATTGCGACGGACACAGATGTCACCTTTAAGAATGAGACGACCTACCCCGACGCGATTCAAAGCCTAACGTGACAGGGCCCAGTGTCGCGACCATATCACGACGGCCCAATACGTCACCTTTAGGCCAAACGGTCAACACCGACAGTCAAAACGCAAATCGCGACAGAATGATACATCGCAAAAGACCACACTAAAATATACATAGAATCGCGACGAACGATACTGACGCATTCAACAAGAATGCGGCGGGTCGAGTGGTCACGTTCAGACAAGTCAGTCCAACACAATCGAAACACAAGAACGCAACGACCCAAGGCATCGCGTTCAAAACCAAAACACAATAGTTCAGTCCGTTGCCTCCTCAGCCAGGCGACTGAACCATTCTTCCTCCTCCAGGAATCACTCCACACACACCATACACTCATACATAAGCTCATAAAACGGAAGCTAAACTACCACATGCCATTCTATCATGCTCTTAAAGTTGTAAACCATTTAAATAACACAAATAAAGGAAGAAGTCTCCCTACCAACTCGAAGAATCCGTAGAACGCGAAAACCACCTCATCGCCTGAGCACCCACGCTCCGAACACCATCCTCGCATAGACCCCGTGCCGCACAAACCAACAGACACTGAAAAACACCACATAAGCTCCGTAGCGGCTCCCCCTCATGTCGGACAGAGCTCCTCTGCTCTGTCTGGACGAAACAGAGCAATTAAACACTCAGTCAAAATTGCTATGGAGGCATACGTCGCGTTCATAACACACTAAACACGACAGACAAGACCGTCGCCAATCAAACCATGCCGCAAAAAGGCAGTTGGTGAATTGCGACGTAGGAAGCCGTTATGTTCAAAACGCGACAACATGCCTCGTCACCTTCTTCACCAGAAAACCTGTGAGCTAATTGGGCTAAAACCTAAGGCCCACAATGCCCACGCAAGACACAAAGACCACGAACAAGGCTCTATGACCCCACATTGGCCAAGAGCAGCACACCAGAACCACTAAAACACGGATCCGAATGATCACACCATTACATTACTATCACATAAAAGGAATGTCGTCCTCGACATTCAGCACGAAACCACGCCAAGCCGAACTATCACCTAAAATGAAATAAAACCATACACAGAACAAGGATACACTTCTTCTACGCTTGCTTTTCAACCCATTCTGTGCTGATTACCTCAGTTTGTTCATTTCTGTCTGTGCTGGTTCTATTTTTTTCTTTCTCTTTAATTCATTTCACAACTTCTATGCTCTTTTGACTCAATCGACTTTTCTTTACCTTTCAACATTAGGCAATTCTACCTTGTTGTTGGCGCTTTATCTCTTTGGACTCAACCTACTTCCACATTTTTCTAGCTGTGTTTGCAACATTCCTTTCCGTGTCGCTTCACTTACTTAAAACTCTTTACCATAAACTGCCAGCCTTAAGTGCTCTGCCATATTAAACCATCTTCAAATTCCTGATTTCTTGGCGCTATTCCATTTTCGACCTACCACTGCCAACTGTTACTCTGCCTTACCTTTACTCATATTCTCAGTTGTCAGTCCCTTGAAGAAAACTGAAATACCATATCTGAATTTCTTGCCACTATATATCAATCTGGGTATACCTCTTTAAACTCATATCTAGTTAAGAACCACTGCCTCTTCAATGAACTCAACTAAAACCCCAAATTCTTTTTTCAAACAATTAAACTTCTGATGACCTGAGAGTCTTGAATCTACTATATGCTTTCGCTGCGCCACTCTGATTACATTAAATACTTGCCAAAATGTTTCATAAATTTTGCCTTCACTATTACCTTTAATTTTCTTTATTTCCAATACTACTCTGACTCTAACTGAGCTAACTTCACTTACTTATCAAATCATCCTACCTAATTAACTACCACAGAAAGAAAATACCTAAATTCTCGTGCTGCTTTCCTTAATGCTTCAACTTTATCTGTGACACACTGAATTATGAGAATTGCCATACTTCTAATGATATGATTTACTCTTTACATACTTACCTTACTTCAAATAATATTCTGTGACGGACTCAACAAACCAAATTCATAACTCTTCACAATTTCCATTCTCATTGTTGTGACATTGTACTCTCTTATTGGGAAACAAAACTGCTCAACTAACTCTGCACATATTTTACCTTCAACTTTACCGAACTCTTTCTCAATCAGGTGTCATCTGACCCAAAATACTTTACTGCTTAACTGATCAAACTTTTCGTTTCTATATTTTACAATATACTAACTTTAATAATTCCAATTTCCATACATTTCCTACTCTTTCTGCTCTATTCTGCCATACTTTAATATGCTTACTATTCTTTAACTGATCTGTTGTAGCTTTCACATCAAATTCTGGAAATACCTTTATAATAAAACTCCTTTGTTCATCTAAATCACTTACTGTACATTTTCACATAAACTCTTATTGCACATTTTTTAAACCATCTAGCTATCGTCATTCTATAATCTACCACCTTCTTTCTTTCTTTAATCAATAACACTGAACTTAAGCTATACTGACAATCATATCGAATATATACTACTTCTGTAAAGATTTTCCTCTAATTATTCCACTATCTAACTAACCTTACTTTACCACTTACACGGTAACCTTTCTTGATGCACAGTTTTTTTTTTTTTTTTTGAATATCGCCAGACCAAAAGGAGAAGGTCATCCTCACAGTGTGAGAGGGCCACTACCATTACCAAGCGGCTAAGATTTTATAATATAAGCATAAGAGAAAGAGAGTAGAAGGGAGAATGGGGAGAGTACAAAGATGGAGCTATGGCCTAAGAGTAGGGCACCCTACCTTATCAAGGTGGTAGGGACCCTTTACAATATGTGGTAGACCAGGCCCAGCATCAAAATAACTGAATTTACCTGTTGAACATCCATAGCCGGCAAGGGAGTGGGCTGCTTGATTGGCTTCCCGAGGAACATGCTTGATCTTCGCCTTGAGCTTCTGAGTGATTTCAGCCACTTCCTGGATGATACATGTCAATTCCCACGGCCAGGGAGTGTGACCAGTGAAATGTGCACAAGGTTTAAAGAATCAGTCACCAACATAATTTCTAAGAAGCCTTTGCTGCAACAGATCATAAGGCCATCCCGAAGGGCACGAGCTTCTAGATCAAGGGTAGAAATAACCCCCTGGTAATTCTTAGAAAAAGCAAGCACACATCTTCCTTTATGGTCTCGGAGGATGCCTCCACCTCTAGCACCACCTGCTGCAATTTTGAAAGCCCAGTCCACATTAAGTTTTAATCTACCAGTTGGAGGTTGCATCCATTTAACCATAGTGGGGGCAGCGATCATAAGGTGTTCCTGTGCCCCTCCAATCTGCCTAAGAGCAGTTATCCACTGTGGAGATAAATTTTGGAGTTTGAAAAATGTACCTACAGCTTCGATTGATAGCATAATTCTGTTCACAATGTGCTTGGCCGACATGACCTTCTCTTGAAACCGTGCTCGATTTCTGCTCCACCAAATTTCCAATATTGCAGACATGAATGTGCAATGTGCAAGTTTCCCCATTGAGCTCGTCGGTTACTGATTTGTTAGAAATTCCATCACCCCATCAGTAATAGTAGTAGTTGCCATGTTATTAATGCATAGTTACCTTTCACTGAAACACTAACAAAATCAAAATCTAAATACTCTTTTCTTAGACACAATAACCTACTCTACCTGATTTCTTTGTTTTACACTATTGTTTTATAATCTGAGCATCTACTTTTCCAATTTCTTTGCATTAACTGCTCTATTCTTAAGTACTGAAAACACCATTGTTACAACCTACTCATTACTACCCCTTCCATTCAAACCTTTACTTTAATTCTTTCACAATCTAGTTTTCTATTCTCCTCAACTTGACATTCCCTCATCAGCTTCTCCACTAACTTACCTATCTTTTTCCTCACACTACCCACAACTACTAAATATTACAGATCTGGTCTTTATCACTACAATTTTCAAAGAAATCTATTTGTTGAATCCTCAGAAACTGCCACTTATCTATTAAATATCTTTGCTTCAAAATTGTCAGAAAATTTAACTGAACACTGATCTTCTTTTACTCTCTCTTCACCCAACTACTCACCTCTGCACACCCTTATACTGATCTTTATACCAAACTTTCTATTACCATCATCACTTATAGTAACATTACTTTCAAACTTTCTATGCTATAACCATTTCTGATCACAAAACACATTTAACCATACTGCCACAAATCACTACTCCTCTGTTTACTAATACCTTACGTGAAGCTGATCTGACTCACTTAATCATTCAAAATCTTCCATATCACTAACCACATTATTATCCAAATTACTTCTTAACACTTACTGACACAAATCTCAAGCATATCAATTATCTCTATTGACTTTCTCAATCACAATCCTCTCATCTAACAATCTTTAACACACAATGTTCCACTTTACAACATTGTTCCCACTGTAATATTGTTATACAATTACTTTTGCAATATCTTCCTCTTATACATATTCATAACCATTACCTAATATCTATCTCTGCTGATTCTCTACCTTGTTAAAACACTTTCATAACATTAAATCATATTTTTCTTAGAATAGGACTCTATCTTTACTGATTATCACAATTGAACTTACCAATTCCCTCGATTCTTCACAATAGAAAACTTCTACACAATCATAGATTTCTGCAACAATCCAACTTACTAGCATAACTCAACAAACTATACTGTTACCAACTGCACCATTTTTGTACCACCACTAGCAGTTACCAATCTGACAAACATATGTACACAATACACATGCCAAAAACTCACTTGAAAACCACACTAATAATCACACAAAACTGCAGACTTACTACCAGCAGTGGACATTAAACCATGTCTTGGGACATTGTAACCTTAATGTCTTTTCATATTTTAACTGGACTATGCTCTGATACCAACTGTAGCGACCCCAGATATTTATGCCTAATAAGGCTCCATATCTACACCCGCCTCCCGCGAACAGACTGAAGTCTCACCAGGGAAAACTCGCACAAGTGTATAGTAAGAATATAAAAGACAACCACAAGAATATAAGACACAAGAAAGTACATGTTCTCATATTCATTCACAACACATTACACTGTCTCAATACATTATTACATGTCCAAGAGAAAAGTACAACTACCTGGGGCATACCTCGAGAGAGCAAAGCTCACACAACACTAACTACGACTCAGCTGTTGGTGGTATAAGTCTACCACAAATGCCACTACAATCCAATACACAGCTAGCACCTGAAAAGAACTGTAAGGGAGTGAGCCTCAATAAGTCACTGGCTCAGTAAGGACCTCCCAAAACAAAACTGGAAACTGAACAGACCTCAACCACGAAGGGTCTCACTGGCAACACCGATGGCCAAACCATAACATAATTATATTAAACATAATTAAACTGTAATTAAATGTAACTCACTATCTAACACAGTCTACAGAAACTAAAGAAACCAGTAGGACTGGTATAGAAACACCATACCACAACAACAACAATGCCTAGGCCACAAGCATCACTGGCAAACCTCAGACACGAGGGTAACAGGACTGCCATCGAGGAGCTAGTTCACTATACCCTAAAACCATAACACTTTAGAAGACTATCCTCAAAAAGGGTACAACACAACAAGTGGAAGGTCCGACAACACGACCTCCATGGAGCACTGCTCCACCTCAACACCTAAAAAGAATGGTACATAGCGTACAACGACAAACGGTTACCCACGAAGGGTACAGGTACCTACCATCACGAGGTACCACCACAAAACCATAACACAACGGTGCCACCAACACAACACACCACAGCAAGTCAAACCACAATTGGCGAATCACCATTCACAACCCAAAACCACTGGTAAAGCACGAGTCGGAAAGAGCGACGCCACCACATGAGAATGGACTACTGGTTCATGATGCCCATATCTAACCCAGACAACACAACATAAGAACTACCTCTCAGTCTCGCAGTCACGGACAAAAGGTCCAACTGCCGCTCCACAACCAACACTACACCTACAGACTACACACAACTGTAGGCCCATGCCTGCCACCTTTAAGGACTCTGGCCTAAGCTCTCTAAAGTGAGGCACTAGGGCACAATACATCTACTGGTGTTCGTACCACAACCACGAGTGCGCTACAAGCGACCGAACACCCACAAACACGAGTCGCTGCCCACTATCGTCTTTGCCTCCGCTAGACGTACAACTCAAACATAGAAGTGAGAGTGTCCAAGAAGACGACAAAGACCTCTATGGTACACACCGTACTAGCACACACCCCGAGCACAACAAAGACAATGTGCCTGGCTAACAAAGAACCTGGGGTACCCGACTGAAGGGGCATTCTGGAATAGGCGCCGGGCCACCAAACTCGGCAAACACAAAAACCATGCCGGTCATTTAACATAACCATAAAACGTATATCATGATATATATACCACAATTAGCTCATCACTAGTCACCATGTGACTTCCAAGCAAATGTCCCACTGTAATGGCACCCTTTGTACTGACATGGATTAGTATAATCGTACCGGTATAAGGTCGTTACACTGTTCTACATAGACTTCCTCCTTTATATAACCATTTAAAAATGCAGATTTTACATCCATTTGAAAGAGTTTTAAATCCATTGCACATGCATAAGCAAGTAAAATTCTAAAAGCCTCTAGTCTGGCCACTGGTGCATAGGTTTCATCAAAATCTATGCCTTCCTCTTGAGAATAGCCTTGAGCAACCAGTCTAACCTTGTTTCTAGTAATAACACCAGCTTCATCCAATTTGTTCCTGAACACCCATTTGGTGCCAATCACAGGTGCCAATCACATGATGATCTGATGGTCTCAGAACAAGGGACCAAACTTGATTTCTCCTGAACTGATTAAGTTCATCTTGCATGGCTAAAATCTAAGATTCATCAGACAGTGCTTCATTGACTGTCTTCTGCTCAATTTGAGACACAAATGCTAAATAATCACAAGGAATAACATTACCTCTTGTTCTTACCCCAACCGATGGATCTCCAATGATGTTGTCAGTAGGATGATCTTTTTTGTACCTCCATTCCTTTGGAAGATCATTATGGACAATATCTTTTTGTTGTAGTTCTTCCAAGGGTGGATCTTCACCATCTTTGATGCTTGTTTCTTTCAGTTCCTTTGAGAGATTCTCTACATTTTCATCATCACTATCGGCTTCCTTCTTTAAGGAAGAGTTAGACACATCAAAAATAACATGAACAGTTTCCTCAATTAATAGACTTCTTTTGTTAAAAACTCTAAAGCCTTTGGGTTTAGAAGTGTACCCCATAAAGATCCCTTCATAGAATTTGGGATGCAACTTTCCTATGTCTTCTTTACCATTATTGTGAATGAATCATGGACATCCAAACGTTCAGAAGTGGCTGATCCTGGGCTTCCTCTGCTTGTACAGCTCATATGCAGTCATCTTCAAGATTGGCCTGATCATGACTCTATTAATGATATAACAAGCTATATTTATAGCTTCTGCTCAGAAGTATCTTGGAAGATTGTATTCGGATAGCATGGTTCTAGCCATATCCAACAAAGTTCTGTTCTTCCTCTCAGCTACTCCATTTTTCTGTGGTGTTCTAGGTGCTTAGAAATTATGTTCTATACCTTGATCATTACAGAATTCTGCAAATCTGTCGTTTTGAAATTCTCCTCCATGAGCTGAATGAATGCTAATGATGCTGAACTTCTTATCCTTTTGAACTACTTTACTGAACTTCACAAAACTATCAAATGTGTCATCTTTATGCTCCAAAAATGATACCCATATGAATCTTGAAAAATGATCTACTATTACAAATCCAATGTTCTTTCCTCTCAGGCTGGTGATTCTTATTGGTCTGAACAGAACCATATGTAATAGTTCTAGGGGTTTGGAAGTAGTGACAACTGTCTTTGATTTAAAGGAGGATTTTGCATACTTCCCTTTTGCACAGGGTTCACAAATGCTATCTAATCTTGTGTTTATCTTTGGCAGTCCTACTAAATCATGTTTGATAATCTTTCTTATTCCATCCAAATTGTAGTGACCTAACCTTTTGTGCCATAACCTATCATTCTGATCATTGTTTGTTGCTAGACAACATCGTGATCTTTGAGTTCCTTTAGATGCAGTACATATAAGTTCTTTTCTCTGCTGGCTTCGAAGACAATTGCATCACCTTTGATTATCAAACACTTGGATTCTTCAAACTTGATTTGATGACCCTTGTCACATAATTGACTAATGATTATTAAGTTGTGCTTGAGTCCTTTGACACGCAAAATATCTTTATGAGGATTCTATCTTGACTTCTAATAGATCCACATCAAATTACTGACCCTTTTCCATTATCGCCATAGGTAACTGTGCCTTCTTCATCTTTGATATGAGAGAATAATTTCTTGTTACCTATCAGATGCCTTGAGCACCTGCTGTCAAGGTACCACTTTGATGCTCTAAGGCTTCCCTGCAATCAATCTATGAGATTTAGGTACCCAAGTTCTTTTGGGTCTTGATTGGTTAATTTCTTTACTGTTTATTTTGGGAATCGATTTTAGGTGGTTGGTTGTACATGTTATTTTTGTGTGTCCTAATTTATTACAGTGTGTACAACAGGGAATATCATTCATTGTTCTAGTTGGCTTGCAATTTTTATTTTTATTTATTTTAATATTAGGATTTTGTTCAGCAACGAATTTTGGAGTTGGATAGATTTTCGGATGAATTATATTTTCTTCATTGTCTGGTGGAGTGTATCCTAACCCATATTTTTTCTTACCTGGTCTTCTTTCTCCTTTTAATATTAGGGAGGACTTTCCTTTAGTAAATTTCTCAACTGTAGTCATTAAGTATTCATTATCTTTTGTCAGGTTGTTAATTTCTATTTTAAGTTTACTTGTGGTTTCCTGGTTTTCCAGATTTGTTATCTGTTCATTTTTAATTTTTAAATCTTCACATAACAGTTCGTTTCTTCTTTTAAGCTCCAAATTTTGTTTCTCCAACTATTTAGTTTTAGATTTTAAATCAGAGTTGGTTATTTCCATGCATGCATAACATTTCTTAGTTGTTTTTAGCAACTTACAAACATCTTTATATTTACTGTATAGTTCGTTAAAAGCATCTTCTAAGCTATCGAAATCTGATTCATTGCAAGATGTAAAGGATAAGTCAGAAGTTACCTTTTCATCAACATTTGCCATGAAGGCCAGATTGGCCTTTTCTTCTTTTTCACTGCTGGAGCTTAACTTACTGTCTGAGTCACTTTCGTTGTTCCATGCAGCGGCCATGGCTTTCTTCTTGTATCTTTTGAATCTCTTTACGTTGTCCTTCTTCTTGAACTCTGTTTTCTTTAAATTTGGACACTAAGCTTTGATGTGTCCTGGCTTCATGCACTCATAGCATATGGGTTCTGATTTCTTGACTTCTTTTCCTTCAGGTCGTTTGAAGTCTTTACCTTTCTTGAAATATCTTCTTCCTAATTGGTACTTCTTTTTGGCCAGTATACGTTGCAGTCTTCTAGAAAGAAAAGCTTCTTCATCTTCACTGCTCTCATTGCTCTTGTCACTTACTGACTCACCATCAGATGTGTCTTCTGTGGCCTTGAGAGCATTGCTATGATTTTTTTGTTGCAAGATTCTCCCAGCCTTTCCATATTTATTTCATGAGCCATTAATGACCAAATGAGTTTCTCAAGTGACATTCTACTGAGGTCGTTGGCTTCATCTATGGCTGTCACTTTTGCAGTCCCTAAGGCTGGTAGAGATCTTATATTTTTCTCACCATGTCTCCGATCTCATAAGTTTTTCCAAGCCCAGCCAATCCGTTGGTTATGTCTGTGAATCTTCTATACATTTGAGTGATGGACTCTCTAGATTGCATTTGAAATCTCTCGTATTGAGCTACCAAAATATCTATCCTTGTTTCCTTTACCTTATCAGTTCCTTCGTATGTGAGGCTTAGCTTTTCCCATATTTCCATGGCTGACTTGCAAGTGGAAATTCTGTTGAATTCTTTCTTACTGAGTGCACAACACATTATTCTTTTAACTTTGCTATTAAGAGATATTTTCATCTTGTCATCATCTGTCCAATTTTCTCTGTTGTTGAGTACCACGAGGTCTCCTTCTTCAATGATTGACCAAAGCTGGAAATCGAGACCTTGAAGGAAGAACTCCATTCGAGTCTTCCAATAGTTGTAATCTTCACCGTCAAATAGAGGAGGTCTGTTGACGGCCTGACCATCAGCATATCCTTGAGCTGCCATTTATCTTTGCTCTAAAGATCGTGAGATCTTCTTCTTGAAGAGACTTGGCTCTGATACCACTTGTTGCCCAGATAGTAAGCCCAGAGGGGGGGTGAATGGATTGCTTAAAAAGTCTTTTAGGAGAAATTCTTGTAAATAAAATAAAATAGATACAAAACACTAAGTTTGAAAGTTAGAGTTAGTGATAATGAAATCATAAAAATAATAACACAAACAATGGGAGATTTTTATCCTAGTTCGGACCTCCTATCCCAAGGAGTCCTACATTCAGTCCCCAAGTAACAACTTGGGTTTCCACTAAACAAGGGTACAGTCCCCCTTATGGACACTTACACATCCAGCAACAGCTAGCCTTCTCTTCTCTACCAGAAGATGAATTATACCACCTAATTCAACAGGTCTTCTTTTCACACCTAAAGAGGAATGCCCACAAAAGATTTTGTTGAAAGATGAGGGCCCCAAGACCAATCTTATAGAGAATGCTTGATCTGAGGCGAAGTCTGAGAGACACTAAATAATCTTGAATGAACTCTCTCTCTCTCTCAATCCTATGCTAGCTCTCAAAAATCAATAGAATGAGATCTCTGAGAGCTAAGAGCTTTTGAAGGTTGGAATGGAGGAGCTGGATCTTGTTTCTTTTTAGGTGACTTGAGCTTCAAGCTTTTCGAAGATTCAAGAGTTCAAACGATCTAACTATCTTCCATGGAGTCGCCAGTCTTCTATTTATCTTCTGCGAAATATTTTGACCGTTGTAGTAGCCGTTGAAATGTTCGTTGTCTCACAGCTTCATGCACGTTAAAGAGATTGGTCCAGAGTATGGAGTAGGTGAGTCTACAACCATTAATGCTTGGATTGTTCCTTACACCTTCAGGGAAAGATTGCCTGAATCTTCTATCCTTTTGTCAGGTTGACAACTCCATCTTTGACGTGCGTTTCTACAAAAGTCCTGCATACAATTAATGCTGACACCTAGACAACTTCTCTTTGTCTAAATTGTCAGTCAATATTAATAGTCATGCAGTATGAAGATATACCAAGAAAGAAAGGTTATTCTGACGTCAAACAAAGCAAGTCTTTATGTGACACATGAAGTAAGCAGGATATATCGTGTGGAAATATTGTACTACCACAATAAATGAACAAGATCTTTAGGATACAGTATGATGTGCGGGAAGGTTTTCGAAATCCATAGAGTCTCGAGCATATGCATATGAAAATAAAAACATAAAGCAAGACTGCTCAAAAGTTATATTAATTTATTTAAAAGTAAAGAATATTTTGTATAGAAATGATATTGATATCAAATTGATGATATAATCATGTGAGAATGTATTCCATGTTGAAACCAAGTCGATGTGAACATAATCCATGTATTAATATAATCAAATCGATGTTCAGTACAAAGTTATTACTTAATAGAAATCAATGAGCAAATAAAATCGTTGTTTTACTGAAATCGATAAAGAAACCGTTGTTTTGAGCAAATCGTTGTTTCGATCAAATCGTTGTTTAAGTGAGAGTGAATCATTATTTAGATCAAATCGTTCTTTAAGTGAAAGCAAATCGTTGTTTCAATCAAATCGTTGTTTCGAACAAATCGTTCTTTAAGTGAAAGCAAATCGTTGTTTTGATCAAATCATTGTTTCGAACAAATCGTTCTTTAAGTGAAAGCAAATTGTTGTTTCAATCAAATCGTTGTTTAACTTAAAGTGAATCGTTGTTTAAGTGTTTTATCAAATCATTGTTTAACTTAAAGGAAATCGATGTGTACTTAGAAACATATGCATTGATGTTCAGATAGCAGTAAGTGAGGATAACTTACAAAAGTTTCTAGAGTTATTTCCTGTGAGTGAACTTCAGAAATAGTTGTTTAGAAAACAAATTTTCAAGGTTTTGTTAATCACTAAAAAATACTTAAAATAAAAGATAATTTATTTATGGAGATGGACTGATCATCATTTACTAGTGGTAGTGGTTTTCGTAGCTAGTGTCTCTTGTCTAGGCAGGGTTCTTCTGTCTGTGTTGCCAGCCGTGTGGTGGTCACGACGTGCAAGTCGTATGGAGTTTCTGACCGCAATGTCTTTCTGTACCGTTGCTAGTTAGTTAGCCTTGCTTCCGCACTTTCTTCTGTAGTTTAGAATATATAAAACTGCTATCATTTACTTTGATTATATATATATTCTTTTCCGCCTATTAGAGCCAATAGGAGATTGGTAGTCCCTACTGAGCTTCTGTTGTGAAACTCATCCCTTTCTTTTTCTAGGTGAGACTTCTCAGTAGCGGCTGGGTGTGCGTCAGGTGGAGGAGGAGGGGCAGTAGTCATCGTCGTCGTAGCTAGTAGTGGTATCCCCTTTTAGTTGTATTTCACCCTCGAGGTATGCCCCTAAGTGCTCTGTTCTTCCCTTCTTTACTTGTATTCATTGTGTGTTGGGACTGTACCTAGAGCGATACGTTGTGATCTCGATCTTCCTTTTGCTTCCGCGTGTGTGCTCCTAGTTCAGTAGTTGATGTTTAATTACTTTACATATTCTATTAGACATGTGTTATAGCGTTTCTGGGTCCCCGGATCTGGCGGCGGCGACCGCGAAAATCGGGTCCTCGACTTGGGCCGAGGGTCGGGTTCTCGGGGTAGTTACAGTTGGTATTAGAGCGAGAGTTTAACAGGACTTGTAGCAGATTTAAACTGCAACCAAGAGTCCCAGCAGTATTACAAGTACATTGCTAGCCGCCAGAGTTAGTGTCATTAACCTTGTTGTTGTGTGCCGTGCAGGATATGGCTCCGCACAGGCATAGGCAGACCAGAGAGCAGATGGAGCAGCAAGGAGAGTTGGATATGCTAGCGCCAGGTCAGGTTCAAGAGGATGTGTCAGCGGAGTAGTTTGTGGCATAGCCTGAGGAGGCAGTGGCAGCAGCAGCAGCGGGCGAGCAGCAGCAACAGTGGTGCCAGCCCCCACCACAGCGGTATGGGGATTGGTTCCCCATGGTCGAGCAGTTCTTCAGGGCCATCCTTTAGGGGACATGGCAGCCAGGGCAGTCGGCAGCGGGAGGTCAGCCGTCAGTACCTCCCTCAACAGTACCAGAGTAGTAGGTAGATCCACAGGTAGAGCAGCCAGTAGTTCAGCAGACATCGAATATTGGGAGTACTCGTGTTGATAGGAGGAGGATGGCTGTCACTGAGGACATGATCGCTCTCTTGGAGAGGTTTTTGCGTCTTCGACCACCGATGTTCTTCGGCGACTATGACCCAGATAGAGCTGAGAGTTGTACGCACCAGTTGGAGCATACGTTCAAGACCATGGAGTGCACCGAGGAAGACCAGGTGAGATTGGCAGTATACCAGCTGAAGGGACCAGTCCTTGAGTGGTGGAGAGTTTAGAGGCAGACACACTTCCCAGGGCAGTTACTAGATTAGGTTTCCTTACAGTGGTTCTTGGAGGTCTTCCATGGCAAGTATTTTCCTGATTATGCTCGACGTGAGAAACGAGATCAGTTTCATGAGTTGGTTCAAGGTGATTTGACGATTGTTCAGTATCACCAGAGGTTCACTAGGTTGTTGAGGCATGTTCTTCATGTTGCCCGCAGTGAGCAGGCTTGTGCAGAGAGGTTTATTACAGGTTTGAGGCCAGATTTACGATAGGACGTGACCGCTCATATGTGTGCCACTTTGGGACTGGCAGTGGCTAAGGCCACCGCCTTGGAGACAGAGACCTGGCTTCCCCAACAGCAGCAGGAGGGAGGAGCTTCCTCTACGACCACACCGTACCAGCATCGCACAGGTAGTCATGGTAGTGTGACTTCTTCTTCTTCTTCGGGATGTGGCAGTTTGGCAGTTCCAGTTTGCGCTCGAAGTTTAGGCAGATGACCACTCACGAGGGTGGACGGAGCCGACAACAGAAGTTTCAGTCGAGGTTTGCGGAGTAGTTGGTCCAGTAGGGAGCCGAGCAGGGCAAGTAGGAGGAAGTTTGTTACAGTTTTGGTTTACCTGGCCACATCAGGAGGGATTGCTCGATGGTGCAAGTCCAGCTGCCAGTGCAGTACAGTCAGTAGTTTCTGCAGTACTAGTACCCTCCACAGTAGTAGGCACCCCGTTAGCAGTAGCAGGAATAGTACCATCAGCAGTCTTAGCAGTTCTAGCAGTATTAGCAACCTCAGCAGTTTCAACCATACTAGTAGCAGCAGCATTCCACAACCCCAGCAACAGCCGCCACTGCAGCATGTGCCACAGCGTGGCCGTGGCCGTGGTCATGTGATGGCTCTCACCGAGGATGAGGCTGAGGCGTCAAACCTGGTCGTAGGTACTTTGCTTATACTTGGTAGAGCTGCTCGTGTTCTAGTTGATCCCGGTGCTTCACTTTGCTTTGATTCTGAGGAGTTTTACAAGTCTCTCGTTTGTCTTACCCGTGAGAGGCAGTGTGACGTGATGATTGATCTTCCATCCGGTGATTACATGCATTCTTTTGGTTACCTTGAGGGTGTCACAGTTGAGGTCCAGGGACACCATTTGCCGGCTAGGTTGTACGCATTGCTGCTTCGTGACTTTGACGTCATCCTTGGCATGGACTAGTTGGAGGGTCACACAGTTGTGGTGGATTATCAGCGGAAGACCGTGCGGTTTGATATACCTTGAATGCATGTCCTTTGCTTTCGAGGTATCCGGTCTGCCCGTCGACCTTTTATTTCTTTCTATAGAGCTCGTCATTTGATCCGTGAGGATTGCGTAGCATATCTTGCTTCTGTTTGTTCTTTGGAACCTAGAGGGCCGTTGGTCTTTGATGTACCCGTTATTTGTGCATTTTCTGATGTTTTTCTGGAGGACCTACCTAGGTTACCGCCTAAGGGGGAGGTAGAATTCTCCATTGAGCTTTTGCCTGGTATGATGCCTTTGTCTAAGGCACCATACCGGATGGCTCCGGCTGAGTTGCACGAGCTTAAGCGCCAATTGCAGGAGTTGCTTGAGCTGTGCTTTATCCATCCGAGCCGTTTTCCATGGGGAGCACCAGTGTTGTTTGTGAAAAAGAAGGATGACAGCTTGTGGTTGTGCATTGATTACATGTAGTTGTACCAGGTCACAGTAAAGAACATGTATCCTTTGCCTCGGATCGATGACTTGTTTGATCAGTTGCAGTCAGCCAAGGTATTTTTGAAGATTGACTTGAGATCAGGTTACGACCAACTGAGGATAAAAGATTTAGACGTTGACATGACAACTTTCCATTCGAGGTACGATCACTTTGAGTTTGTCGTGATGTCGTTTGGGCTCACTAACGCGCTAGCAGCTTTCATGGATTTGATGCACAGAGTGTTCAGTGAGTACCTGGATAGATTTGTGGTCATATTTATAGATGACATTTTGGTCTACTCGGCTTCTGATGAGGAGCACAAGGAGCATCTGAGGATCGTGTTGGAGACGTTGCGGAGTCACCAACTTTATGCCAAGTTCAACAAGTGCGAATTTTGGCTGAGGGAGGTGCACTTTCTCGGGAACGTGATCTCAAGTTTTGGTGTGGCAGTGGACCCTGCCAAGCTTGAGGTAGTGTTGTCTTGGGAGTAGCCCACTTCATTGTTATAGATTCGCAACTTTTAAGCTTGGCAGGTTATTACAGGAGGTTTATCTTGGACTTTTCCAGGATTGCAGAGCTGTTGACCCATCTGACCAAACTTGAGGCCAGATTTGTTTGGACAGAGAACTCTGAGCAGAGTTTTCAGTGGCTAAAGACAAGATTGACTTCAGCGCCAGTGTTGGTCTTGCCGTCAGCTAGCGGAGGTTTTGTGGTCTACACAAATACTTCGATGTCAGGTTTGGGTGCAGTGCTAATGCAGCATGGTGGGGACGTTGCCTACACTTTTTGATGGTTGAAGTAGCATGAGGAGAACTACCCTACCCATGACTTAGAGTTGGCAATAGTGGTGTTCACTCTGAAGTTTTGGAGGCACTATTTGTACGGCGAAGCGTTTGAGATCTTTACCGACCATCATAGTTTGCAATACATCTTCACTCAGAAGGATTTGAACTTGAGGCAGCATAGACGGATAGAGTACTTAAAGGACTATGACCTTACCCTCTCCTATCAACTAGGAAGGGCTAATGTCATGGCAGACGCTTTGAGCAGATGAGTTCACTTGAGTTCATTGCTAGTCAGAGAGTGGAGGTTGTTTGAGGACCTATCTTAGGGCATTTTCTCCCCTTCGAGGTACAGAGATCATGCAGTGATGACCAGTTTGTCAGTTCACTCGTCAGTGTACTGCCAGGTGCTAGAGGCACAACAAGCACATATAGAGTTTGCAGATGCCAGATGTTGAGCTGAACGAGGATAGTAAGGTTAGGTTCAGAGGTAGATTGTACGTTCCTTGTGATGGGCGGCAGGCACTATTGTCAGAGGCACATCAGTCGAGGTATGCTTTTCATCCTGGTTCCACCAAGATGTATCATAACCTGAAGAGGTTCTTCTGGTGGCCAAGGATGAAGAGGGGTGTAGCAGAGTTTGTCGCCCATTACCTTATCTGTCAATAGGTTAAAGTAGAGCATCGGTATCTTGGTGGTGAGTTGCAATCGTTGCCCATTCTTGAGTGGAAGTAGGATGACATCACCATGGATTTTATGGTTGGTTTGCCCCATTCTCCGTAAAGGCATGATGGTAATTGGGTGATTGTGGACAGGTTGACCAAGTTAGCACACTTCCATGCAGTCAGGATGTCCTAGTCAGTGCATAGGCTTTCCAGATTGTGCGTGGACCGAGTTGTTCCATTGCACGGAACCCTAGTTTCCATTATTTCTGACATAGATCGGAGGTTCACTTCAGGGTTTTGGCGCAGTTTACATAGAGCTCTTGGTACAAAGTTGAGACTGAGTTTAGCGTATCACCCGCAGTCAGATGGTCAGTCAGAAAGGACTATATAGACTTTGGAGGATATGTTGAGAGCGTGTTGTTTGGACTGGGGTGGCACGTGGGAGTCGCACTTTCCGATGGTATAGTTTGCATAAAACAACAGTTATCACTCGAGCATCAGAATGGCAGCATACGAGGCTTTGTATGGTCGGCCATGCAGGACACCACTTCACTGGTTCGAAGTGGGTGAGAGGCAGCTTTTGGGACAAGAGATGGTACAGCAGTGTGCTGACACGGTCAGTTTAGTCAGGCAGAGGCTTGAGATAGCACAGAGCAGACAGAAGAGCTATGCAGATGTCCACAGGAGGCCATTGTAGTTCGATGTGGGTGACCTTGTGTTCTTGTGAGTTCCTCCGACCAAGGGTGTCATGAGGTTTGGTAGGAGGGGAAAGCTTAGTCCAAGATATATTGGACCTTTTTCTATTTCAGAGAGGGTCGGAGAGGTCGTGTACAGGTTGTGTCCTCCGGTAGAATTGGCAGGAGTGCACAGTGTTATTCATGTTTTACAGGTGAGGAGGTACGTTGTAGATCCCTCACTTGTGTCGGATTACTCGCAGTTTGAGGTAGCACCAGATTTGTCAGTACCAGAGCACCCAGTCAGAGTTATGGACCGCAGAGTGCAGTAGTTGCGTAGGAGGCAGAACCCACTGGTCAAGGTTCTCTGGGAGAACCGCTTTAGTGGTGAGGCCACTTGGGGGCGTGAGGATGAGATAAGAGAGTAGTTCCATACTTGTTTGAGTGATCAGTATGTTGTTTTTCCTTGTACTGCTTTCCGTTTTGATACCGAGTTTCTCTTAATTTCGAGGATGAAATTCTTTAAGGGGGGTAGAATGTAAGACCCGGCCCTCTTGAGCCCTTAGCCCTATCCTCATGGTCGCAACGGACCCCCTGGTCCCGACATTGTCGTGCCAGAGGAGCCGGTTGCGACATGCTTCTTATCGTGGCACCCTTGCTCGTTGTGTTCTGGTGGTGACGGAGGTGGTGAAGCATTCTAGTCGTGGTGTCTAAAGGCGACGTGACTTTGTTTTGACCGTCCTGACCACTGCCCTTGCTGTCAGAACGTCCTTGTCAGGTGTTAGGCACGTACGACGTTGACGCGACCTGGCAGGCTGTCACGTTATGCTTTTCCCGATCTTCAAGGTTTGTGCGCTTTTGGTGTAGGTAGTCTTGACATGGTCGTGACCTTCTGGGCAGTCGCAACATGCTTTTTGTCATGCTAGCCCGACCCGTCATGTCTCTGGGCCCATCGGTTCAAAACCGAGGCAGGTGACCCATTTCCCCCTCCCTTCCTCCCTCCTTTCTTCTTCTTCTCCTTCTTCCTTCTTCCTCTCGTGATGATGACGCAACGCATGCGCCGACCATGATAGGTTCGGCTGTCGCGGTTGGCGCATGCTTCGCGACATCATCGTGACCACCAGGGGCGTTGTGACATTGTCACGGCCGGACTTGGTGTCACGATAGTGTCACGACAGTCAGGAGCATCGTGACAATATCAGATGCATGTAAGTTTTTACGAAGTCTATTTCTCGTGGCATCTTCGCTGTTCTCTGTTCTTTCTGTACTCGTGACACCAGTGCTAGCTCCTAGTACAGTCCTACACTAGTCGTTCACCTGGTACCCTCGTCCCCGTGCACCCGTTGAGAGAGTGCTCTAGGCGACAGGCGTGCTTGAGTCACGGACTTTGGAGTGGAGGGGAAATCGGTGGTTAGGACAGCAGTGTTGAGTCGTTTGCAGAGCTCTCATGGTTGGTCTGGGACACCGAGGTCGTTTGGAGTTCTTCCCAGTGTAGGCCAATCAGTCCTTCTCACTACCTCGCTCTTTGTGGCCCCAGAACCACCTAGAGAGGCCAGGCGTGGGACCGTAGTCTGGCCAGACTACGGCGGTTATAGTTGTGGTTACTTGTGTTCCTGCCTCCGCTCTGAAGAGACATGGAAGTCTGGACCTAGGTCAAAGGTAAGACATCAGTGGACGCTCCTGATCGATTGACTAGTGGTAGTGATTACCATAGCTCGTGTCTCCTTTCCAGGCAGGGTTCTTCTGTCTATGTTGCCAACTGTGTGGTGGTCACGACGTGCAGGTCGTAAATAGTTTCAGACCTCAGTGTCTTTCCGTACCGATACTAGTTAGTTAGCCTTGCTTCCGCACTTTCTTGTGTAGTTTAGAATATATAAAATGCTATCATTTAGTTTGATTATATATATTCTTTTCCACCTATTAGAGCCAGTAGGAGATTGGTAGTCCTTACTGAGCTTCAGTTCTAAAGCTCATCCCTTCCTTTTTCCAGGTGAGAGTTCTCAGCAGTGGCGGGTGCGCGTCAGGCAGAGGAGCAGGGGCGGTAGTCTTCGTCCCCGTAGCTTGTAGTGGTATCTCCCTTCAGTTGTACTTCACCGTCGGGTATGCCCCTAAGGGCACTGTTCATCCCTTCTTTACTTGAACTCATTGTGTGTTGGGACTGTACCTAGAGCGATACGATGCGGTCTTGCTCTTCCTTCTGCTTCTGCGTGTCTGCTCCTAGTTTAGTAGTTGACATTTATTTCCTTTACATATTCTGTTAGACTTGTGAGTTATAGCCCTTCTGGGTCCCCGGATCCGTGGGCGGTGACCGCGAAAATCGGGTCCTCAGCTTGGGCCGAGAGTCAGGTTCTCTAGGTTGTTACAAATTACCTTGTAAACATCAACTGTGTCTTAACATCGATTACTTTGTGTACATTGACTATGTCTTAAAATTGATTGGCATTATATTATCCATTGCTATTTCAGATATATTGTTTCAAATACCATGATAATTATCTATGCAATAAGCTTACTGATTATGGTTGAAATTATAATGATTACGCTTATGATTAATCTTTGTTGTGATCTTAACGTGGCGTGTAGTATTTTCAAATCATTTTAAAGATGTGTATTTAAAATTTCTCGCTATTTGTTGCATATCCTTCTTACAAAAGCTTTCAAGGATATCTTCTTACAGTATGACTTTTTGACTGATTACTATTTTCATGGCATGTCTTCTAACACTTTGCGTGTGAATTGAAGTCTGTCTATGGCTTACTTAGTCACGAGTCACCGTTCTCTTGGAGAAAGTACTTTACGATTTATCATTCTTATAACAAGTCTCCTTATGATTTATATGGTGACAGAATGGACATTTCTATTTTTGTATAACACCTTTTCCATTGACCGAGGATCTCTCTCTTAGCATTTAATGTCTGCAGGTTTCCGGTAGTCACATGCTTCTACAACATAAGACCTGCTGCGACTGTATGAAAACAAGCACCAAGAGATAAGAGACAATGGACACTTCAATAGATACTTCAACAGATACATCTGAAGAAAGCTGAAGTGCATATAAGAAGATGATAGTTGTGAAGAAAAGTATGCACAGAAGGATACATGAAGCATACACAAGCCTTCACAACCACCATTGAGAGCAGTGCACCTTCACTCCAAGTTCATCTGCTTCAAGCTCTCCTAAGGCCATCACTTCTTTTCTTTGAGAGCCAGTTGTTCTGAGAGGATACATCAATGTCTACTTTCTTCCTCTCTCAGTTCATGCCTTAGATCAAGCAAAGCTTCTTGTATAATCTTGATCTAGGGGCCATCCCTTCAACTCTTCTTTAAGAGTGTTCCTCTTCCTGTGAGAAGAGAAGACCTACTGTGAGTATGTGGTTTTGTTTCTCTTCCTGCGACAAGAGAAGACCTGTTGTGAGTAGGTGGTTTAATTCCCCATGTTGAAGGGAAGACCTAGTGCTACAGGTGGTTGTATTGCCTCTTCGTGGGCTGAAGAGAAGGCCAGCGGGTGATGGATGTGTAAGTGTCCTTGAGAGGGATTGCACCCTTGGTTAGTGAAATCCTGATTACTTACTTAGATACTGGACATGGGACTCCTTGTAGCACCCCGAAAAATGTAGTAATTAAAATTTTGAAATAAATGGAAATAAATAATTTCCATATTATTGAAATAGTAGAAACATACGTACCATTATCGTATGTGTAGGAACACATCGGAAAATTCCATAAAAACAATAGTTCAACCTTAAATGATATCTTAAATGTTCCACAAAGAACTTCTTGCGACAAAATATCCGATTGGCCAAGTTTATGACGCATGGGGACTACTTATCATAATTAAGAAAGAAAGTCGGAAAACCATTATCATGGGTAGATAATGTAATCATAAATTAAATAAAAATGATGGAAAGACTCTAAACGACATGAATTGACAACCCATTATGAGATTTTGGCCAATGGACAACTTTTGGCCCAAGAATAAAAATGAAGCAAGAAAAATACATGAAAATTCGTAACCCTAATTGAGATGAAAATAGAAAGAGGTAATTAGGGTAAATCTTGAGGCAATTAGCCACACTTAGCAACCCAAATTCATGTCTAACCATACTAGAGGGTTTCCTAATGGCCAATACACTCTATTGGGGATGGGAATCACCAAAACATGGTAGGGTGCATGCTAAAACCGCAACCCTTCTTTCCTATACACATTAGGAATCCTAAAAACCCTAGATGCTTAAATACTCTACCCAAAACCCTTGGGGATGAGTTTACCAATAGTTGGGGTCGTGAATAGAAGAGCTTGAGCACCATAGGAGGAGGAAATGGCCCCCAACTAGAGCTTTTCTTCCCCTCTTGCGTTCTGCATCGATCTGTAAAAGAACCTTATAGGAAGCGACCAAAGGTAGGTTGTCTCGAGCCAAATTTAAGCAAACCATATACCAATGTGTAGCTCATCAAGTCTACATTCATGTGCATGTGTTTTCCCCAAGTTTTATTGAGCATACATGGAGTATTAAGCGTTTTCCAAAAGTCATGCTTGTTTAGGACTTTTCATGTTCAAGTTGTTTCTCATGCATGCCGAGGCCAAATCATGTGAAACCAAAGCCATAGTTTTCTTCTTCTCCTCGTACCCAACAAGTTTCATGTTCACACATTCATCCCAAGAGCCCTAGATCATGAGATATATGAGTTGCATGCGTCGTTGTTCAGGTATTATCATTTTCAGGCTAAACCCTAAAACGCGACTAGTGCAGATGTCGGGTATTAGGCTCTGGTATCATGACAGGTGTAATCACGGGGATTGTGCCCCCCCCCCCCCCCCCAACACAAACATGTATCAAATCTAATAGCATGGAAAAGAGGAATGTTATCGCCACCTAGATAGTTGCCTAATGAAAGAAATGATGTGGGCTAACTACGCTAGGCAAAAGGAAAGAGAATAGAAGTGAACCTGGTGTCGCGGCAGGGTTACCTGTCACGACGACACTGATAACCTGTCGCCATTGGAGGACGCATCTCCTTCGCGTCGCCCTCCACCGTCACATTCTCTTCTGTGCGGGAGATGATGGATGGGACCTTCTTCCCGTCCTCCAGCCGGCTGTAGAACAAGAGCTCCCTGTGGAAAAGCTTGGGGTGCCTGTCAAAACAAAGAAGAAACAAGAAAAAGCCCTATTAGAACATGATAAGTGTAGGATTTATTCTAAAAATGAAGGGAAACGAACTAACATGAAGGGAACGAACCTGGGGGTGGTTTTTTAACCCCTTGGGTGTGTGGAAATCATGGGAGAAAAATGGATGCAACCTATCTAGAAAATAAATGAAATGCATGAAGAAATGAAGAAAAAGGGAAAGGGGGAGAGGATGAGCCCCATAAGGGCGACTCCCTGGCTTGATGATCGTCCCAAATGCTGTGCAAAGGCTTCAGAGAAGTGTCGGAGTCGCCATTCACACGTTCCACCCTCTGTTGATGAAGGAATGAGTAGCTCTTTTGTGGAGTGGGATGTGTGGGAAAAGTGGAAAATCGGAGGGCTTCAGGTCTAAGTGTAGGTCAAAGGAGATTTTGGCAGCCCTTCAGGGTGAAAAATGAGGCTCCCTCATCCATGAGGAGAAGGCATTGGTTATATAGACCCTTGAGAGAGAAAATCCCATAATAATTAAAATGAGTGATAAATATCAACCAAAAGCGCATGGGAGAGTCCTTAGGGTCCTCAAGAGAGTCCCTAGAGCCCAAATGTCGCCCAAGGGGTTGAGATATTCTCTAGGGATAAAGATACACCCATGGGAGGATAAATAGGAGGTGGTTGCGGAGGCCTGCATGCACAGCTATTGTCATGGCATATCGTAGGGCCGCGATATGGAGACGCGACGGGGCGGGGCGGCGACGCGACAGTGTGCCCACGTGCATGGATAATGCATGGGCTGTCGTGGCGGCTTGCATCGACGCGACACCGAGATGCGGCACTACGATGCATCACGACTATGAAATCGAATATGGTGAATTATCAACCAACCACATGAGAGGATAAGAGTTATTGATGCTTAAGGACTCTCTCAAATTGATAATGGGCGGGATTTCAAGGCAATTTAAATTGTTAATGGGCTCAAAAAAAGGCTAATGATGGGCTCAATGTGGGTGACCAATTAGGGGCCCACTAAGGTGACAAGAAATGTGGTTCAACCCATTATCTGGATCAGGGTGTCTACAGATTGCCCCTCCTTGGCTTCCACTTTGCAAGGAAATGAAGAGGAAGTGGAGTGGAGGTGTCACGATGTGACGGCGGAACGGAAGTGATGTGGAGTGGACTGAAAAGTGGGAGCCAAGGTAAAGAGACACCCGATCTGGCTAACAAGCAATTAGAATCTTTGTGAAAGCCCCGAGTCAGTTGCTCGAGCAGAATGCAAAGAAAAGCACAAGTCTGGACGAGAAGGAGAAAAGAAGAGGACGATCAACCCCACGATTGAGAGGTACCCTAGCCCATTGGCCTGCAGGTTTTGTTTTGGAGGGACATGTGCGTGCCAGGCAAGTAACTCATGACTCTGTCCTGGGAGTGGTTCGCAACCAAAACGGATCAAAGGGGTAGGACGAAAATTGGATAGAGAATCCAGACAAGGAAATTCTTGTCAAACTGACGGGAACAACTCAATCGAAAGCAAACCTTCTGATTCAGAGTGGAATTGGATTTCTTGTTTGGAATATGAAGGATGATTGGGCACTCAACAAGGGCTCATCAATAGTCAGGAATGAGTCAGGAAAGCTCAAAGTCCTACATGATGCATGCTGGGCTAAAATAAAAGAAATCATCAAAACAAATGCAAAGAAAAGAAGAAAATAGAAAATATATCAAGGATAATGTTGCTAAGCCGAATAAGAACGGGTCAAGAGACTACCCACAACCGCAGTGCAGGCCTGAACCCATCGTTCCCAAATTTAGACAACTCAACGGCCTATCCAACGATTAGCAATGTGCACCTAGATTATCACTATTTTTGGTAAAGGGGAACTCAAATCCCATAGCACATTGAGAACCAGCCGGTCCTTGAAGCGATATAATAAGTAGAATACCATATAGTAATGCGGGGGTAAGGGTAGAAATACTTACCTGACATACCTGTAACGACCTCTTTTTCTTTTCTAATTTTTTGATTTTTTTGTTTTTTTTTTTTTTTTTTTACAATAAACAGACAAAATAAGCACAAAATAACAATATATAAACAAACATAATCAAACAAACAAATACACTAAGTACAAACATGGAAACAACACAACAGAATAAAGAGGCGGCGGCCTAGGTGACCGTGACATAGTCACGGCGCCCCGCCATATCGCGACTTGGTCGCATCATATCGCGGCATCGCGACTCCGACCGAACTCAAAAAAATGCAGGAAACCGGGGTTTTACCTTATCCTAGGACTTCTAGACTACTACTAGGACTCTTAAACCTCTCCTAATCTTATCCTAAGTCCTAGAGACGGGATTAGACTGGGTTTGCACCTACCTAAGCTCTATAAAAGGAGGGTTTGGGATGCTAATCCCACAGCTAAACTCCTGCCTCACTTGTTCTTCAGCTTTCTCTCTCCTACAGCCATGAAGAGAAGCTTTTCAGCTTTCCAAGAGGATATGCCCATACTCCGGTCCAAAGGCGGCTCGTGAGTCATACGCAGATCTCCGGCGGCTCTCCTCCATCTCAGGGCACATATGAATACGCCCGGAGCTCCAAGTTAGTGCTTTTCCTTTTCTAAATTTCTGAACTTTGCTCTGTTTTCCCCTGTTTTCTTCTCTTTTCTTCTTCTCTGCTCTTAGACTCCCTATTCTTCTATCTCCTCTCAGATCATACCTGGCCAGAGGCGATTCTCCCGGGTGCCATGGCTAGCTCCGATGCTTGAGCTTATCCCGCCTTCATCTATTAGTCATTTGAAAGAGTGGGGGATATCCACTGTATTCATCCTCGCCAAGAATTATGACTAGATCATGCCCATGTGGGATAGCGTTACGGCGCTGGTGGAGCTGTGGCACACCCAGACTCATATGTTTGTCTTCCCCACATTCGAGGCCACAATCCTACTGGAGGAGCTGGAGATAATGCCCGGCCTCCCATGGTATCAAAGGGGCGAGGAGTTGGCGATTTCCTATACCATGGAGCCTATCAACTCATGGAGCATCCTTGTGGAGATTACCACGAGGAAGACTGACCTGCACTCTATGACTAGCGGGAGGCACGTGCATCTTCTTCCCATCACGCAATGGATCACTTCCAAATGCAAGCGCAAGATCGGGAATTACACGGCTATCGCCAAGGCGGCCGCAATCTGCATTTACGGGGTCATCCTTTTCCCAGCGATGGACGGCGCCATCTCCTTCGCCAATCTCAGCATAATTGCTTCGGTTTCTGAAGGTATGATTCCGAGCTTTGGATGGGTATGCACCGAGTTGGACACACGAGTGCAAGACCAAGCTCCACCATCCGCTAGCATTCGTGGGCGGGCCTCTCCGTATGAGAACTAAGGCGTGGTGCAAGACTGCGCAACTGAAAGGACTGAAGGCATGGCACGATTACTTCAAAAGGATGACCGTGGCCTAATTTGTAATGCGCCCACACTTCATGCATAATCGGATGATCCATCTTCCTCAGCGCACCGGACTAGCCTTGCGACTGCTGGGCAATGAAGCGCCGGTACTCTACAACCCAGACAGGTGCTACCTCCAGTGCGGCGGGGCTCGCACAGTTGTTCCCTTCCTTTCACACTTCCCACCTATTCAAGAGAGGAAGAGAGGAGACAAGCAGGACGAGCGCAGCGTGCGTAGCGCCATCGTCCATTGGGAAGGATGCGCATTGGGTCTTCTCCAAGCCGAGGTGGAAGAAGACGAGGACGTGACTAAAGAGTACCTCGAAGCATTGAAGAAGATTCGGCCGGTAGAGGGGATCATTTGAGTATTGATTGGAAAGATATCAGATAGTAGTTAGGAAAGGATTTTAGCAATTGTTTGATTGTAGAAAGAATTAGTGCATGTAATGACTTGAGTTGAATGAATAAAATAGAATTTCTGTTTGGCGTAATGGGCTCTATTGATGTCGCGACCATCATGGTAACCGCTTTCATAACGCGTCGGGGTGGATGGTCACGATAAGGTCGCGGCCACTCGAACCGATGCGACCAAGACGCGACCCCCCGCGCGGCCGCGACTCAAACTGAGCAATTCAAAACGCAAAGGGCGCCCTCCTTTCCTTCTTTCCAAGCTTTCAAACTCTCAAAAACCCCCCGATCCTTAGAATCTTCGAATTTCTTACATCTTGCTCCCTTGCTCCTTGCAACCCTCCCCAATCTTCAAGCTAATCACCCAAAAACGCCATGGAAGGAGGAAAGAATGGCTCGGAGGGCTCGTCCCAGGGAAAATGGCACGTGGAGCGGCGGAGCTCCCGGCGCTGTGTGGAGGCACCCCCAGTCGAGGCGGAGGAGGCCAACGTCGAGATGGAAACGGAGGAGGAGGCGGAGGCCACGATGATGAACATAGAAGAGGCGAGGAAGGAGAAAGCCAAAGCGATGAAATCGGTAAGTAAACTCGATCCAAATCCAATGAATGAATGTGTAGGAATAGTAGACGGAGCCTCTAAAGGGCAGATGTAGGGCGAGAAGCCCGGAGAAAAGAGGATCGGACAAGGGAGGCTCCAGCCGGTCCGGTCCTGAGAACCGTTAGCCCGACCCGTCACGATAGATTGTCGAGGTGGTCCTGGGCGCCGCGATCGTGGCAATGTTGGCCGACGCGACCTTATCACGGCTTAGGAATGTGACGCGATATGATCATGGTACACCACACTGTTGTGACAAGGTAGCGACCTCCATGGGTGTCACGACTTGAACCGAACACAAAACACTGATTTTTTAACAAAACTTTGGCGCCTGCAGGGTGAAATGAGGACCCGAGTATCCTGGACGCTGGTTTTGGTTGTTTTCCTGGCCTTCCCCCCTTTCCAGAGAGAGAGGTTAGAGGAGATGTGATTTGGTGAGATCTTTAGGATAGGGAGAATGAGGGCGGATCCGACTCTCACTCAGGCTTGTGGAGCAGGTGGGATACGGAGGTGACTGCCTTTGTATTCCCATGGGAACACATGATCCCTAGCCTCGAGAACGTGAGCTGGATCACGGGGCTCAGAGTGCACGGGAAGGCGGTTAGCGGGTTTACCTATCCGTGCTACCAGGAGTTGGCCGAGCGGTTGCTTGATCTGCCCGTAGGTCATAGGTCTTCCTTAGTCCCCAGGGTAGCACTGCAGGAGAGTTTGGGGCTATTTGATGTAGGGAAGGGAGCAGGGGAGACCGAGGATGAGCACTTCCAGAGGCTGGTCAAGATTAGCCGGAGGGAGTTAGCGAGTGAGCCAGGAGCGGAGGCGGACCTGGACCTGCGTTGCTTCCTCGTACTCTTTCTTGGTAGACTTCTGTTTGCCACGACGGGCGACGCGGTCCACTGCCTCTTTCTGCCTCTCCTGGAGGACTTGAGTGAGGTAGGGGGGTATGCTTGGGGAGTAGCCTTTCTAGCGCATCATTTTGACAGCCTGGGCACCTCGGAGCGGCAAACCTCGACGAGCTGATTCTTCCCCTTTCTTCAGGTACACATCTTCTCTCTAACCCTTTTGATTTAAATTGCATATTTACTTAAAACTGCCACCCAATCTGCTTCAAATTTTACAGGTCTGGTCTTACCTACACCTCCCAGTCCTAGGGAGAGGGGATCTCACATGGCCGGGCCTCGTGCCCATTGCACGCCGTTGGGATTCTCACCGAGACTTGCGCAACCTTGGGGACCAGCTCGAGTGCCTACAGGAGGCCATTGACAGCTACCCTTTCCTAGATGTAAGTATTTTAACATTTCCCTATGAGTTCAATGTTTGATTTTATTGCTTGATGATTGATTGAAATTTGTTGTACAGGTGGTTTGGCAGCCATATCTAGGGGAGAGTGATGAGGGACAACCCTGGTTGGTGCAGGCCCGCCCCTACTTCGGTAGGTCGGTGTGGCTGCAGGCATTCAACCTGGTGCTACCTCTTCGCCTATTCCTTTGCCAGCGCTCACTCGGCCTTCGGCAGAGTGTAGTGGAGTTCCCAGTCCGAGACCAGTACCGCAGGCTAGGTCGGAGATTCTGGGGGCTTCACGACACGGACGATTGGCGTGAGCGGGCGAAGGAACAGATCAGTGACTGGGAGCACAAGGGGAAAGCAATCAACTCCACGGCGACTACCGATGACGCGTACCTCCAGGCATATGCCTCGAAGTACGGAGGGAAGGTGTACAGGAGCGCCCGACACCAGGTAATAACCCTAAAACCAAAACTCTATGAATTTGAATTTATAGAGTTGAATTAATGATTTGAAAATGTGCTGCAGGTGGACGTAGCTGGTGAGGTTGCATCGCTCTGAGCTTTACTCTACTCGGCGATGCAGGATCGGGAGGCGGCGCAGAGGCAGGCCGAGGAGCTGGTAAGTACTTACTCAGACTTCAGTACTTAATTTTAAAGCTGATTTTGAAACTGACATGTATTTTTTTGGGCGCAGAGGAGGGAGCTGGAGAGAGTGAGGAGCACCAGAGCGGGCGGTGCTTCCTCTTCACGAGCGACAGGGGGCTCTCCGTCGCTTCTGGTGAGAACGGTGCTGAGGGCCGAGGAGGCACAAAGGCACCTGGAGGAGCGGGTAAGTACAACAGAACCCCAGATTGAATCTTTATTTCAAGAATTGATATTGACTGAATTGTTCTTTTGCAGGAGAAGGATTTGTGGCTCACCACCGAGCACGCGATGGAGCTGCAGGGGCAGAGGGACCAGCTGCAGGGGGAGATCCAGACCCTCCGAGGTGATAGAGACCGACTGCACATCCGGGCAGAGGCAGCTGAGGCACGGTTGCGGAGGCGACGAGGGAGTTGGAGGCGTTACGCATGCAGGGGTCGTCGGTAGATCAAGCGGAGCTGACTCGACTACGTACCGACCTGCAGGCGCAGTAAGCAGTATCCCGGAGCCTTGAGGAGATAGTGACGGCGATAGGCCGTTCACACAGCAGGAGTAGGAGCAGGGCGAGCGCCAGCAGAGCGACAGGCACCTCTGTTGGTCAGTATCTGGCGGGTTCCTCCAGTCATCAGAGGAACGAGGAGGAGGAGAGGCGCCGCCGAGGCGAGGTGAGTGCCCAGAGTGGCAGAGGTGGTGGCGAGATGCTGCCACCACCAGACCGACAGGAGGGATCCGGGGAGAGTGGTGGTGGACAGTGAGGAGATTGTGAGCCACCTCCCCCATCTTTTGTACATATTGTTCATCCCGTAGTGAAAATTTTACTTTATGTCAATCTTTATGGAACGAATGGTTTGATTTGCAATTGACACGAGTGTGAGATGAGTTTCAAACACGCGAGAGAGAGAAAGTGAGTACTGAGTATGGCGTTGCGTGTTCCTTAGAATTACCTGTCACTTAGCAAAACATGTTAGATCTGCTCTTTGACTCAGCCCCTTGCGGTTAAATAAACATGAATCCAACTTTGCAATTGTCAAGGGGCTGAGCCTTATTAAATAGACGGAAAGGAAAATAAACAATACATGCTAAAGAAAAGCGGTTTGTACACATTCTTTTAGATTTTTAAAGATTTTTTTATTTTTGAAATTTTTGAAATTTTGAAATTTTTATTTTTGGATTTTGAGATTTTCTATTTTTTGATTTTCTGAGATTTTTTATTTTTTTGGATCTTCTAATTTCTGATTTTTTTTTTGATTTTCTGAGATTTTCTGATTTTTTTGGATTATCTGATTTCTGATTTTTTTAGATTTTTGGATTTTCTGATTTTTTTAGATTTTTGGATTTTCTGATAGCAACACCTCTTGCTCTTTGAGTAATTAGCCATGGACCTCATTCCCATATCTTGTTTGGCGAATAATATCTATGTGCAGCGTGCATTTATCTTTGGCTTACTAAGGTTTCTTGCCCCTTTGAATATTGATGTCTCAACACATACTAGGTGTGGGGGTTCTTTGGTCCTTTTAGGGAGAACAGGAAGATTAGCAATGAGACAAGACTTAGTCTTGGGGTCGGGGTTACTGGCTTGTAAGATTTGCAATGGGTATGTTACATGTGAAATTCGTCTGTTGTCCAGGGACTTTAAGGTCATTGCTCTTTTTGAATTGGGGGTATGCGTACGACCGGGCTCAAGGGCGTCCCGCGGGGAACTGTACTGCCACTCTTTGACATGCCCCTATTTTCTTATCACTTTTCTTTCACATTTTCATCATTTGCTTTTGCTTTTCTTTTGAATTGACCGTTCCTCTTTGAGACTTCATACACATGATCTATACCGCTTGCTGGTCTACATGCTAGCTTCCCCTTTTGCCCCTGGATCTTGTCCGAGCAAGAAGAGAATTGACCTCAGGTTCCCTACACGAGGGCTGAGCGAAAACACCATAAACAAAAGGGAATTGGCCCTAGGTCACCGTGTTGTGTGTGTGTGGCCAGACATAAAGATCATTTACCACATTAAGAGGGGGTGAGGCATATGGCCAACAACATTCTTTGTTGTAAATTGGTGTTGTTATCAACATTAGGGTTAGAATCTTTTAAGGTACAACCCATTCCATGGGTGAGAGAGCTCCTCACCTTCGGCATTAACTAGCCTATACGCGTTTCCGGGGTACACTTCCTTAACGACGTACGGCCCTTCCCAGTTTGCTGACAATTTGGACCTCAGACCTCCAGGTTTTACAAAGATTCACTTCAAAACCATGTCTCCTTGTTAAAATTTGCGCTCAATCACTTTCTTTTGAAAAGACCTTGAGAGTCTATTCTAGTATGCAAGCACATGATCAGCCGCAGCCAAACGTCGTTCGTCCAAGAGTTCTAGCTGTGTAAGTAACGCCTCCCGACGTTCATCGGAATTAAGTTCCTTGTCTAGATGGAACCTTAGCGAAGGAATGAGGATCTCGTGTGGACATACCGCCTCCATCCCATAAGTAAGTGAGAATAGAGTTTGCCAAGTGGGCAGGCGGACGGATGTGCGATAGGCCCACAGAGCCTCGACCAATTTCTCTGGCCAATTAGCAAATTTATTAGACTCACAGGTTTTCATTAAAATTTTCAAAAGTGTTTTATTTGTGGCTTCGGCCTGGCCGTTGCCCTGTGGATAGTACGGAGACGAATGATGCAAAGAAATGTTGAATTTCTTACAGAGATCCTGAAGCTCTTGAGATATGAACTGGGGTCTATTGTCGGTGACGAGGCTGTTTGGCACTCCGAACCGCGCGATCATGTTCCTCATGATAAATCTGCACACGGTTGAACCTTTGATTTCTACAAATGCTTCAGCTTCGGCCCACTTGGTGAAGTACTCAGTAGCAGTGAGGATGAAGGATTTTTGTTTTACTTGAGCATTAGGATCACTAAGAGGCCCAATGATATCGAAGGCCCACGTGGAGAAAGGCCAAGGAGAAGATAGTGGTTGTAAAGAGGAGGATGGAGCATGGATTTTGTCGGCATAGATCTGGCATTTGACACACCTACGAACGTAGGTGGCACAGTCTTCTTCTAGGGTTGGCCAGTAGTAGCCCTGCCTAAGAATTTTCTTAGCCAACATTTGGCTATTGACATGCCCTCCGCATTCACTGGAATGGGATCCTTCCACTGCCTTCCAAGCTTCTCCGTCCGACAAACATCGGAGGAGCATTCCATTTAGAGTGCGTCTGTAGAGCACTTCACCAATAAGGGTATACCTTAATGCCGCTCTACGGATGGCTCGCTTGTCCTCTGCTTCAGCTTCTTCGGGGAAGGTACCGTCTATGCAATATTGCTCAATTTCGTGGTACCACGGTCTTTCTTCTTCCATCATTTCTCCTAGATCCACAAGCAATAACTCCTTCGCTTCTTTTCTCTCTGTCTTTAAAACTAGAGAGCTCCTAAGGTTAACGAACCAAGGATCCTGAGTGGAGGGAGCTTCTAACCTTTGAACGGTGATTGTCTCAGTGCTGCGGCTGAGAGGGAAGGAGAGAGAGGAGGCCAGGATGCGAGGGCATCATCCAGGATATTTTGAGAGTGAGGAGTATGAATGTAGATGAGCTGACGGAATTGCTTGGCTAGGAGTTTGACCAGATGTTGATAGGGCTTGAGTTTAGGGTCACGAGTGCGGTAAGTAGAAAGGACTTGCCGAAGAACGAGTTGAGAGTCTCCTATGATCTTGAGATGATGCGCGCCTAAGAGGTAGGCAAGCTTAAGACCGGCAAGGAGAGCCTCATACTCAGAGATATTATTGGTGGCATAGAATTGGAGCTGATAGGCTAGAGGAATGGTGATCCCTTCTGGGGTGAGCAAAACAGCACCTATGCCCCGTCCCCTAGAATTAAGAGCTCCATCAAAGTGGAGCGACCAGAAGGGATCGCGAGAGATGAGTGACAGGCTTTCATCGGGGAATTCCTCTTGAACTGTGTCACTGTGGGGGAGAGGAAGGTGAGCAAGGTGCTCAGCAATGGCATACCCTTTTATGGCTTTCTGAACTATAAAGGTGATATCGAATTGAGAGAGGAAACTTTGCCAGTGTGCCAGTCTGTCGGCGAGGACTGGCTTCTCCAGGAGAAACCTAATAGGGTCCATTCTAGAAATCAAACTCACCTTATGAGCTAGGAAGTAGTGCTTCAATTTCTGCACTACCCAAACTAGCGCTGCACATGTTTTCTCCATCGTAGTGAGTTTGAGTTCGGAAGGATTGAAGAGCCTAGATAGGTAATAAACTGCCCTTTCTTTGCCGGATTCATCATGTTGGGCAAGGACAGCTCCTAGGGAGTCCTCAATAGTTGACAGATATAGGATTAAGGGTTTTCCAGGGATGGGTGCCGGAAGCATGGGCGGATCATGAGATAACTCTTGAGTTCATCAAAGGCCTCTTGGCACTTGGCGTTCCATTCGAAACTTACTCCTCCTTTCAACAGCTCATAGAAGGGACGGCACCTTTGGGAGTGTTGAGATATGAATTTCCTTATAAACTGAAGCCGACCAATCAAACCTCGAAGCTCAGATATGTTCTTGGGAGGAGGCATTTCATTTATTGCCTTGGCCTTGTGCGGGTCTATTTGAATCCTCCGTTTACTAACTATGAAGCCTAACAGCTTGCCTGAAGAAACCCTAAACACGCACTTCTTCGGATTCATTTTCAATTGGTATTCTTGTGCGCGAGGAAAAACCCTGGCAAGCACGGAGGAGTGTTCTCTTCTGGTCTGAGACTTCACTACGATATCATCTACGTGTACCTCAACATCAATATGAATCATGTCGTGGAAGATAGCTAACATTGCCCTTTGATAGGTGGCGCCGGCATTCTTCAATCCAAACAGCATGACCACATAACAATAAGTTCCCCATGGGGTGGTGAAGGAGGTTTTCTCTTGATCCTCCGGGGCTAGACGAATCTGATTATAGCCTGAATACACATCCATAAATGATAGAGTTTCGAACCCTGCAATGTTGTCAATTAAGACATCCAAGTGAGGTAACGGAAAATCATCCTTTGGACATGCCCTATTTATGTCCCGGAAGTCTATGCAGATGCGCACCCTTCTGTCTTTCTTCATCACCGGAACTATGTTCGCCACCCACAATGGATAGAGGACTACATGGATGAACTTGGCTTTGTGTAGTTTATCGATTTCCTCTTTCATCTTCAAAGCAATGTGGGGGAGGAACCTCAACTTTTGCTTAACGGAAACTGCCCCTGGCTTTAAAATTAACCTATGTTCTACCAATTCGGGGTCAATGCCGGGCATGTCGTCATAGGACCAGGCAAAGGAATCCTTGAAGTCCCTTAACATTTCTATGAGCGCCTCTTCTTCTTCAGGAGGGAGACTGGAAGCTATGGTTAAGAGCCTTGGATCCTCTTCTATTCCCACGTTTACCTCTTTGGTGGGTTCATCTACTGCCGAGGTTGGTTCATCAAATCTCCTCATACCGCTAGCATACATCTCGGCAGCATCTTCTATCTCGCAATCATTTTCATCCGATGGGTCATCTTCGTAAGATCTCATACACTCCGAATCCATCATCTAGCCCTTCCTCTTTACGCAAATCCTCTATGTTCAGAACTACGGCTTCTTGGATGAACTCTTCGACAGCTAGAAGAGCTCCACACCTTTTCACTAGGTCTTGGAGATACCTGCGGGGTATGCCACTACCCTTCTTCTTCTTAGACTGGGATGGGGACTTGCTAGATCCTACCCCTGAATCTAAACTAGATTTGATATTTACAAAAGGCTCCGGAGAAATGTCCAGAGATTTATTGGAAAGGAAAGGAACTGGTGCGGCAGGGCCGCAATGGTCCTCCGATGGGACAGGAGGAGGGGGCAGGCCACCCGAGCTCAGGGTGCTGGTAGCAGAATTGGGGTGCAGGGGAACTGAAGGCCACTCACCCAGATCGCCCAGGACTGCCATGCCGGTCGTCAGGTGAAAGCACAGCTTGATTAGAATGAGGAGAAAGGTGGGGATCGCCGCCCAGGAAAAAAAAGAGTGACGGGGATCGCCGTCAGCAGGAGGGAAGCAATGCGGGGGTGACAGGGATCGCCGTCGAGAGAGTGCGAGAGCTAGACGGCTGAAGGTAGAAAGCGGGGGGGGTGAGTTAGAAAAGAAAGGGAGGATGGGGATCACCGTCCGACGAAAAGGAGAAGAGAAGAAGACGGGGATCGCCATCCGAAGAAAGGGGAAAGGAGAAGACGGGGATCGCCGTCCGAAGAAAAAGAAGGAAAAAGACGAATGAAGGAACACACATTTTTTTATTATTATTTTTTGATTTTTTTTATTTTTATTAAAAGAACTACATTACATTTGAAGGCTTCGGAAAAAAGGACAGGACCGAGCCATTAAGGAAAAGGGTGAAGAGAGGTGAAGGGCGGATTAACGCTTCAAGAGCGTCAGGGGAAAATTGGATAATGAGGGGTGGAGATAAGGGAATAAAATCAAAATTATAGACACAGATGGATGGAATGAAATGGATAGGAGGTTGGGAAAACCCTGGCCAGAGCTCCTTTGTTTGAATGGCTGAACTGACTATCTCAACTTTCTCACCAAATCTAAGCAACTGTCTCTTGGTGGTGGTTGTTGATGCTAATAATGCTGCTGCCTGAGATAGTGGCTCGTCATCTTCACTGAACAAGTGGCTGAGATCCTTTGATTCTGGCTATTCTTTTCCAGCTTTCGGTTCCTTAAATAACAGGCTGAGTGACAAAATCAAATCTTCAAGATCAGGTGCTTATGTATCTGTCTCGGCTCTCTTCTTCTTGTTGGGTCGTTGTGCTCCCAGGGCTTGGTATGCTGACTTTGGTGCTTCTTCTACTGTAATATTGTACCCAGGCTGCACAGGCCCTCTGACAAAATGTTCATACAGTGTCCAGGTGAGTGGGCCATGGTCTGACTGCGTAGAAGATGAGAAAGCAGCCCATTATGAGTATCCTAGACCGTGTTTTATGAATTTCTTTGTGCTGGCCACTGTCTTGGTCCTTCCTTGGAGATGAGCACCCAAGCCTTTCCCTGATTGATAACTAAGCTTGAACATGATATTCCAACCTTTTTCATTCGTGGTCACATTCTTCCTGACGGCTATCACCGATGGGGACCCAATCGGGCGGTTGGAAGAGAAAGTATAAGCCCATGGGTAGTTCACATCAAGCACCGAGATAATAGGCTTATTCGATGGTCAAACTGATGGCAATACCCTCTCAACTGCTTCCACTATGTGGGTCGTTGCTACGCTCTTAACCTTGAGTATCCGCCCTTGGAAGGGGAATTTCAAACATTGATGTGCCGTGGAAGGTACTGCCCCTAGTGATTCAATCTACGGGCGCCCCAGGATGGCCTTCTAAGTGTGATCAATGTTCAATACATAAAATTCAATTGACATGACATGTGGCCTCTGCTTGCAACGTGACAATCCCATGACAGGCACGTCGTGAATTGTCGTAGGCAGCTATGGTGGTAGGGGTAGGCTGCAATTGGCGCTCTGAGATGTTGCAGGCTTTTAGGGTGCTCAACGGGCACACATTAATGGAAGCCCCTATATCTACTAGCACTACATCAATAGCCACCTTGTTTATAGTGAGTGTTACACATAAAGGCATCTTCCTGGCTTCAGGGGCGGCTAATTCACCATCAGAAAAGGTGATAGTGGGTCCCCTGTTCACAATAGAAAGTGATGTTGTAAGAGCAAGTGAGGGTTGACCGGAGTCAATCTGAGTGGACCCAGAGGCGAAGGTAAGTCATTCGTTGGTGATGTTTTCTCAAGCTCCGGCTTGCAAAGACCACCGAGTCACCTCAGTGGGGAGACACTCCGACGCCCAAGTCAGACAAAAGAAAAAGGGGGAAGTGGGTCTTAATGCCACGAGTTGCATACCTTGGTGTGGGGCATCTCCTTTGTTTTTATAGGGTGTCTATGCAAGGCAGGCTGCTACTTGTTGCCTTAATCTGCATCTTCTCTTCCCTTGTTATGCTGAAAGGTGTTTCAAGGTAGGGGGCACGATCATCGGGTGCCCTCCTGGATCGCAACTGGCGATTGCCAGCTATGAATGAGGAAGGTGTCGCGGCCTGAGATCCTTGAGGCCTTCCTTATTAAGCTTCCACGGTTAATGGGGGTAAGGCCAGCTGGACCTACCTCGCGCGGTGACTGAGTGATCTTCGGCCTCTCCTGAGCGGCCGAGGACCCCCTCATCGACAGCACTGGGTGGCATAGTCCCGAAGGCGTCATCGGCGACAGTTGCCAGTATCATTGGCCCCCTGGGTTCTCATCGGAGGAGCTACGAGATCTGAGGAGAAGCCCAGCAAGACCGACCTTTTTGTCTTGTTTCCTCGACGATGCCCGTTGTACACGCATACTAAGGTTGATCTCGCCATTCGTCGGCACCGACTTTGGGTACGTTTTCTGACAGGATGCGTGGAGAATCGTGCCCTTTAATGGATAATTTGAGAGGGAGATCGACGCGCAATTCCTCGATCCTTTCGCTAATGACGGCAATCCAAAGGGCAGCAAGCGTTACTGATCCAGGTGAACGGTTCTCGTCCGCTGGGCTTCTGACGCGTGGCGGCTCCTCGCTCGTTCGACTTCTTTGAATTGCCTTAGAACGTTCGATCGCGTTTGAGCTGCTGCACCTATAAATAGGCGGATCGTCGCGAGAGGGGGTTACCTGCTTCTTTTCCAGAGGGTGCTCTTCGTCGACTGCGGAGCATTCTTCCGACGTCGCGCCCTTTCCTCGCCGCCGTAGAACGTGTTGTCGGCCCAACCTTGCTTGCTCTCCTTCGAGGTAAGCGATGAGCATAACGCAGTCTCAGCCCTCTCACGAGGAGTCCTCCTCTAGGACAGATAGCGACGCCCCTTCCACCTACGACCCAACGTCTAGCACCTTCGTCTATGGCCCAGTAGAGGAGGGTTTCCTTTTGAAAGTCCAACCTGGGAGATATGTTCCGCATGCTCCTTCTCATACCTCAGGGGACCGCCGTCAGGCCAACAATGTCGAAGACGCTTGGTGTGAGACGAACTCCGAATCCTTTAAGTGAATTAGGAAATGCTTGAGCCGCCATCTTTCAGCCGACGTCGTGTTTTTCGCCAATAAACATTTTCGAGCCCACTACGTCCAGGAGGGTGGGGTGTGCATATATTCCGAGGCGATTCGCGCCGGTTTACGTTTTCCTTTCCACCCCTTCATCATAGCCTTGCTCTTCGAGCTTGGTGCTGCCCCTTCTCAACTAACGCCCAACTCGTGGCTGTCGGTCGCTGGGTTCCTCGCCCTTTGTGTATCTGTCGGTGTGTCCCCGACGCTTCGCCTTTTCTTTTATTGTTTTTCTGTAAAGCCATTTGGCAATTGGCTTTACTTCTCCGCTCGGGCGGGGCGTCAGCTCCTTAAAAGCCTCCCGTCCTCCGTTCATGGATGGAAACGGGACTTCGTTTTCCTGTATTCTCCCTCCAGTTGGCCCTTCCTGACCGAGTGGTCTGAGGTCAACGTCCGAAGTAAGGCATTCGGGCCCCCAAGCTTAGCAAAGTTGAGCTCTGGACTTTTCATACCTACGGGAAGCGGAGAAACCTGACCTGGTCGAACCATCCGACGAGTTGCTCGAGCTGATTGCCAAAGGCTCAGAAGGTCTTCGTCTCCTTGTCCTGTATTTTTCTTTTAAAATTATTTGATGTTTTCTGACAGTTCGGTTGGCCCTTTTTATAGTGATGGCCGAGATGACTTCCCCGACGCGCAAGGTAAGGCCTGGCCCTTCGACCTCGCTCGGGCTCAGAGGGATCAGAAACGCCCTGGGAAGCGCCTTGTGGAAGGGTCTGAGGCTCCTGTTGTCGCCGCGAGGAAGGAGAAGGAGGGCAGCTCGGGGGCCACTGCTTCGCAGTTGGCTGTCGACGAGAGGCCGACGAAGCGCCTCCAACCCTCGACACCGTCTTCATCAGCAATGCCGCAGGAGCCAGCTCGGCTTAAAATAGACCTTGACCCGGTCATTTGGGGTCAAACATCAATCCCTGCGGAGCTGAAAGCGGAAGCTCTGGGGAAGTCCCTGAGGAGGCTGGTCATCGAGTTATACGCCATGGCTTTGGCGCAGATGTCGATCTTCGACGCCTTCGTGCATCGGGCCGAAGTGAAGCGGGAATCCTAGAACAAGCGTATAGCCGATGCGGAGGCGGCTGCCGCGTCGAAAAATCCCTCCGACAGATAGATGCCGAGGAGGCAAAGAAGACTGAGGGTGAGCTTAGGGCATCGCTGGAATCTGTGAACAAGGCCCTCAAGGCCAAGAAAGAGGCTCTCCAAGCTGTGCAAGCAGATCTCGCCGACGAGGTTGAGTCGTTCAGGTTATTTCATGAGAAGACGACCCAGCTCGTGTCAGATGAACGCGATGCGGCGATACAGGAGTATCGTGCCTCCGAGGAGCTTGCCGACGAAATTAGCGGCCTCTACCAGGAAGGCTACAATGATTGCCTTGGTCGTGTTGCGGAGCTGTTCCCCGACCTCGATCTCTCGGGCGTTTGCGCGACAAAGGAGGATGCCAAGGAGGAGGCAACTACTGTCGTTGTAGATGACGCCATGTCTAAGGTGGCCGACGAGATTTACGTCGAAGCAGCCGAGAAGGTGGTGGCTGAGGGCCAATGAGACTGGGAGTAGTTGTAGCCGGTTCGTCTTTCTTTTATCTTTTGTCAAACATTTGCACTGAGGTGCTTACTCCTAATGGTTTCAGAATCATTTCCGTTTATCGAAATGACCTCGTTATGCGAAAAAGAGCTGACGTAACTACGTACAACTGTAGAGTGCCGAAGCGACCTCTTTTATTCAGAAGGGTGCGAGTGCGATCTCGTACAATGATAGAGTGCCGTAGCAACCTCGTACAATGATAGAGTGCCGAAGCGACCTCGTATAATGATAGAGTGCCGAAGAGACCTCGTTTATTCAGAAGAGTGTCGAAGCGACCTCGTACAATGATAGAGTGTCGAAGCCTCGTACAACGATAGAGTGCCGAAGCGATCTCATTTATTCCAAAGGGTACCACAACGACCTCGTACCATGGTCAAGCATAATATTTTCTCAAGTCCTCGGCATTCCACATCCTCAGAAGAGCAGCTCCGCCGAGGTCCTCGAGCCAGTAAGCGCCATGGCCGAGGTTCTATGATATGCGGTAGGGTCCTTCCCAGGCGGCCGACAGCTTCCCAACGACCGACCTAGGGTCTGAAACCAATAGCTTCCTTAAGACCAAGCTGCCAGCATTGAAGCTTCTCTCCTTGACGTTCCTGTCAAAGCTCCCTTTTACCCTCCTCTCGTATGCCTCCATTCTTGCCGATGCATTTCCTCGCTTTTCTTGAATCAGGTCTAGCTCGGTGCGAAGAGAAGATTCATTCAACTCCTGACTGAAGCCGAGGACTCTCCCCGAGGGGGCGAGCATTTCTACTGGTGTAACAGCCTCTACTCTGAAAGCGAGGGCGTACGGGGATTCTTGCGTTGCTTCTCGTGGCATTGTACAGTACGCCCACAAGATGTGGAGGAGCTCGTCCGCCCACCGACCCTTGTGGTCCTCCAACCATTTCTTCAGACCGTCCAAGATCGTCCGATTTGTAACCTCGGCAAGCCCATTGGACTGTGGGTGTGAAACCAAGAGAATCGGTGATCCACCCCCAAGGCCGAGCAGTTTCTACGAAAGCGGGCGTTATCGAACTGCCGGCCATTGTCGGTGACGATTATTCTGGGGATGTCGAACCTACATATAATATTCTTCCAAACGAAACCCCAGGCGCTGGTGTCAGTAATTTTTTCCAGCGGCTCAGCCTCCACCCATTTGGTGAAATAGTCCACCACCACTATGATGAATTTCCTTTGGCCGGTCGCCGGCGGGAAGGGACCGAGGATGTCCATACCCCATTGCGCGAAAGGCCACGACAAAACCAGCGACGTGAGCTCGGCTGGAGGTCGTCGGTCGAACCTGCTGAAGACTTGACATTGATGGCACTTTTGAACATACCTCTCAGCATCCTTTAACATGGTGGGCCACCAATAGCCTTGTCGTGTGATCCTTCTAACGAGAGATCGGACACCTGCATGGCTTCCGCACGTTCCTTCATGTACTTCGCTGATGATTTCCTCGGTAAGACTAGGGGAAATGCACCAGAGGTGCGGGTAGCTGAACCCTTTTCTATACAGATCCTCACCGACGAGGAAGAATCTAGCTGCTCGCCTCTTCGTCTTGTCGGCATCAATTCTGTCGTCGGGAAGTAGGCCACTTTTGATGAACTCAATCAAGGGGGTCATCCAGGTTGTCGGGACGCTGGCGCACATTATTTCCTTGGCCGACGTGGATGGTTCACTGAGCTCTTCAATTAGCACAGTTGATCGCCCATCTGCCGATGACGACGCGAATTTGGACAACGCGTCGGCCTGAGAGTTTTCTGCTCGCGGGATCTTAAGTAGCTCGGCTAAATCGAACCCCGTGAGCAGCCTGTTGACCTCGGCCACGTACGATGCTAGCTTTGCCTCATTTGCCTCGAACTCGCGCGCCACCTGGCTTACGACCAGTTGAGAGTCGCTGAAAACGGAGACCCTTCCCGCTCCGAGGGACTTTTCCCTTTTTAGCCTTGAGATTACAGCCTCGTACTCGGCCACGTTATTAGAAGCTTCGAAGCCGAAACAAACTACATACCTTATGATCAGCCCGTCAGGAGAGTGGAGGACCACTCCTGCGCCGCTTCCTTGGGAATTTGATGCTCGGTCGATGAACACTTTCCAGCGATCGTTGTCCTCTTCTCCTCCTCGGGCCTTCTCGCCCTTCCTTCAGAGATGAAGTCCTCCAGAGCCTGTGCCTTTATAGCTACTTGAGGTTTGAAAGTGATGTCGAACTCCCTGAGCTCTACGGCCCACTTCTCCAACCTTCCCGAGACCTCGGTCAGGTGAGGACTTGGTTGATGGTGACGTCGGTGAGGACGACGACTTTGTGTGCCTGAAAATATGGGCGTAGCCTTCTCGCTGCCATTACGAGAGCGTATGCAACCCTTTCGAGGTCGGTGTAATGCTGCTCTGCTCCTCACAGTGCCTTGCTGGTGTAGTACACCGGAAGGTGGTTGCGGTTCTCTTCCCGTGCGAGCACTGAGCTAACGGAATGTGCTGTTGTCGACAGGTACAATAATAAATCTTCCCTGACTACCGGCTTACTCAATGTTGGAACATGCGCCAGGTGTGTCTTGAGATCGTCGAAAGCTTCCTGGCACTCCTTGGTCCATTCGAAGCGCCCTCTCCTCAGCACTTCGAAGAAGGGTCTACACCTTTCCGCCGACTTGGACTTAAATCTGCTTAGAGCAGTGATCCTACCATTGAGCCGCTGAACCTCCTTAACTATTCTCGGTGGCGTCATGTCCACGATGGCCTGTATCTTGTCGGGGTTGACGTCAATTCCTCTGTTGGAGACGAGGTAGCCGAGGAATTTGCCTGCGCGCACACCGAAGACGCACTTCTCGGGGTTGAGCTTCATCCCGAATCGCTTTAGCACCTCAAACGCCTCAGCCAGGTCTCGGACGTGATCCTCAGTGCGTCGGCTCTTCACTAGCATGTCGTCGATGTATATTTCCATTGTCTTCCCGATTTGTTCCTCAAACATTGCATTGACCAGCCGCTGGTATGTTGCACCTGCATTCTTTAACCCAAATGGCATTCGAGTGAAGCAGTATAGACCTTTCTCTGTGACGAACGATGTCATTTCCTCATCGTCAGGTGCCATTCTGATTTGATGGTATCCCGAGTATACGTCGAGGAAGCTAAGAAGCTCATGCCCTACTGTGGAGTCGACGAGCTGATCGATGCGAGGCAGGGGGTAGCTATCCTTGGGGCAGGCTTTGTTCAGGTTGGTGAAGTCCATGCATATTCTCCACTTCCCATTAGCCTTGCGTACGAGGAAGACGTTGGCGACCCATTCGTGGTAGAATGTGTCTCTGATGGTCCCTGCTCGCAGGTATTTTGCCATGTTGTCGTCAACCGCCTTTTGACGGTCCGCTGACAACGACCTCTTATTTTGGCAGACCGGCCTTGCTTGGCGCTCACGTTCAGATGGTGCTGGATTATATTGGGGTCAATGCCGGTGAGGTCGTCGTCTGACCAGGCGAAGATGTCGACATTTTTCCTGAGGAAGTCGACAATTGCCTCGTCCAGCTCCTCAAGCTCGCAGCCGACCACCAGCTTCCCGCCGGCGACCTCTATAAGCTTGGTTTGCTCAGTTGGTTCATGCCTTGCAACATTTTCATCAGAAGAGGGTAAATACTCAGTAACTATTGGCACTTTTGCTTTTATTGAATTAACATAACATCTCCTGGCCTCGGTCTGGTTTTCCACGACCTCGCCAATTCCTCCAGGGGTCGGGAACTTTAATTTCTGGTGATAGGTTGAGGGGACCCCTCCCAACTTCTCCAAGAGGCCCCCATCGAAGATAGCGTTGTATGCCGACTTCACTTTTACCACAAGGAAGTCGACCTCAATGGTTACTTGCCGAGGTCGGGTGCCTAGAGTGACTTTTAGTTTTTTGACCCTTCGGCGTTGACGGGCGCCCCGTTAAAATCGAAAAGGGGGGTCGCGACCGCTTTGAGGTTGGCGCTTAGGTTGGTCATTTTTACAAAATAGTCATAAAACAAGACATCGGGGGCCGCCCCATTATCTATAAGGATACGATGTACATCATACCCATCGACGTCAGCATGAATTACCAACGTGTCGTCATGAGTAAGACTAACTCTGACCACATCTGCGTCGGAGAAGTGATGGCGTCTCCTTCTTTGAGACACGGCTTGCTCGTCATACCACCCGTGGCCGCCACGTAGGCTTTCCGCTTTCTCCCACTATCACCGCAACCCGCCGGGCCTCCTGACAGGACCAGGACGGCTCCTTTGCCCCTGTGCGCCTCTCGGTTGTCCTCGGGAGTGCGCTCCTTTGCACGGACATCAATGACATCTTTGCCGATAAGTCCCCTCTTCAGCATCTCGGCGATCTCCATCTTTAAGCTTCTGCACTGGTCGGTGAGATGGCTATACCCTCTGTGATACTCACAGTATAGGTCAGCTCCTTTGCCTGTCGGCGGCCTCGACATGGGCTCGGGACGCTTGAATTCTGGCAGCTTCTTGAAATAGGAAGGATCTCGGAGGGTAACCTCCCAAAGCGGGGCAGGTACCTGACGCGTCGGTATTCGTCGGGGCGACGATCTGTCTCTGCGCGATGGTCCGCCTCTCGTCGATCTGCATCCCGCCGCTTCTCACTGCACATCTCCTCTCTTTTTGGCTTCTTTGAACTATGCTCCGAGCTCGCAGCTCCCTGCTCGGATGACCGGCTGAGCCGCCCCGCGGCGCCGAGCGTCGACTCCAGCCGCACATACTTCTACATTCTAGAAAGCAGGTCAGAGAGGCTCACCGGGGGTTTCTTAGCGATGGATGCAATGAACGGAGCGTTTAAGCACACCCTCGTCAGAATGTTGTCCGCCGTCCTCAGGTGTAAATCCACCACTTTCATCACTTCTAGCTGGAACCTTTTCGCAAAATCTCGAAACATCTCCCCCTCCTTCTGCGAGACGAGCCAAAGGTCGTCGGTGAACAGTGAGTGCTGCACCGTGTTGTAGAAGTGGTCCAGGAACCGCTGTGCTAGATCGGCAAAACTAGCTACCGATCGGGAGGGGAGTGACTTGAACCATTGCAGCGCTGCATCATCCAGGGTTGACATAAAAGCACGACATTTTAATGCATCATTGATATTTACCATTTCTACTTGTCCCTGGATGTGGTCGAGGTGATGGACAGGGTTCGTTGTTCCATTATAGCGCCTGAACTTTGGCAGTTGCAACTTGTCTGGTACGGGTGCCAACATGATCTCCTCGACGAAGGGAGAGGTAGCCAAGAGTGTTGCCACCGAAGGGGCGCACGTACCTTGCTGTAGCGCCTCAATCTTCCTGTTCATTTCCTGCAGATCATCTTTCCATCGAGGGTCAACTGCTCAAACATTCGCCACTGCGAGGGTGGACTCGGCCGAAAAGTGATCGACGACAACGTCGATTTTTGTAGTGGGCTCCGTTTGGACAGCTGGGATCGTCGGTGGCGGGGCTTCGGCCTGCAGGGGTACTTGCGCTACTACAACCGACGGGGGACGCTGATCACCGACGCGCCTGGCCGACACAACAGGTTGTGCATACCTATGGTCAGCATTCCCCTACCGAACATCTGCCGTCTGGGTTGCTGGCTGTACCATAGCTTCACGGTGTGTCACGCCCCGATATTTAGCAGCGGAATAAATACCGGGGGACGTGAATGATACAAACAGGCATATCACAGTTGAATAACACAGAGTCACAATTGAATATAATAACATATTCGAAACTATACTATGGTCACCAAACATATACCTTATTTTATTCCATTCAACTAGATACAACCTCACATGAGAAGAATCATCTGAAAAGTGTTTATTAATCAAATAACAAGGTTTCTCTAACCACCTTCTTTGTCTCATGTTCAGCTCCTTCTGTGAGAACAGGTATTTCAAACTCTTGTGGTCAGAAAAGACCTTAAATTGCTCACCATAGATATAATGCCTCCAAATCTTTAGGGTGAATACTACAGCTGCCAACTCCAGGTCATGAACCGGATAGTTTACTTTGTGGATCTTCAACTGTTGGAAGCATAAGCTATTACCTTCCCTTGCTGCATTAGGACACATCCCAGTCCAGTACCAGAAGCATCTGAATAAATTTCAAATCCTCCCTCTTCAATGGGTAAGGCGAGGACAGGGGTAGTAGTCAGACACTTCTTCAAGTTGTTGAAACTTTCCTCACATTCATTGGTCCACACGAATGGATTTTCCTTCCGGGTCAGTTTGGTCAATGGCACTGCAATCTTTGAGAAATCCTTTATAAACCTTCGATAATACCCAGCTAATCCCAGAAAACTCCTGATCTCCGTGACGCTTGTCGGTCTTTCCCATTTCAACACAGCCTCAACCTTTGATGGATCAACAGCAACACCATCTTTGGTCACCACATGCCCTAGAAAAGATACCTCCTCAAGCCAGAATTCACATTTACTTAACTTGGCATATAGCTTGTTCTCCCTTAAGATCTGCAATGCAATCCTCAAATGCTCCTCATGCTCTTCCTTTGTCTTGGAATAGATCAATATGTCATCAATAAATACCACCACAAACTTATCAAGATATGGGCGATAAATGCTATTCATCAACTGCATGAAAACTGCAGGGGCATTTGTTAGTCCAAAAGGCATAATAATAAATTCATAATGCCCATACCTGCTTCGGGAGGCAGTTTTGTGAATGTCTTCTCCTTTGATCCTCAATTGATGATAACCGGATCGAAGATCTATTTTAGAGAAGTATCTAGCTCCAGATAGTTGATCAAACAACTCGTCAATTCTCGGTAGAGGGTATTTGTTCTTGATGGTTAACTGATTCAGTTGTCTGTAATCGATGCATAGCCTCATCGACCCATCTTTCTTCTTGACGAAGAGGACAGGTGCACCCCATGGCGATGTGCTTGGTCGGATGAAACCCTTCTCTAACAGTTCCATCAGTTGCTCTTTTAATTCTTCCAGTTCTGCGGGGGACATTCTATATGGTGCCCTAGATACCGGTGCTGCTCCAGGGACCAACTCGATGGTAAAATCGACCTCTCGCTCAGGAGGAATTCCTGGCAAGTCTTCAGCGAAAACATCAGCGTATTCGCTGACGACATGGATGTCCTCTACTTTGACTTCCTTCTTTGCAATGACTACAGGAGCAAGAAAGCCATACAACCTTTCCTCATCATTCGTTTGGCTTGTAGTGCGGAGATAAGTGACAATCTCCTGTGGTTTCTATCCCCTGTGAACACTAGTTTTGGGTACTGGCTAAAAGTTACCTGACTTCTCCTGCAATTTATACTAGCCCCATGTTCAGACATCCAATCTGCTCCCAGTATCACATCATATCCCGCCATGTCCATACATATTAAATTTACTGGTAGGTTTTGGGTTTCAATCAACACTTCACTGGATGGTATATGATTTGTAAGATTGGTGCCAGGACCAATCGGGGTTGACACAACTATTTCGGATTTCATTGGGACAGTTTCACAGGTAGGGTATCAACAAATGTTTGAGATATGAAGGAGTGCGTAGCTCCCGTATCAAAGAGAACATATGCGGGTCGGAAAGAATAGTAAGTGTACCTTCCACGATACCTCCTCCTTCAACAGTTTCGGGTTCCTGGACAGCTTGCAGTCGGCCTTGCCTCTTCTGTCCATTCGGACGTTTGTCCTGAGGGGCTTGTTCTTTCAGCATTGGGCAATCTGAGATCCTATGGTCACGACTCCCACAGTGAAGGCATCTCCCTTGCGCTCTCCAGCATTCTTCAGACCGATGACCAGCTCTGTCACAATGTTTACACCTTTCTCCCTTTGTCACCATTACCTGGTTACCTAACTCCTTCGACTTTTTATCCGCTGGTTCATTTACCCCGCCACTGGGCCTTTTCGTCCCAATAGTCGGCTGATACCTCCCAGCAGAAGACACTTGTTCTCGTTTCACGAATTTTCCCTTAATCCTTTCGGCAGTCTCCATGGCATCTTCCAATAGCTGAGCCTTCTTAACCATTTCAGCATAAGTTTGAATGTCCATTGGCGCCAGTTGGGTGATGAACTGGGGCCTCAAGCCATTCAGAATCGCCTTCATCATTTCTATCCCAATCAAGTGTACAGCGTATCGGGACAACTGAGAGAATTGAGCCTCATACTCAGCCACATTGAGTCCTCTCTACTTCAAAGCCGCAAATTCGGCTGCTTTTCGTTCTTGGACCCTCTTAGAAAAATACTTGGTGTTGAATCGCTCAATGAACTGAGCCCATGTTAGTTGTTGTCCATTTAGTGTTGCTTCTACCGACTCCCACCATGCTCTGGCATCCTTTCCCAATTGGAAAGTCGCCAGTAGTACCTTGTTCTGGTCTGTGCATTGCATAACCTTGAATATCCTTTCAATCTCCTTAACCCAGTGTTCAGCAACATCTGGGTTAGTACTCCCCTCAAACCTAGGCAGATCCATGTTCCGGAAATTCCAGGGGAGCTCACCGGCTCCGCGGTTACCTCTACCTTGGGTGGCTTGTAAGATGGCCTCAGTCAAGTTCTGTATAGTTCGTTGCATGTCCCTAGCCTGGGCACGTTCAGCGGCCATTGAGGTAATAAGTACCTTCAACATAATAATGTGAGTTAGTCATCTAAATATATCACATGTGACTTTTACTCCCATGACTCTACCCAAGCTCACATTAGGTACGACAAATTTTGACTCGTGTGATCTAGTCTCATTCTATGTTCCTATTCCCTTGGACCCTAAAGTTCAGGCTCTGATACCAACTGTCACGCCCCGATATTTAGCAGCGGAATAAATACCGGGGGACGTGAACGATACAAACAAACGTATCACAGTTGAATAGTGCAGAGTCACAATTGAATATAATAACACATTTGAGACTGTAATATGGTCACCAAAAGTATACTTTATTCCATTCCATTCAACTAGTTACAACCTTACATAAGAAGAATCAACTAAAAAGAGTTCATTATTCAATAACAATATTTCTCTAATACAACAACTACTCAATTATCTATTTCTACACTGTCAACTATTCGTTTGACGGGTGCTCATCACTCTTGCTCTGCCCCATCCGACTCCTCTGGTTCCTCATCACTACCTAAAAAGGACAGGATGATAGGGGTGAGCGAACTAGCTCAGTAGGATTTACATCTCAATAACGTGCGGGCACTGGTATACATGATTAGTATTTTAAATAGGCAGATATGCACATGAATATGATGACAATACATGCAGTACTATCGGATTGAATAGCAGAATAGAACGGATATCATATCAAAATGTCGAGTTGCATATTCAATGAACAGATATTTCAAGAATAGAATCATGTCAGAAGAGATTGGCCATATTCAAGCAGATCTCATGTGGTCACAAGAACAAACGTATCATATCATGTCAAGTCAAACTTATCATGTCAAATAGAAGGCACATTTTCACAATCTTGCATGTCAGTGTGCTATGACAAGCACCAAGAGTCCATACTCCCGCGGTTAACAAGTACGTTGGGGCGCTCCTCCCCAGGACCAGACAGGGCCCCTATTGCACAGGCATTGGATATAATTTTGGACCGGAGTCCCACGTTGTGCCGAACAAACAGGTTCATATTATGGCCACAGGGTTTCAATAACAAGCTCGTAGTAATAGAAAGAACATGATCATTCGTGGAATCAAGGAATGACAAACAGCTCAAAAGAACAAGGCAAGATAACGACGTATCTTATGTTTCATAATTCATTAATGTCTTGACAAGAGGATATTTCTAAAGACAGATTGTATGTAGACATATGCTTTCCTAACATGTATGCATATGACAAGTAATTAATTTAACACCGGAAAACATGTAACCAAGAAACTCATATGCAAATCATAACATTAACACCACTAACATGTCCATACTAACATGTATTCATCCCCACATTTATATCATATTCTTATTTTTATCAATTGACAATAAGCAAGATCACAAGGTAATCTATTGGACATAAGATCAATCACAATTACACATTAGAATCATATTCATGTCATTACCATTTTTCAATGGATTGATTTATTTTAGGTCCATGCATACTATAACATCATGCACAAGCTAATATACATCATGAGATGATTAGACCTAAATTATGCAAATTTCTTGTAAGTTAGTGTCAACACTAGATCAAGTGGTGTCGACACCATGCTCCAAACACAAGACAAAATCATGCAAAACTGGTCAGGTAGTGTTGACACTAGTTCAGGTAGTGTTGACACTAGTTCTTCAAATATAAGGCAAAAAGGTCAAGTAGTGTCGACACGAGATCAAGTAGTGTCGACACTAGAGACAGCTTCCAGAAAACCTTCTGGCCAATATGGGACAGTGTGTCGACACTAGCACAGGTAGTGTCAACACTAGATCAGCTCCCAGACACTTTCTGGGTCAAACTGGGACAGTGTGTCGACACTAGATGGGGCAGTGACGACACTAGAGGCTTTCCCAGAACACCATTTGGGCTGTTTTGGGACAGCAGGTCGACACTAGCACAGGCAGTGTCGACACTAGTGGCCCTTCCAGAACAAAACACATGGTCAGGTGTAACCAGAAAATATGTCCCATGTAGCAATTCACTTCCACCTCTTATAACTTTCTAATGAATGACATTTAGACAAAATGTTCAACATGAAAGATGAAGAGTACAACTCTTAGAATAACTTTGATGTTTAGGGTTTGATCTAATTCGGTCTTGAATCTCAATAAAACATATGAAGAACAAAAAGTCAAGTGTAGCCCGAAATCGCAGTATTATGCAGAGACTCTCTTATCATGCTCCTAACTCTCTAACGAAGGATCTTTGAACAAAACGTCCAACATAGAAGATGATCGTGACTTCCATTGGAAGAACGTTCATGAAGAAAGTTTAGTCCAATTCGGTCTTGAATCATGTGCAAAATAAGAAGAACAGGAAAAAGCCCTAACAGTGCAAGACTTCGGAAAACCGACGAATACACAACGTATACTCCATGAAATTGAGTCAAACCAAATGAAAATGATCCTAGACTCAGAGAATTACATGATGGTGTTGGTTTTCTTTAATCTTGGCCCGAGAACACCTACCTTTACAAAGATCTAAGACCAGTCGATATTCTGGACGCAACAAAAGATGCAGGGGACGAAGCTCAGGGTTCCTAGCCTTTCTCCTGCTCCTCAGAAGTTCTAGCCTGCCTCCAAACGACCCCAATTCATTGTTAAACCTTCCCCAAGATTTTGAGTACGAGTTCTTATAGATTTAGGTTGTAGTTAAGAGTCCTAACGAGACTAGGAAAGGGGCTACGAGCTCTGTTTCCTAGTTTCCAGGAAATCTGGGATTCCCTTACCCAAAAGAGGTAGCAGAGGTTTAGGAAACCACCTCTTAGAGTTGGTTTCAATTTTGGCTTACCATACATGACTAATCACCTATCTTTCAACCCTAAATTGCCCTTTCTAATTATGGCATAATTATCTACACGAATTTCTGGGTAATTCCCTGTCCCAGCTCATTTATATCCTTGGGCCAAATATGCTCTATTGGCCCAACCTTGTTAATGGGTCATTAACACATGGTATTGGAAGTCTTTCCAATACGTTTATTTAATTTATCCACCTAAATTCTGAAATTTTTAAATTGCTAAATTTCCGAGGTGTTACACGGTGCTCCAGGGGTGCCTGCCGATCTTGCTCCATTCTCAACAGCACTTGCTGGAGGTTCGCAAGCATCTGCTCCACTCGATCCAGGCGTGATGATGTAGTCAAGCCTTGCTCTCCCGCTCCTGAATTGTTGCCCACCACCTCTTCTACTACGGTGGTGGGGAGCATCTCATCGCCATACGAACGAGCGATCGCCTTTGCCTTGGGTGCCATGAGACGTGACTTTTTGCTCGAAGCAAGTTCCCACAGAAGGCGCCAAATGATGCTGTAAGAGCAAGTGAGGGTTGACCGGTGTCAATCCGAGTGGACCCAGAAGCGAAGGCGAGTCGTTCGTTGGTGATGTTTGCTCAAGCTCCGGCCTCCAAAGACCATCGAGTCACCTCGGTGGGGAGACACTCCGACGCCCAAGTCAGACAAAAGAAAAAGGGGGGAGAGGGTTTTAATGCCACGAGTCGCATACCTTGTTGTGGGGCGTCTCCTTTGTTTTTATAGGGGTGTCTACGCAAGGCAGGCTGCTACTTGTTGCGTTAATCTGCATCTTCTCTTCCCTTGTTATGCTGAAAGGTGTTTCAAGGCAGGGGGCACGATCATCGAGTGCCCTCCTGGATCGCAACTGGCGATTGCCAGCTATGAATGAGGAAGGTGTCGCAGCCTGAGATCCTTGAGGCCTTCCTTATTAATCTTCCACGGTTAATGGGGGTAAGGCCAGCTGGACCTACCTCGCACGGAGACTGAGTGATCTTCGGCCTCTCCTAAGTGGCCAAGGACCCCCTGATCGGCAGCACTGGGTGGTAGAGTCCCGAAGGCGTCGTCGGAGACAGTTGCCTGTATCAGAAAGTACAGAAGGCAGATTGTCGGGGTTCATGTCTTCGCTGACCATGACCCTTTGCAGGAAGGCCCTTAGGGCATCTTGGTGAGTCTGTGACCTTTTGATCCGCTCTAATATGCAGATTTTGGCGGGGGTTTGATCCAAATGCTTCAGAATGTCATATTGGGTCCCCGGGACCGGGTCTATCTCTTCCATTTCTTATTGCTGTTGGGTACTGGACTGCTGTGCTGGTTGACCTGGCATGGATACGGACGCATTAGGGTACATCCGATGGAACATCCGCCTGCTCCGCAGGGCGAGGTTATGGTGGAGTGGAGGGAGTGAGGTGTCAAGGATGGAGGGGTTGGCTAGTAATGGCATTAGCGTAGAGGAGAGAGAGATGTTGCTGGATGAGGGTATAATGGGTCATATGACCGGGGGGTTATAGGACGGTGAAGTGATGGTGGCAATAGTGGGTGCTAAGGAAGGAGGCCCAGTGGATGTAAGCGTGGTGGTAGGGGATATGGGAGATAACCAAAAGCTGGCCTACTTCATGATCATCGTCGAAGGCCCATTGAGCTTCTGGCGGTGGATGGTGAATGATTGGGTTAACATGCGCGGGTGGAGCACGTTGGGGATTTGGAGCAGGCTGGTGTTGTGGCATGGGGTTGCGGATTATGCCAAGGTCATTTGCCGGCTGTTGCGGCTGCTGTTGCTGTTGTTGTTGCTGATACTATTATTGGAAGGGCTGGAACTGTTGTTGTTGGTGGTGGTGGTGCTGTTGTTGTTGTTGCGGCTGCTGTCGCCTCTGCTGTTGCTGCTGTTGCCTCTAACCCTGTTGGTCTCTCAATGTCTGAATTAGCCTTTTCATTTCCGCCCAATCAATCTGGTTCTGTTCATGAAGGTCATATATTATGTCTCGGAACTGAAAACAATCTGACACATTGTGGCCCGGATGGCGATGGTAGACACAATACTTTGTTTGATTCGCTGCAATATTCCAATTTGCCTTCTCAGGGGGGAGTCTACGGGCATTCAAGGACATGAGGGCTGCAAAGACATCTGCCAAAGACTCGGGCAGAGGAGGATATTGGGCTCTTTTGGGCCCATTGGGCTTTTAGGGGGCATAGCCATTCTGAGGAGGACGGACTTGGGAGTACTGGCACTGATCTTGCGGAGGGTTCAGACCTTGGGGAGGTTGCTGCCTGTTATTATTCCATGGTTGCTGAGGTAGCTGGGGGTATGGAGACCTACCTATCGGGCCTTGAGGGTTACTTACTGCACCTACTTGCTCATTGGTTTGGATCCCCTCGGTGACTGGCCTTGAGGCTTCTTGGTGTAACGGGACTTCGGGGTCTCAAACATAGAGTGTATTGGCGAGTCCTTGAGTTGGGTCTGAATGAAACGGGCTCGGCTGTATAGCTGGTGCATGGTAGTAATGTCATTCATGGCTAATATGGCTCGGTAGGTTGGTGTAGCATTGGAGATCAATAGCTTGACTTTCTCCTCCTCTGGCATGGGGCAGCGGACCTTGGCGGCCAGTGAACGCCACCAGTCAGCATAAGTTGAGAACTCCTCTTCGGGCTTCATCTTTTCAGCTACCAGATCTACAAAAGAGTATTCGGGTCCGACCCGATCTTGAAACTACTGTAAAAACCATTCTTGAACAATCTGGAATCCTCGGCTTCCTCCTGGGGCAAAGAATAAAACCATTCCAGAGCTGGACCATCTAAAGATTTTTTGAACAAGTATGCCATGATGTGGCGGTCATACTTGTGCGGTGCAGATTCATAAACAAAATCCTTTAAATGAACATATGGGTCCCCTACCCCAGAGTATCGCCGTAAACAGGGAGCTCTGACTGGGGTGGTACCCAGAGGTACTAGAATGATGGGAGAGCAATGCCAGCTATCTTTCGTGGGTCGATCTGCGTCCTGAGGTCATAAAGTTCCTTTTTCATAACAGCCCACTCTGCAAGGAAGTCGGAGGGGGTCTGGACATGGTGTGTAGAAACGATGGAGCGGGGTTGCTCAAAATTATGGGACCTCTCACGTGGAAAGGAGGCAGGTTCGGCTATATAATATGCAGAGGTTGGAGGGGATCGAGGCCGGACCTCTCGTGCAGGAAGATAGCTCTGTTTCGAGAAATGGATGGCCCGAGGATGGAGGGGTGTAGGATTTGCCCCTGAGGAAGAGAGGTGGGGTGCTGAGGCAACATGGGCGGAGGGGACCGCTGGTTGAGCTGAATTACGAGCAGATGGAGATAAGGGTTGCTTGCCCTTGGCAACAACTATGAACTCTCGGACATGCTCTGGAGTCAGATGAGGAAGTAGCTGACTGAATTGCGAATGGGGATCATCTCCCCCTAGAGAGGAGCTCGGACATGCCCAGGAGTGCGGCATTAAGGGTTGGGCCACCTCCTCGAGCAGCCCGATGGGCAGGACATCGTCGGCAAGGACTCGGAATTGGTCCATGTCAACAAGGGATTATGATAGAATACAAGGATTGGAGGGGACTGACTCGATTTCCCTAAACAATGACGCATGCACCCCCGAAACAAAATAGGGTGATACTGACAACACCTAGATTCTAGCACAGCAAGAAAGGCTAAGATGAGGAGGGATGAACCGAAGCACTCAAGTTGTCATGATTAATGCGTAAATTTCTTAAAGTTCGCCCTTGACGTTTAAATAAATTGATTAAGGGGATATCACTCGGTCAAATGGACCCTAACAGGTAAGAACTCGAGTCCTCTGGTGTAGCTAAGGATGGCACACACTCACATGCGTAGGGTGGCTCGGACTAAGGGCATGACAGGTACAACCGCCAGGTGAACCGTAACGTGCGTACGGTCACGAGGACTTACAGAGGTCCTCGGAAGGTGGGCCCGAGTCAGCCTACGAGTGCTCGTAGGTGAGAGGGCTCACTCAACCAAGGGGGAACCTGAACAAATGGGACGAGTAGTGTATGCAAGGGACTAAGCCCAAAATGTGTGCACAAGTGACAAGCAAAAAACAAAACATGGTGAACAAATAGTTCTCGGGCAAAGTCGCGGCGACCGTGTACACCGCGACCCTATCGCGACTAGGCGGCCTGTCGCGATAAGAACAGGGCCCCGAGAACAAAGAAAGTCACCAAACCAGACTCACACAGACTACCCTAAAAGGTGATAAGAGCACAAAAACACTAAACTAATACAGGAGAAATCAGGAAGCACTCAGAAGCCGGTTATGGATCAAGATATTAACATACAAAGCATACTTGGTAATGCGACGCCTACCCTCGACGCGACCAGCTCGCGTCCGTGTGCCACGCCGCGACAGAGCTCCAAAACTTACAAGTAAAAAAATAAAAGGAAAAGCCGAACCATAACAGGATTCTAACATCCAGAGACACGATAGTACATGGCACAGGGAAATAGAATAGGGATGCATGATCTCATAGAAACAAGCTAAGATAGATATGAGAAGAAAAGCACTGACCTGCTAACGCGTCCTTGTCGGGTGACGCGATATCATCGCATCACCGCGATATACCGCGACAAGAACCGTACGCCAAAAAATGCAGGAAACAAGGAATAAAAGACTAACAGGGCACCAAAAGAACATACAAAGAATAAAACATGGCAGGCAACAAACTAAATCTATGAGGGTAGCACTGAAGGTCCCACCGTGATCGCCAAAGTGAATCACAGGGATTGTGCCCCCCCCCAACACAAATATGTATCAAATCTAATAGCATGGAAAAGAGGAATGTGATCGCCACCTAGATAGTTTCCTAATGAAATAAATGATGTGGGCTAACTACACAAGGAAAAGGAAAGAGAACATAAGTGGACCTGGTGTCGCGGTAGGGTTACCTGTCGCGACGACACTGATAACGCGTCTCTATGGAGGACGTGTCTCCTTGTCGCGTCGCCCTCCACCGTCGCGTTCTCTTCTGTGCGGAGATGATGGATGGGACCTTCTTCCCGCCTCCAGCTGGCTGGAGAAACAAGAGCTCCCTCGTGGAAAAGCTTGGGGTGCCTGCCAAAACAAAGAAGAAAAAAGAAAAAAGCCCTATCAGAACATGATAAGTGTAGTATTTATTCTAAAAATGAAGGGAAACGAACTAACATGAAGGGAACGAACCTAGGGGGTGGTTTTTTAACCCCTTGGATGTGTGGAAATCGTGGTGAAAATGGATGCCAACCTATCTAGAAATAAATGAAATGCATGAAGAAATGAAGAAAAAGGGAAAAAGGGAGAGGATGAGCCCCATAAGGGCGACTCCCTGGCTTGATGATCGTCTCAAATGCTGTGCAAAGGCTTCAGAGAAGTATCGGAGTCGCCATTCACACGTTCCACCCTCCATTGATGAAGGAATGAGTAGCTTTTTTGTGGAGTGGGATGTGTGGGAAAAGTGGAAAATGGGAGGGCTACGGGTCTAAGTGTAGGTCAAAGGAAATTTTGGCAACCCTTCGGGGTGAAAAATGAGGCTCCCTCGTCCATGAGGAGAAGGCCTTGGATATATAGACCCTTGAGAGAGAAAATCCCATAATAATTAAAATGAGTGATAAATATCAGCCAAAATCACATGGGAGAGTCCTTAGGGTCCTCAAGAGAGTCCCTAGGGCCCAAATCTCGCCCAAGGGGTTGTGATATTCCATAGGGATAAAGATACACCCATGGGAGGATAAATAGGAGGTGGTTGCAGAGGCCTGCATGCGTAGCTGTTGTCGCGGCGTATCGTAGGGCCGCGATCTTGAGACGCGACGGGGCGGGGCGACGCGACAGTGTGCCCACGTGCATGGATAATACATGGGCTGTCACGACGGTTTGCATCGACGCGACACCGAGACGTGGTGCTACGATGTGTCGCGACTACGAAATTGAATAATGGTGAATTATCAACCAACCACATTGAAGGATAAGAGTTATTGATGCTTAAGGACTCTCTCAAATTGATAATGGGTGGGATTTCAAGGCAATTTAAATTGTTAATAGGCTCAAAAACAAGGTAATGATGGGCTCAAGGTGAGTGACCAATTAGGGGCCCACTAAGGTGACAAGAAATGTGGTTCAACCCATTAGCTGGATCCGGGTGTCTACAACAGGTTAACCCATCGTGATTACATAAAAAGTGACAACCCATGTCATCACAGTTTTGGATCTGTTCTGACAGGATCCGACTGCATCAAACTATGTGCAGCATCATTTTCAGTGTATGTCTAAAATGCGACCATATAGGTCATCGCAATTTTAGTGTTTTCTCACCCTTGGTTTTCGCATCTAGTTCGTATTTAAGAAGGCTTGCATGAATGCGTCATACATGCACGTCGCATTTCTGCGTCGACAATTGATACCCTGCATCGATGACCTTAAACGCATCCATCATAACCGTCGAGTTTTGGACCGATGGTCATGAATGAGTCAACATAAACCGTCATAATTGTGTTCTGAATCGATTTGGTCATATCGACTCTGTATAAACGCGACCGTTAGAACCGTTGTGATTATGTTCTAAATCGATTACTCATATCGGCTTTGTCTAAACGCAACCGTTAGAGTCGTCACGATTTAGATGACTGTCTGAACCCGTGTGTGCACTATTTTAAACCTTGTGAATTGTGTCGACTGTGTCTGTCGCAGATTTAAAGGCCTACCGGAGACCTATTTTGCTTTCTCCAGAGTGTAATGTTTGCATGTTAGGGTTATGGCATGTGTGTGCAAGTTGTCCAATGGATTAAAACTTGTTAATTAGCCCAAGAAAAAGCTATAATAACGTGAATGTCAATTCTATTTACTCTTTAATGATATGATCTAATTCATGCAAACTATTGATTGATCATCTTGCTCTCCTAGCTTGTTAATGTGAATAATTGATATCTTAAAATATTAACTGCACATTGAGATATAAATCCTACTAGGCTAGTTTGCTCATTCCCTACTTTTAACCTTCTAGGTGACTATGAAGTACAAGTGGATGACCAAGTCAAGGATGGGAATGCGTCCGAGTGAAGAGCGTTCCAATCTAGCTGCTATCTTTAGTTTATTTTGAGTGTTAGAACATGTAGTAGGAAGTGAGATCATATGTACTTTTTTTTTTATTCAACAACGAAATGGTTGTATTAGTTCCATTTGAAATAAGACAAAGATTGAGATTTGAATACCAAGTTAGTGATGTTCATTTGGGCCCAATTATGTTTGTGTTGTGAACACAACCAGTGCTTGCTAGCTAGAGGCTTATTTGCCGACTACTCACGTCTAGGAATATCAATTTCAATTAATTCTCTCTCTTGAAGATTTCCACTGCGTAATTCTCGAGATGTGACACTCCTAGTGATAGGAGGTCCAAACAAAGATAATATCCTTGTGCATTTTGTGTGATTGTTTTTTTTATCTTACTTCCGCTGGTCACTAACTCTAACATCTACGCTTTAGTGTGTTTTTGTCTGAAGTTGTTTTAAGCAGAAAACTTTTAAGATATCTCTTGAAGCAACTCATTCACGCCCCCTTTGGGCTTGCAACCTGGTCAATAGATATCACATTGATGATAGGTGGAAATTTTTCTTAACACTTTTATGACTCTTAAAATCCACATAATTTGTAGTAATTTTGAGAAAAAGCTACTCGTCCCAAGTTGAAAGTTAAAAGTGGAACTGAGCTTTGTAACTTGGTCTTTCCACTAAACAAGTGAGGAGCTTTATGTCGAATGAAAATACTTTCCTCAAAAGTGAAACAAAAGAAAGAAAGTAAAAATTGACATCAATTGGTTTCCGAATAAAAAAAGGGGGCAGAGTGATAGCTACCAAAAATCGAGGATCTATATTGTATCCAATCTCATGTGTGATGCCCTTTAATCATGACTCATACATCACTTTTCATGGTTTTTAATTTTATGTGCATTTTGAGAACTTGATTAAATACATGGGCGATAATATGACTAATTCTTAGTGTATGAACTCTGTCATTCTCCCTTTAGTGATATCTTCATATATGTACTTTGTTCTTGAGTAAAATTAATGCATCTCTTATCCTTATTACCACCCACTTTTTGATGATGTCAAAAAGGGGGAGAGAATAACTAGAGAGAATATGTAGATTTTATATTTTGCTTTAGGAGAGGAGTTTGTTCAATTGAAAAGGGAGAGTAAAAAGTATTTTTGAGGGGGGGATAGGGAGTAATTGCATGACTATGAATGCATGCATGTATGTGTGTTGTGTAAAAATAAAAAATAAAATAAAAAATAGAATGACAAATTGAAATCAGAAATCAAATATTGTGTTATGTGTGAAAAATCTACAAGTGTTATGTCATCACAAAAGTTGGGAGATTGTTGTACTATGTAGATTTTAATGATCACAAAAATATCCATTCTTATTTATGTTGAAAATATCACAAAGCACCAATTGATATTCATTTTAATGACCCAAGTATTTAATTTATTTGTATTTAATTTGAGGGTCTAATTTGTATGTTAAGTGTGCAGCAAAATAGACCAAAAGTCATGTTGAAGTGCACTTTGCAAGGCCAATGTAAGTGTTTTTACTTTAGAATTCGGACTGACTTCTAATCTGCACTTTTGTAGGAAGTCGAACGACCGATACAGAGGAATCAGACGATCGGCTGTCCAAAGTTAGACGATCGACGCAGTCAGTACTGACTAGCACTGGGATAGTCTAAGAATCGGACGACCGATTCTATGAAATCGAACGACCGATTTGGAGCAGGTGCCGATAAAAAAGAAGAAGTAAAACCAAACGACCGATTGGGGCAAATCATTCGACCGACTATGGAAATGCAGTTTCCATATTTTGATAGGTCTCTTCCCTAGTTAATTTAAATTTCGATGAGTTTCCTTAAGATCCATGGCCATATCAAGTTTTTGGCAAGTGGGTATATAATGGAAGGTCTTTCCAAGTGTATGGATAACACTCACCCTTTAGAGAATGAGTTCTTGTACCTGGCTAGGTCAAATAGAGAACCAGCGAACCAAAGCATTTTTCAGATGATTTCTTCGTGGTTTGCGGTGAGGTTTCAAGGCTCTGGATGTCCAAGAGATCGTGCATACATAGCACTGCATCTAAGAAGACTGTGCAAAAGTCTACATTCTTCTCTGACGTTTCTCAACCATGCCAAATTGGAGATTTATGAACTACGAGTTTCATCCTTCTTCTCTTGTTCCGGTTTGAGAATTGTACTTCAAATTGAACATCTTCAATAATGCTATTAAAATAATAACTTGGCCATTATTATTTTATGGTAGTACAATAATGTAGAAGAATTAATGGAGATAAGGATGAAGGATGATTAATTTCGTTTCCGCAAGATTGTTGGACAACATTGATAAAAGTACTTTCATCCTATAATATAATATAATTTTATTTATTAATTATCTTCTTAATAAGTTCTAACAACATCGTATATTTTTCTTACAAATCTTGCGCTGCCCCTGAAGGTAGTTGGATTCTTCGGTGTTGGATTCTAAACTCTACCAATGAAATTATTCAACATCGGTTTACATCTTCGATAGTGGTATATAATATAGTTTCACCTTGGACTGTGGTCATAATTTCATCTCATCAATTTGACCAAAACAATATTGTAGAAATGTTACGAAATTAAGAATACTATATTTTGCTCTTCTTTCTTGCCCATGATTTGAAATGTGTCTTACTCGGTTTATACCAAATGCACCGAATGCACTCCAATGATAGAGATGAATGCCACTTGTCATAGGGGGCTTTGGGACGAGTGTCATTTCCCCCCCCCCCCCTCATGCAAGTGGCATGTGATCATTGACATGCACTAAGTATTTCCCAATGGATTTGAATACAATTCTCAGACTCCGGATATCCTTCATATCGAGGCTGTTCAAGTAAAACCTTTTCATGTCGAACGTTTCTGGGCATTAACGGATGCATCCAAGGGTGTGTGATAGGTCTAGCCAGTGGTTATGTATACGTGGTATCGGCGTTTCATTTGACATCCCAATCACCCTGGCCAGTCACCCATATAAAAATTAGATCAGCAAATACTCCAAAACAGAAAATGGAAAACATCTGATTTGGCCTTGTACATGCAGTACTTAATTTCATTGGTTTACCAAACATGGATAAATATGGCATGAAACGAACACATCATGACTGTCTCACTGTCTAATTTCATTCCCTAGTCTCAGTCAATTAATGTAGGTTAAATCTGTGATTAGCCTTGTCAATGGATCCACAAGACCTGAAATCCGATATGGATCTGAAATTAAAATATGATTCGGATCAAATGGTTTGACCCAAAATAATGAGACCACAGTGCATCCGGGGTGAGCGTTTATGTAACATCCCTTCTCATTGGTCAGCTCCTCTATTGAAGGTAGCGATGAGTTGGGTCGTCGCCTTCTGAAGGCGACACATGGATGACCCATTTTTTGTTGAGAACGTGACGGCTACTTCCTAGCGTTCACCTTCTGATAGTTCTGACTTCAGCATGCCGTTTTGTCGTCTTGCTGTCGGGACAGTTGGGAAATTTGTTAGGACGCATGCAACCTGAAGGCGACACGCCAGTTGTCGTGTTCAGGATGGCAGTCATGCAAGGGTGACACATGGCAGGTCCAACTGTCATGTTTGACTGAGGCTTTGGGGTCACGACAAGATGGCTGTCGCGTTCATTAGTGAACGCGACCATCAGGCTTTCACGTTCTGGGATCCTAGGCCTATAAATGCAAGGCTAGATCTCCCTTCCCCATTCTCCCTTCTTCTTCCTCTCCTCTCTCGAGCCCACTCTTGGGGCCCCTTCTTCTCTGACTCGGTGGATCTTGACGTGGTGGTGGCCCTCCTCGCGTGTAGGAGGCCAGACGTTGCTCATGGAAGATGTGAGCGTGGAGCTTGGAGTAAGAAGAAGGTGGCCATGCACACCAGAAGTTCCCAATGGGTTGGCTCTTCATTTCGAGGTAGGGACTCTCAACCATCCCTCTAGTTCTAAAATGCTAGGATCTCCTCTCCCATTCTCCAAGCCTTGTAGAATCCATGCTAGATGTGTGTATGCATGTTTTGGTTTCCTTGAGCTTGAATGGGGTTGGGGTTTGAGTGATCTCATGTTATGCATATGAGGGTTCATGAGTGTAGAACCTTCATCTTGGCATGCATAGGTGTGGATGAGGGTGGTTTGTACTTCTAGCATGTGTATGGGTTGTTCTCCATGCTCCCTTCCCCCTACACTACAACAAAATTGAAATGTACTTACGGCAAAAAACCGTAAGTGTTACGCGAAATTTCGTAAGTAAAGACATATACTTACGACCATAAAGCGATAGCGTAGCAACCGATGCTATAGATCTAGCTACGGTTTGTCAATTGTAAGTGTTACCATCGATTTTAAACCGTAAGTGTAAAATTTATACTTACATAAAATAACCATAAATAAATGTAATATAAAATTGTAATTATTCATTCTTTTTTTATTTACAATTGTTACACTTTTGAACTGTAAGAATTTAACCATAGAATTTTTTATTACAATAACAATATATTTAAATATTTCATAGCTATAGTGATAAATCTATTCTCTTTTACTATCAATTTTCATCTGTCTCGCAAAATACATTTTATGATAATACATAATTTTATGTGATTCACCTGCATTATATCCAATCATACATCCATCATTGATCCACATATACATGCATCACTTATCAACGAAAATAAAAGACAATACATGATAATCATCATTCGATCCATTGCATAAGAAAAATTCACAAAAGATTTTGTCGTATGTACAAAAAACATTGTTCATCAATCATTTGGTCAAGTTGATATATTGCTAACAAAAATGATTTGATCTCAAAATGAGTTTCAAAAAACTGGCAGTGTAGCAGCTAAACAGGTTGATTTCCTTCTCGAAAGGTGTGCAGCAGCCGAGCCCTTGATGATCCTTCACTATGGTGTCCAAAGCATCCTCTCACCACCCTTCTGACATATAATGAAACTCTAATACCATTAGAAATAATGTGTGATCATAACATGAAAAAGACATATTACTTCTACTGCATCCATATGCAATTAAATACAGAAAGAAGAATGCTATTGGTAAGAACATAGATGGAAAATAATGTCATCTAACAACGTGCCTACTGTCAGAAAATATTTAAGTACTTTTGCTTGTTGTCATCCTTTGATGATGCTATTTTGGCTATGGAAAAGAGATTAGCAACAAGAGGCCATAAGAACTCACTTAGAGCTTAGAAAGCCTTGAGAACAAAGGAGCTTAAGAAAAAGAAGAAAGAGAAAATTTCTGAACTTCTAATCAGCCAGTTGCTTGAACTCAGCCCTAGGAATCTTGGTATTTCTCTTGTCATATAGTCCAAAGCACAGTAGGTAGATTCCTATCTCAAATCTCAGCATCCTGATTCATTGGATTCAGATCCACTTCAAAACCCGGGTTGAGACCTTTATTATACCATTCCAAGTCCCACCCACAACCCTAAAAAACAATTCCCACACTACCTCAATAATATCACAACCTAGAAACAAGTCCCACCAAAATTGCAAATTTGCATCTTGTTGATGTCACTGATATGTTGTCCAAATGTTAAAGTAACATGACAATGCAACTAAAACAACATAGATATTAACAATTTGCTTAACAAGAACAGCTCAATGAAGTTGAAGATATCCAAATGGCAAACACCACAATGAGCCCCCACCATGAAGTTCATCTAGCTCAACATGCAACAAACTAGAAACAAAATAAAAGCTTGTTCATTCCACAACCTTAAAGAGAATTAGCATTCCATAAAAACATGCCATGTTTATAGAATCTTATCTGTCCTGGACCATAATTATGAATGAGAAAAGAAAGTGAAGTACTTTTAATATAATATGAATATAGCAGGGGATCAATATGAAGAAAAAGACAATTATTTTTATATGAATAATGAAAGAGCTTTTAGTTCAAAAGTCAAGTTATTACCTGCAAAAGTATGGGACTACTACCAACTCAAGAACTAGCAAGCAGGCAAGTACTGCACTACCTTCTGTTGGTGCCATTGAAGTCCTAAAGCCGAAGAAAGATTGAGGAAAATGAAAATCTGATATCCAGTTAATGCCACAAATATATTAGAAACCAACTAATAAATATGTTTCTATATGCCTCATCACTATAATGGTGTCTACATCTAAAAAAAAATCTAAAACTTTAAATATTAAAATAATTCTTAAATATGGAAACTAAAAAAAAAAACTGAAATAAGGTTGGTTGAGAAAAACACATATGAAGCATGAAAAAGAAATTTTCTACCAAATTCCCACCACATTTAGCTTGCCCCATGCATTTTTCCACAGCAACATCCTGATTCTTTGAGATGCTAGCCATGTCTATATTTTTCCTCAGTCCACAACAACATGCTTTTGTGTAGAGCATTGACTTGTCTAGATCCATGTGTAGGCATTGTGAGTGGAGAAGATCCCATGCTGATTATGTATCCAATATCTCGATTTTGGGACAAACCTGAGCAGGGAGTCCATGAATCATCTTCTACATTATTTTCCTTTGACTAGCTTAGCAATGAACCTTCCTCCCCACAAAGTTTGAAAACTTGTTTTAAAAATTAAAGCACTATTCGAGGATAGAAGATCTGTTAGCCCCAAACCACCCTCTTTTTTCTGCATTTTCAAAATATTCTACCTGATTAGGGACATCCCTTTTTGTCTCCTGATTTTCTATCCATATAAATGTCCACATGAAGATTAGTCATCAAGTGGGTATCAAATTAGTGGATGGTATTGGCACTTATTTCGGGGTCTATATTGATCACATAAAGCCAGCAGAACATGCTTTTAAAGAGGTTAAAATGAGAATACAACAAAAGTTGGAAAAAGAATTAGATGGTCTGGCAATCAAAGACTTATTTGACATGAATAGTGCATTAATGAGGAAGAGAGAGACAATGGAGGAACCTGATCAAAGATAAATATCTAAGAAAAAGCAGCATGGATATGCAATTCACATCAATACCTAAATTAGAAATTTAGAAGAGGATCAGTTCAGAATACAATAAGCACAAGTTTTGTTTTGGATGGATACTTAAAAGAGGTGATACCATCAATGTGACTAGCGATGGTTGGATCTAAGGGAGAGGACTAAATAACTACCCATGGATCTTTAACTGTGAGAAAATAGAAGAAAACATGAAGATCTCAGATTTTTTTAATGAAGCTAGAAAGTGGAACAGAACAAAATTACAAAAAAAATCCTATACCTTGCTCCCTCCAAATCAATAGGACGAGGCAGTGCAGTAGCCGTGGAGGTTGACGACATTCTTGTGATGGACGCAGGACAACAACATCGCCTTGTTCATGAACTCCTTTGCCCCTTGCCTCAACCCCCTTGACAGCTTCTTCACGGCAACCTCCCTCACGTCCTTTAGCGTCCCCTGCATCACCTTTCCCAAGTCAGTCCAAACAGTGCACAGTGTCGGGTGGATCGCGAGAACAATCAATCGAATAAGCAATTTTGAAGACCCTTACCTTGTAGACGGCGCCGAAGCCTCCCTCGTGGAGGGGAGAAGTTAGTAGGGGACAAATTGTAGGACATGAGGATCAAAGGGGAGGCAGAGGAGTAGGAGACCTATACCTGATATACTGGGTCATCAGACAAATGGCTTGACGAATTTCTCCAGGAAGCCTCGGGATTTCATCATCAACAGTCACCGGCGCCGGAGAGCGAGACTGATTCACCAAATTCCAAGCACCCACCGCTTTGATCCGAGATCTCTTCGCGAACCCCTCGCTCTCGAACACACATAAAAAAATATGGATCCTAGAGAGAGAGAGTCCTAGAGAGAGAGTCTGCGTTTTCTTCCTAGGTTTTGTGGGCGCCGCCGCCGCCGGCCCTTGGGGCCTAGCCGGTCATGGCCGGTGCAGGAGACCCTTCCTCATCTTCTGGTGTTGCGGCGACTGTGAGGGGGCCTTCCTCGGGAGGGCCTTCCTTTGCTCGAGTGGTGGCGGCCTCCTTGGAGCTTCCACAGGTTTGCACCGACGTGCATGAGCCTTCTTTCACAGACAAAGGAGAGCCAGCGGTATTTTTCTCCAAGCAGGAAATCGATGCTTCTTTAATTCCTTTCCAGTTCTCTGTTGTTGCAAAGACAGCCTATGGAAGACCTCCTTTCCCGGAGATCAGATCCCACCTCGTATGCAGATGCAGCATTAAAGACTCTTTTCTCATTAGTGCACTGGATAACTGGCATCTTCTCTTTCGTTTCAAAAGCCAGGATGATTATCTTCGTGTGCTTCTCCGTGAATCTCTCTACATCCAAGGCAAACTATTTAGATTTTTTAAATGGACGCCCCTATTCAAACTCTCTGAAGAACCTTCGATTATTCCTATCTGGATCGATTTCCCTGCTTTGCCCGTTAACCTTTTCCAGAAGAAACTATTATCGTCTATTGCAGCGAACGTGGGACCTGTCCTCCAAATAGCTCATGCAACGGAACTTCTCATCAACACCAAGACTGCAAGAGTTTGTGTGGAACTCGATCTCCTTAAACCTCGTCCTGACAGAGTCTGGATAGGCATGGGTGATCTCGGAGGATACTGGCAAGATGTATCTTATTTAAATCTTCCTGATTATTACTGTTCTTGCTTTCGGATTGGTCATCACAAAGACCAATGTCGTTCATCTAAAGAGGCGGTGGATGTCCAAGGTCGCGTTCCACCTTCAATCAAGGCTGTGGACATTCCGACCAAGGTTTGGGTTCCTGTCATCTCAAATGGTGATATTGACACTGTGCGTTCTTCGGTTGAGGCCCCTACGTCGAGCAACTCTAAACTCCCTGATCCTACGCCCATGCACGTCCCCCTCCAAGCGATTCAAGTTGTTTCTAATGCTTGTGCTCCAGTAACTTCTGTGCAGATGAAGGGTGTAGAGACTATTACGGGAAAAATATCAGGTCAGGACGCCAGACAAAGTGATGAGATTAGGGATTTTGATGTCCCTAGGCTGGAGGTTTCCATCGCTGAGACAAGTTTAGTTGAACCAGAGATTCCCCAACAAGATGATATTGAGCAGTCCTCCAGAGAAATCCTAAGTCTACCTAAAGATCGGGGAACGGTATGTGGGTTAGACACAGTTTCGTTGGCAGCCTTGGATAATCACCTGATGCCCTTGGGTTCTGTTGTTACGGTGGATATTCCCAGAAGAGATCGGGTTACCACGAGAGCTCACTCTCGCTCGGAGGATAAAGGTAAAGAATCTGTTATTTAATGAATTCAGCTATTTTTTGGAATATTCGTGGTATCGGAAATGGTGCGTCCAAAAGGAGTCTTAAGCAGATGGTGGTGAAGTATCATCCTTCTTTAGTGGCTGTGTTTGAACCAAAGCAAACTTTGGATAAAGCTTCCATTGTGTCTTTCTCTATTAAGTTGGATAAATTTGATCATAGCTCTGGTCGGGATTCTAAGATCTGGGTCTTCTGGGATTCCTCTCTCCCTCTGCATGTTGTTCATAAATCTGACCAATATGTTACCTTGGGTCTTCGTAGTTCCCATTCTTATGCTGGTTATATCACTTGTGTGTATGCTTCTTGCGACTGTGGCCGAAGGCGTGTTCTTTTTGATGACCTTATACAATTTGGCTCTTCTGTTGATGTCCCTTGGATGATTGGCGGGGATTTTAACTGTATTGCGCATCCTTCTGAGAAAAGGGGTGGTTCATCTGGAAACTATAATAGCATGATTGATTTTAACACCTTCATTTCAGCTGTTGGTCTCTTTGATGCTGGTTACATCGGTTCTACTTTTACTTGGAATAACAATAGGACTAGGAGTGCTAATATTCGTGCCTGTCTTGACCGTGTTCTCATCAATGATAAGTTGCAAGATTCCCTGCCTAACCTTGTGGTAAATCATCTGAGAAGGGGTCCTTCAGATCATTGTCCATTATCTATTTTTGCGGTCTCTCACGCCAGGGGGCCAAGTCGGTTTGTGTTTCAAAATATGTGGATGACTCACGACTCTTTCCATCAGGAAATTTCTAAGGTTTGGCATAATATTGTTGTGTCTGATGTTAATCCTTTGATTTGTCTGCCAATTAAACTCAAGGAGGTTAAGAATTTTCTGAAAGTCTGGAATAAGGAATTTTTTGGGCATGTCACGCAAAAGGTTGTCTTGGCTTCTGAGGAAGTGGCACTGCATCAACAGCTCTTTGATGATTCGCCAACTGATGATAATAGAGCTGCCCTCTCTGCGGCTAATGCTCATTTGCTCCAAGCTTTGAATAGGGAGGAAATCTTTTGGAAACAAAAATCTAGAGTTGACTGGTTGGTTAGTGGGGATAGAAACACTGCATTTTATCATGCTACTGTCAAATGCAATAGGAGGAAAAGTTATATCCATAGGCTGAAAATACATCCTTCGGAAGACTGGTGTGCGGATCAAGATATCCTTAAAGCTGAAGCTGTTAATTTCTTCCAAAAGCTGTTGACGTCGGAATCTCATGAAGTTGATCCCACCCTTCTTTCAATTATTCCTTGTTCCATTACCTCAGATCAGAATAATCAGCTTTGCAGCGTCCCCTCCGAGGAAGAAATTAAGGATGTTGTCTTCTCTCTGAATGGTAACAACGCTCTAGGCCCTGATGGCTTCTCTGGTAAGTTTTTTACTTCATGTTGGAGTATCGTTGGCACTGATATCATTGAGGCGGTCAAGGTTTCTTTGTTGGCTTTCCTTTGCCCAGGGGGATTTCATCTCATAACCCTCATTCCCAAAGTGGAGGAACCAAGAACTTTTAGTGATTTCAGACCCATTACTCTCTGCAACTTTATGTTCAAAATTATTTCCAGGATTCTTTGCGGCCGGCTAACTCCAATTTTACCTGGTATAATTTCTGTCCATCAAAGTGCTTTTGTTCAGGGAAGATTCATTCTTGATAATGTTGCTCTTTCTCGGCATATTCTCCATGACATTAAGCGGAAGGTCAGAGGTCACAATATTATGTTCAAGCTTGATATGGCTAAAGCTTATGATTGGATGGAATGGGATTTCATTCTTCATGTAATGTAGAGGTTTGGTTTTTCTAGCAGATTTATCTCGTATGTTGGAATGCTTCTCTCTAACTGCTGGTCATCTATTTTGTTCAATGGTTCCATTGCTGGTTACTTCAAGTGTGACGACCCTCATTATACCGGTACGGTTATACCAACCCACGTCGGTATAGTAAAGGTTATCACAGTGGGACATTTACCCAACACTATCACATGATTGAGATATACACAAATATAGATACAGAGTCGCGGAAGTAAAGGACTAACTGTCATCACATTCCATCATCCACATTTATCATACATGATCCATATAACAAATAAAAGACTAAACTTTCATAATTGAAATTAAACCAAGCTACATTGTCCACAAAATTAAAGTTCTACATTTAATACATAGTTTGCCCACAATTACATAATGATAACTCTAATACAAGCTACAATTCACATACTATGAAACAAAAAGGGACACTACGTCAGCTCCACCAGCTAATCCCCACGCTCGGAGTCGCTCTCCACTGTCTCCTCCAAGGTGTGTCACCAACTACACCTGTACGCCGAAGCAAGGAGTGAGTCTAAAGGACTCAGCAAGTAGCTCCATACACATCATTCATGCATACATCATAGTAGGGTCTACTATTCCATTTGCAAGGCAACATATAGCATGCTTGAACATTTATGAGAGACAACCTATCATGGTATTTCTACAAAATCAAAACACATGGTACATGGTTTAAGATGTTTCAAATAACACTTCCTATCACATGCTTTCTACTCATTTAATCACATGAAGACTACACTTCCAATTTGACTACACATGATAGCAATTTATATGGGATTAGAAATATCATAGCATGAATTTACGTAACATATCCTAACACATTCACTTCACATGGTTACACATTCCCATATTTCACATGGTTCATTTTTCAAGCATTTCACATGTACATATGTTCACATTCTAACATAAATGGTTCACATGATTTCACATTTCACATTTGCATGCTCACATATATATACACAATTTACACATGTTCACATATACACATTTCACACATGTTCACATATACACATTTCACAATTTATTTGCCATGACACATAGTCCAAACCACCACTAGAAGGACACATCACATACACATAACACATAGCACATCACCTAGGCAATACAGTGATGACTCTTGGCACTGCGCAGACCGGAGAACACGTCTCCACCCTAACCAGTGGTACTTGTCCACCTCCAGGATTTCATCCTAATGCCTTAGGATATCTTAACACATTGAACCTTCTCATGGGGACTTTTCCATGATACAGTTCCACAGCCCTCTATGGAAGCAGTGTCACACACGGCACATTTTACACATTACACATTCCGATTTAACACATGTTTCACATATGATTTTCACACTTTCTTGGTTATGCACATGGTTCTGTTCATCCCTAGCATGATGCTACTAATAACAGAATTCAAGCATTTAGTAGCTCTCATGGATTAATTGGAACACCACCTTATCTAACCTTAATCATGATACATGTGTTTATACTCATTTTCACATGAAAATCTCATAGTGTAGGCTACTGTTATCAAATTTTCCTGAAAATTTTACCACATGCTGTTTTCGGGTATAATAACACACATACAAATTTTCACATTTTTCTGAATTCACTGCATTTATAGAATTTAAAACATTCAGTTTCATGCCATTCTTAAACTAAGTCCACATAGAACATGACATGGATTTCAGATTTGATCATGCACAGTCATGAACCACACATACATGTTAGCACAGAAATTTTTCCCGAATTTATTTCCCCACATATGATTTACTAAATTTCACAAGGTCTACACATGCTTTCTATTTCTCATTTTAGGAATTATAAGAATTCACATGGATGTGGGAAAAATTCCTAAATTTGTAGGGCATGGACTGATACATATAAACATGGTTCATAAAATTCTACAGCATTTAACTCCTCAAAAATCATGGAAAACAAATTAACCAAGCATGACCTCTTTCCTACACATGCTTTTCAATAATTCTAATAAATTATGCCATCTACAGAAAAATACAGTAAATTCCACACACATCACATTACCTATTTTACATAACATATAAATTTACATTATATCCTCATGCGTAGAAACCCGGAAATTAAAGATATAGGGCAGAACAGTTCACTGCTCTGTCAAGAAGAACTAAACGGCATACTACGGACGTTTACAAGAGTTGGCGGCAACATCGTTGGCCGCTGACTCAAGATCTCAACGTCAATGGATCTTGCCGTCAAGTTCGGACCTGTGTAAAAACACAGTCCGAGCTTTGAATAATGGTGAATGTAGGGGATCCAGGACACGAGAAAAATCTATAAAAATGATAAAAACCTCCTAGACACATACATGGACAATGTGAAAGGGTACTTGCCTTTGGAAAAACTCCTAAGGGATCAAATTAGTTGGAGAAGCTCTCATTGGGCAGTCCCAAGAAGCCTCCAAGACGCCTCCACTCCGGCTTCTGTGATGCTCCCCTCTGAAATACAGGGCCGGGGATGTGTAGCCGGTTATGTTGTCTTCCTCCTTGTCGAAGTAGATCTCCAGAAGAAGCCTTGGATCGCCGGATCAGAGCCTCCAAACTTCAGGTTTTCTCACAGGAAGCTCTAGGGTTTCTCTCCCTCTTCTCTCTTCTTGCAAGTGTGAAAATGGGTAGTGGGGAGAGGCCATTCTCGGGTTCAGGAAGTAGGGAAAGCCTTCACCCACTCACCATGCCGACCTGACAGCTTTGGAGCCGTTGGGGGACATCCCCCCAATGGTTGCCATGCCTTGTTTCAGAAGACAGCAGCTCTGCTGCGCATGCAGGGCAGAGAAGTTGACGTCCAGATCGCTGGACGCCGGAGTGAGTGTTGGCGTCCATGGTTGGACGTTGACACCACCTCAGCGGCCAGGGGTTGACGCCAATAAGGCCTTCGGCCAGAACCCTAATTATGCAGAAAACCATGCACACCAAGCTTCTATACATGCAATATGTACATGGTATTATATTCATACTATCACCATGCAATACATACCTTATTTATGTTTAATATAAACACATGTACACGTAATTATACTATTTTAATACCTACGTAAGTACGTACATACATACACAAGCACAATATACACACATAAATACGAAAGAAATACTACGGAAATTCGAGGGTCTTACACCCTCTCCCCCTTAAGAAAACTTCGTCCTCGAAGTTAGAACGACACTACTCAAACAAAGGGGATACTTCTTCTTCATCGCATCCTCAAGCTCCCACGTAGCCTCCTCACGTGAGAAGTTCCGCCATAGAACTTTCACCGACGCGATACTCTTGTTCCGGAGATGCTGCACCTTCCGGTCAAGAATGGCTACGGTTGCTCGACATACGAAAGATCTGGCTGGATCTCCACTGGCTCATGACTAATCACATGAGACGGATCTCGGACATACTTCCTGAGCATAGATACGTGGAATACCGGGTGAACACTAGCCAAAGCTGGGGGTAAAGCTAGCTCGTACGCCACGTTGCCCAAACGTCTGAGAATCTCATACGGGCCAATGAACTAGGGCTTAGCTTGCTATGCCTGCCAAACCTGACAACACCTCGAGTAGGCGATATCTTTAAGAAGACATGATCACCAACCTCGAACTCCAAATCCTTTCTCCTGTTGTCGGCATAACTCTTCTGCCTATCCTGTGCCGCAACAAGCCTTTTCTGATAAGCTGAATCTTATCCGAAGTTTCCTGAACCAACTCCGGTCCGATCAACTGCCTCACCACCAGTCTCCTCCCAACATAGCGAGATCTGCAAGGCCTACCATACAACGCCTCGAATGGAGCCATTCCAATACTAGCATGAAAGCTGTTGTTGTATGCGAACTCCACAAGAGGTAAATGACGCTCCCAGTCATCCTTCCAATCCAGAACACACGCTCTCAACATATCCTCGAGCGTTTGGATAGTCCTCTCGGACTGTCCGTCGGTCTGGGGATGAAACGCCGAACTGAGCTTAAGCTCCGAACCTAACGCATCTTGAAGACCCTTCCACAACCTCGAAGTAAATCTCGGATCTCGATCCGAAATGATCGACTTCGGCACACCATGCAACCTAACGATACCACTAACATACAACCTAGCTAAGCTCTCTACTGACTGCTTCTTCTTCATAGGCAAGAAATGAGCAGTCTTCGAGAATCTATCTACAACTACCCAAATCGAGTCATTGCCCCTTCTAGATCGAGGCAAACCCGATACGAAATCCATAGTGACAGCTTCCCACTTCCATACGGGGATATCCATCCTCTGCATAAGGCCGGATGGTCGCTGCCGCTCGGCTTTCACCTGCTGACACACTAGACATCTAGATACATAATCCGCAACATCCTTCTTCATGCCGGACCACCAAAATGATCTCTTCAAATCCTGATACATCTTAGTGTTACCCGGATGAATAGAGAATCGCGATCTATGAGCCTCCGCTAACACATGCTCACGGACATCTACTACATCGGGGACACAAACACGGTGCTGAAATCTAATCACACCGTCCTCATCACGAGCAATGCCCGCCTTACCTACTAACTCTAACAATCTAGGATCGGCTTTCTGCTGCTCAATCACCTCATCCAAGACTGAGGACCTAAGGGATAGCTGAGCTACAAAAGCCTGACACAACGATGGCTCTAACTCGGTCATAGAGCACGCTGCATCCTCCAACATCTTCCAATCCTGCTGGAGCGAAGACCTCTTTCTACTAAGAGCATCCGCTACGACGTTCGCCTTTCCAGGATGATACTGAAGGTCGAAGTCATAGTCCTTCAAGAACTCAATCCATCTCCTCTGCCTCAGGTTTAATTCCTTTTGGGAGAAAAGATACCTCAAGCTCTTGTGGTCGGTAAACACCTCAAATCTGACACCATAAAGGTAGTGCCTCCAGATCTTTAGTGCATGAACCACAGCTGCTAACTCCAAATCATGAGTCGGATAGTTCCTCTCATGCTCCTTCAACTGACGAGAAGCATAAGCTACTACCCTCTCTTGTTGCATGAGCACACAGCCTAAACCAATCTGAGATGCATCCGTATAAATGGCAAAGCCCTCTAGACCACTAGGCAATACCAATACCGGAGCAGAAGTAAGCTTAGCCTTCAATAGCTGAAAGCTACGCTCACATGCCTCAGACCACACGAACTTCTCACCTTTCCGAGTCAGCTTTGTCAAGGGGGCGGCGATGGATGAGAAACCCTCAATGAATCGCCGATAATAACCAGCTAACCCAATAAAGCTACGAATCTCCGAAGGGGTCCTGGGAACTTCCCAATCCATAACTGCCTGGACCTTCGCTGGGTCAACAGCTACACCAGCGCCGGAGATAACATGCCCGAGGAAATGAACCTCGCGCAACCAAAAATCGCACTTGCTGAACTTCGCATACAGCTTGTGCTCACGGAGAACCTCTAAGACTAACCTCAAATGCTGGCGGTGCGTGGCCTCATCCGGAGAATAGACCAATACATCGTCAATAAACACAACAACAAAGCTATCTAAATACGGACTAAACACCCGGTTCATGAGATCCATGAACGCTGCAGGGGCGTTGGTCAATCCGAAGGGAAGAACCAAAACTCATAATGTCCATAACGGGTTCTAAACGCCGTCTTGGACACATCCTCACTCCTAATCCTCAACTGATGATAACCAGATCGCAAGTCAATCTTGGAAAAGATTGATGCCTCTCGCAACTGGTCAAACAGATCATCAATGCGAGGTAAGGGATCCTGTTCTTCACAGTCACTTGGTTTAGCTTCCTATAATCGATGCACCCCGAAGTGACGCCGTCTTTCTTGTCTTCTTGACACAATACAGGTGCTGGGGGGGGTGATGGGAGGGTGGGGGTGAGGGGCTGGCCCCAAGGGTAACGCTAGGGCTAATAATCCCTTCCGTTCACCATTTCGCATCGCCTTCATGGCAGAGATGACTAACTTTCCTGCTAAGTTCTTTGGCAAGGGATGAGAGAACTCGTCCTCGCCAGGAATGCGGAAAACAATCTTCTCCTACGACAATCCACTAACGCATAGTGCTCCTCTAGCCAATCCAGACCAAGGATGCAATCATAGTCCTTCATCTTTAGCAAGAAGAAACAACCATCTAGGAATCTATCCTCAATGCACACAGGTAACGACGGAATGCACTTCCTAGTCGATACCGTACCCGCAGGGTGTGTACAGACAAAGGGACCTCTAACTCCTCAGACTCTATGCCTGACTCTAGGGCTAACTGCCTAGCGAACCGCTCGGAAATGAACGAGTGAGTAGCACCCGTATCAAACAAAACCCGAGCGTGCACACCGAAAAGTAAGACTGTACCTTCGGTGACATGCTCCGCCTGCTCGGCGTCCTCACGAGCCAACGCAAACACTCGAGCTGGGGCTCGAGGCCTTCCTGGTCGTCCTGTCGCTGGCGCGGCTGCCGCCACTGCTGGTACTGGCGCTCCTCGCTGAGCTCCCTGCTGAAGCCTAGGGCAGTCCTTGATTTTGTGGTCGCTGCTCCCACACTTTAGGCATTTGCCCGCTATCATCCAACATTCCGTACCACCATGTGCCCTTCCGCAATGAGGGCACTCCTTCTTGTCACCAGAGGAACGTACAGAAGGTACCTGATAGCTGCTGGTTGCCGATGATTTCTGCGGTGTCTGGTACACCGTCTTCCTCTTATCTTGCCTCTGGAAAGCTGCTGCCGGCCTTTCTGCGAAGCCTTCTTCTCCTCCAAGTATTGCTCCATTTCGCCTTCCTGTCTGCAGGCTGCGCTGAGAGCCTCGTCTAGCGTGCGGTGGTCGAACGCCACGAGCCTCGTCCTCAGTGATGGTTTGAGACCCATCACGAACTTCTTCGCCTTCCTGCGCTCATCCGCCACAATATGGGGTGCATACTTAGATAGTTCTGCAAACCTGGCCTCATACTCAAGTACGGTCATGGAGCCCTGAGTCAAAGTGAGGAACTCCTGCTCCATCCTGTCCTGGATGTGCTCGGGGACGAACTTGGCCCGAAAGAGCCTCACGAACTCGTCCCAAGCGACATCAATCGCGCCATCCTCAAACCGCGTACGTAGTAACGAAGCCCACCACACATCAGCTCTCTCCTGCAACATAACCTTCATGAGCACCGCTAAACAACTTCAACTTAACAGGGAATAGGAAACACATAACTAACACATACCTGTAGCATGTAGGTGGCTAAGGTAACCTTGTCCTCATCCACACACCTGATGGCCCGGAAGATTTTCTCGATCTCCCTCATCCAACTCTCTGCTAGCAACGGATCGCTCTCCCCCTTAAAAGAGGGTGGCTGCATCCTCTTGAATCTTTCCATGATGGAAGGTCCACCATGGTCCTGAGCTGGGGCCTGAGCCTGCTACATTAAACCAAACGATATACAATAAACACATAGCATACAATTCAATTAGCAGACTACTTAGTTATTCTATTAATTTACCTGGGCCTCCAACTGGGCCTGAAGTGCTGCCTGAGTGTGTGCCTGGGTCTGCATGGCCTGCACCAGACCTTGCATGAACACTCCATAGTCCACAGGCGGCGGTGGGGGAAGCACAGGGCCTCGTGGTGCTGGGGCCTGTTGCTCCGCCTGACCATCATGCCTCTGCTCGTCGTCGCGAGCTGGCGCACCTCCACGTCGCCACGGGAAGCCATGGCTGTAATAAAATTTCAGCCACCATTAGAGTTAGGTTACTAAGTTTTCTAATCATTTTCTTGTCTATCTTCCATTCATTATTAGTCATTTCTACCCATGTGGACAATCTATAAGATTTAGCATGCAATGAGGATGATGATCATGTATATTTATGTAAGATCTCAATCGGTTCTCTGATACCAATCTCTGTGACGACCCTCATTATACCGGTACGGTTATACCAACCCACGTCGGTATAGTAAGGTTATCACAGTGGGACATTTACCCAACACTATCACATGATTGAGATATACACAAATATAGATACAGAGTCGCGGAAGTAAAGGACTAACTGTCATCACATTCCATCATCCACATTTATCATACATGATCCATATAACAAAATAAAGACTAAACTTTCATAATTGAAATTAAACCAAGCTACATTGTCCACAAAATTAAAGTTCTACATTTAATACATAGTTTGCCCACAATTACATAATGATAACTCTAATACAAGCTACAATTCACATACTATGAAACAAAAGGGACACTACGTCAGCTCCACCAGCTAATCCCCGCTCGGAGTCGCTCTCCACTGTCTCCTCCAAAGGTGTGTCACCAACTACACCTGTACGCCGAAGCAAGGAGTGAGTCTAAAGGACTCAGCAAGTAGCTCCATACACATCATTCATGCATACATCATAGTAGGGTCTACTATTCCAATTTGCAAGGCAACATATAGCATGCTTGAACATTTATGAGAGACAACCTATCATGGTATTTCTACAAAATCAAAACACATGGTACATGGTTTAAGATGTTTCAAATAACACTTCCTATCACATGCTTCTACTCATTTAATCACATGAAGACTACACTTCCAATTTGACTACAACATGATAGCAATTTATATGGGATTAGAAATATCATAGCATGAATTTACGTAACATATCCTAACACATTCACTTCACATGGTTACACATTCCCATATTTCACATGGTTCATTTTTCAAGCATTTCACATGTACATATGTTCACATTCTAACATAAATGGTTCACATGATTTCACATTTCACATTTGCATGCTCACATATATATACACAATTTACACATGTTCACATATACACATTTCACACATGTTCACATATACACATTTCACAATTTATTTGCCGTGACACATAGTCCAAACCACCACTAGAAGGACACATCACATACACATAACACATAGCACATCACCTAGGCAATACAGTGATGACTCTTGGCACTGCGCAGACCGGAGAACACGTCTCCACCCTAACCAGTGGTACTTGTCCACCTCCAGGATTTCATCCTAATGCCCTTAGGATATCTTAACACATTGAACCTTCTCATGGGGACTTTTCCATGATACAGTTCCACAGCCCTCTATGGAAGCAGTGTCACACACGGCACATTTTACACATTACACATTCCGATTTAACACATGTTTCACATATGATTTTCACACTTTCTTGGTTATGCACATGGTTCTGTTCATCCCTAGCATGATGCTACTAATAACAGAATTCAAGCATTTAGTAGCTCTCATGGATTAATTGGAACACACCTTATCTAACCTTAATCATGATACATGTGTTTATACTCATTTTCACATGAAAATCTCATAGTGTAGGCTACTGTTATCAAATTTTCCCAAAAATTTTACCACATGCTGTTTTCGGGTATAATAACACACATACAAATTTTCACATTTTTCTGAATTCACATGCATTTATAGAAATTAAAACATTCAGTTTCATGCCATTCTTAAACTAAGTCCACATAGAACATGACATGGATTTCAGATTTGATCATGCACAGTCATGAACCACACATACATGTTAGCACAGAAATTTTTCCCGAATTTATTTCCCCACATATGATTTACTAAAATTTTCACAAGGTCTACACATGCTTTCTATTTCTCATTTTAGGAATTATAAGAATTCACATGGATGTGGGAAAATTCCTAAATTTGTAGGGCATGGACTGATACATATAAACATGGTTCATAAAATTCTACAGCATTTAACTCCTCAGAAATCATGGAAAACAAATTAACCAAGCATGACCTCTTTCCTACACATGCTTTTCAATAATTCTAATAAATTATGCCATCTACAGAAAAATACAGTAAATTCCACACACATCACATTACCTATTTTACATAACATATAAAATTTACATTATATCCTCATGCGTAGAAACCCGGAAATTAAAGATATAGGGCAGAACAGTTCACTGCTCTGTCAAGAAGAACTAAACGGCATACTACGGACGTTTACAAGAGTTGGCGGCAACATCGTTGGCCGCTGACTCAAGATCTCAACGTCAATGGATCTTGCCGTCAAGTTCGGACCTGTGTAAAAACACAGTCCGAGCTCTGAATAATGGTGAATGTAGGGGATCCAGGACACGAGGAAAATCTATAAAAATGATAAAAACCTCCTAGACACATACATGGACAATGTGAAAGGGGTACTTGCCTTTGGAAAAACTCCTAAAGGGATCAAATTAGTTGGAGAAGCTCTCCTTGGGCAGTCCCAAGAAGCCTCCAAGACGCCTCCACTCCGGCTTCTGTGATGCTCCCCTCTGAAATACAGGGCCGGGGATGTGTAGCCGGTTATGTTGTCTTCCTCCTTGTCGAAGTAGATCTCCAGAAGAAGCCTTGGATCGCCGGATCAGAGCCTCCAAACTTCAGGTTTTCTCACAGGAAGCTCTAGGGTTTTCTCTCCTCTTCTCTCTTCTTGCAAGTGTGAAAATGGGTAGTGGGGAGAGGCCATTTCGGTTCAGGAAGTAGGGAAAGCCTTCACCCACTCACCATGCCGACCTGACAGCTTTGGAGCCGTTGGGGGACATCCCCCCAATGGTTGCCATGCCTTGTTTCAGAAGACAGCAGCTCTGCTGCGCATGCAGGGCAGAGAAGTTGACGTCCAGATCGCTGGACGCCGGAGTGAGTGTTGGCGTCCATGGTTGGACGTTGACACCACCTCAGCGGCCAGGGTTGACGCCAATAAGGCCTTCGGCCAGAACCCTAATTATGCAGAAAACCATGCACACCAAGCTTCTATACATGCAATATGTACATGGTATTATATTCATACTATCACCATGCAATACATACCTTATTTATGTTTAATATAAACACATGTACACGTAATTATACTATTTTAATACCTACGTAAGTACGTACATACATACACAAGCACAATATACACACATAAATACGAAAGAAATACTACGGAAATTCGAGGGTCTTACATCAAGTCTTCTAGGGGTATTCGCCAGGGTGACCCGTTGGCCCCCCTCCTTTCATCATTGCCTCCGAAGTGCTCAGTCGCGGTTTGTCTAACTTGTTCAATAACGGTGTCATTAAACACTTCAGCGGGCCTAGAGGTTGTTTGTAGGTTTCCCATCTTCTTTATGCCGACGATACTCTTATCTTTATGAATGCTAGCATTAGAGGTGTGAAAAATCTGCTGTGCTTTCTGCAATCTTATCAACATAGCTCTGGCCAACTGGTTAACGCTGACAAAAGTTGTTTTCATATCTCAATTAAGGCGCCTCCTACTCTGGGGATGCGGATTTCTAATGTGACCGGGTATAAACAGCAGAGTGGCACCATGAAATACTTGGGTATTCCTTTGAAGGCTAGCAGGTTGAAGGTCCAAGATTTCAAATTTCTGATTGACAAGGTGACTCGGAAACTTGCGGGTTGGAGGGCGAATGTGTTATCCCAGGCGGGGCATGCAGTCCTCATCCGCTCTGTTCTTTTAAGTCTTCCTGTATATTAGCCAGCTCTATTTCCATCCCCTCCTCTATCTGCCATCGAGTGAACCGTATATGTGCTAACTTCTTTTGGTAGGGGGTGGATGGCCAGCAAAGACGCCACTGGGTGGCTTGGTCTTCTCTGCACAAGAGTTTTGAGGAAGGTGGTCTTAATTTCAGAAATCTCCACTCTCTCCAGGTGGCAGTAGTGGCTAAACAAATCTGGAATATTCTGCATGGTACTTCTCTTTGGGCAGAGTATGCTAGACAAAGGTTTATTAAACAGTCTCATCTTAGTGACATCAATACTCCTTTCCCAATTGGCATCTCTAAAAAGATTTTTCAGTGGGCTAAGGAGATGGTGTTAGCCAACAAGAGATGGGTGGGTGGTGATGGTTCCACTGTGTTTTTCTTTAAAGACATCTGGATTGGTGACAAATCTCTTGATCAAAATCTCCATAGCCTTCACATTGACCAGCACATGATCAATATTAAGGTAAAGGATATGGTTTCAGATGGCACTAACTCAATTTGGAATCATCTGGATGTCTCTCATCAGTATGTTGGGGGTCTTCTCAATGGGTATCCTGACAAGTTTATTTGGGCCGCTACTGCCCATGGCACCTTCACTGTCAAATCTGCATATAATTTAGCCTCTTCCCATGGTGTCTCTCATGGTTCCTGGTTGAAGCTTTGGAATTAAGCGATCCCTCCTCGTCCTGCTCTGTTTGCTTGGAAGATTCTCCACAGGGCAGTTCAAGTGGATTCCAGGATTAAGGACTGGGGTATTCCTCTGGTTTCCAAATGTGTTTGTTGTAGCCATCACGATCAGGAATCTTTAGATCATTTGTTTATCTCTAGTGACATTGCAAAGGAGTTGTGGAGATGGGTCGCCCCTCTTCTGGATAATAAAATTACCTGGAGCCCTCATGTTACGACTAGATTGTGGAGCGTTCTTGCTAACACCAAGCTTCAATCGCCTCTTCATTTTTATGGTATGGTTAGTTGCCTTCTTATGCTTTGGGAAATTTGGAAGTTCAGGTGCTCAGCCCGCATTGAGGGAATTTTCCGTTCCGTGGATTACATCAAGCAGTCTATCTTGGCTACTGTTAGAAAGGTTATGGCAGCAGTCAACTTTTCTGGTTCGATCTCCCAAAACCAGGCCTCCATCCTTCATGCTTACAACATTCAGATATCAGTCAGTATTAAACCTCCCATCCTTGTCAAGTGGAATCCCCCGATTGTGAGCTATTCGCTTAATGTTGATGGGGCTTCCAAAGGAAACCCGGGCATCTGTGGAGGCGGGGGCTGTATTAGAGATAGTCATGGGAACTTCATTCACGGTTTTGCGTTCTTTTATGGTTTTGGGAGCAGCACCTTGGCTGAAGCTAGAGCGATCCATGATGGTCTTCGCCTAGCTATCGAGCGCAAGCCTCACATCTCAGTTCTCTACTCAGATTCGATTGTCCTTCTCCGAGCTATATTCTCTGGACGTCCTCCTCACTGGGCGGTCTTCCCTTGGTGGCGCGGGATTACTCACATGATTCACATTTTGAAGCCCAATATTGTGCACACTTTCTGGGAAGGAAATCAAGTTGCTGATGCGCTAGCTAACTTTGCTTGCTTCAATTGTTCTAGCTCAGTTTTTCCTGATGTTCGTAGTCTCCCCGCCCAGGCTAAGGGCGCTCTGCTGGTTGACAAGGCTGGTCTACCTAGTTTTCGGCGGTAGTCTCTGGGAGGTTGTGTGTTTTGTGTTTTCTTTTTGGAGGCGTCTATTTGGAGTTCGGGTGTATTTTCTTATGCTTAGTCCGGCGGACGATCTCTTGGAGTCGGGTGTTCTCTATTCTTTCTTTTAATATTGAAATAAAATTTCCCCTCTAGTGATCGCCGAGTGGAGTGAGACCATTTTCTCCCTCTGGGAGAAGGTGCACTCTCCTTGTCGCTGACCCAGTGGTGGCTTTTTGGAAAAAAAAAAAAAAAAACCCTCGCTCTCGGCCCTCATTGCTCGTCGGAGCAGCAACAATTCCTGCGGAGATCTCGCCCGATATCCACCATGTGGGAGAGGGTATTAGTTGGAAATCAAAGGATCCTTCCACCGCATAATACAAGACATCGTCAGGTAATCAGGCAAACCTCTGAAATGTGCGAAGTCACTGAGCTGATCCCTAGCTACTCAAAGGCAACTGTCGTCGACGAGTCACTGAGCTGCTTCCCCCGCTCCACCCGGTGCCGCGGTTGCACTTCCCCTGTTCATGTTGATCGTCTGCCAACCTCGCCCACGACACCCTACGTTATGCCTAAGGACTCTTTCTATAGTGAACAAGCAGCCGTGAAAGGTCGTTTCTCCCCATGCCCTTTCATGTATCCGGTTACATCTGCCGCCATGCATTAGTGTATTGCACCGATTTCTAGCCGGTTGTCCCTAAGAAGAAAAGATGAGATGAGACGGGGGGGTGCTAAAACGAGGGTACTGTCACAGAGGTTCCCTAGAGACCGTCGGCTCCTCACAAGGCCGCGCCGCTTTTGCCTTCTCCCAGGGCCGCCGCCGCGCCCTTCTTCCCCAACCGCCGGTATCTCCACCTGCGGCTGCTGCCGCCGCTAGTGGCTTCCCCAGCCACTGCCGCCGCCGCTGCTCCTTCCTGCAAAGGGCTCCACGGGAGTTGCCTCCTCCGCTGCCTCCCCTTGGTGCAAGCCGAGCAGAGAGAGGGAAAGAGAGCAGGCCGCGGCTCTTCCAACCAACATTGTGGGAAAATGGAGTTTCCCCGATAGTGGCGTGGAAGAAAGGTTTCTAAAGAGAGGACTTTTTGAGCCAGTTTTCAGAGTTTTAAAATAGAAAATCATAATTATAATATAATTATTCTTACAAAACTTAAAACTTTAATTATGAACTGTTACTATAAGTCATAATTGTTGTAGTGCTATGGACACCATATTTGCCATTTTGGGGTATTTTTGGATGTCTCGAGTAGACACCAAAGTCTAGAACCCGATGCTTCCCGCATCGCCTTTTGGTCTGGTAGTGACACCCTCTTTGTCGAATTCTGGTTGCGACAGGGGGTTAATCGCCTTCTGACCTGGTCGTGATAGATAGTGTGTCATATTCTGGTTGCGACCACCCCTGCGTCGCCTCCTCTAAGAAAGCGATAGTGACCCTATCGTCTTCTCAGACAGAGAGTGGCTAGCAACCTGTTCGGAGCCCATTCTGTTGCGTCTCTATTTTCTTGGCACCTTTGCTGTTCCTAGCATGGTCCTACACTAGTCGTTCGCCCAGTGCTTGGCACTAAAGGGCTTATTTCGTTAGAGGTTGTTATCGTTACTTGGGACCCCCCATCCCCGCGCGCCGATTGAGGGAGTTCTCTGGGCGGTGGGCGCACTCAAGTCACGGACTTTGGTAGCTAAGGGAAAATGGTTGAGACGACGACTATAGAGCTCTCTTAGTTGGCCTGGGACACAAAGGTGATTTGATTGTTCTTGCGGTGTACATCAACCAATCCTTCTCACTGCCTCACTCTACGTGGTTCTGGTACCATCTAGAGGGGCTAGGTGTGGGACCGTAGTTCGGCCAGACTACGACAGTTGTGTGGTTACTTTTAGTTCCGCTGTCTCAATCCGATGGGAGGTGGCAGACTCGGACTGGTTGTCGAAGGTAAGGCACGCAAAGCTCCTTACTGGTTGACTAGTAGTAGTTGTTCTCCATGGCTAGTGTCTTTGTCCAAACAGTTTCCCTCTGTCTATGTTTACAGCCTTGGGGTTCGTCCCCATGCCATGGTTACACGAGTTTTCAGTCCTGACGTGTCTACACCGATGGCCGTGTAGTTTCCTTTCCACTTCTGCACTTACTCTGTTAGAAGAATAGATTATCTTGCTTATTTTCCTTTAAAAACATTTGTCTATTCTTCTTGTTAGAACTAGTGGGAGATTGGTAGTCCCTACTGCGCTTCTTCGTGAAGCTCATTCCCTCCCATTCAAGTGAGACTTCACAATAGCACCTTCCACGACAAGTAGAGGAGACAGGGTCATAGTAGACGACATCTTCCTTGAGCAGTGTTCCCCTTTGTACTTCTTGGCTCTTCACCCTCGGGGTATGCCCCTAAGGGATCTGTTATCCCCTCTTTTTAGCATTTGTACTTTGTTACTTGGGACTATACTAGACTCATACTTGTGGTGGATGCTTTTTTTCACTTGTTAGTACATTTTTAGTGCTTGTTGTCATCATTTAATTTTTTTACATATCTAGTTAAACTAATCTGTTAGCCCTTCCGGGTCTTCAGGCTGGTGGGCGATAGTACCGGTGGTCAGATTCTCGGTTGGAACCGGGGGTCCAGGCGCCGAGGCCGCTACAGTTTCTGACACAAAATACCATATTTTGGGTTCCAATTTTGGGTCATCAGAAGCTTGATCCGAAGTAAGAGGCGAAGAGAAAAGAAAAGGCCAAAAGTGGCCCCTTCTGTCCTTCCCAAATCTCCCCATCTCCCATATCCCATCTCCCTTCATTGAGTCATTATAGGGTTTCTCCTAGACCTAACCCCGCAGGGCCGCAATGGAGAATTTGGAGATCGCTCCCCTTTGATCGGCGACGGTGGCAGTCGGCCATTTCTTTTGATTCTACAATGGCAGTGGAGGTGAAGATCTTGCTTGAGCATGGATGAGTGATGTTGGTGAGCTCTCTCTCTTTCTCCCTCTCTCTCATTGGCACTGGTTTTATATTCTCTGATGCTTTTTTTTTCCCTTCCAAATTTTGTTCTCAAGTCCTAAGGGCGAAAGAGGGTTTTCGATTGCACAATTTTGGAGATCATTTTTTTTTTGTTCCTTAAGCTCTTCCTATGGGTTTTCATTCAATTTCTGGTTACGCTTTAAAGTCGTTGCTTCTATGTTGAGTATTCGTGGCTACACCATATAACGACTTGTTTCGATGAGTTAGCTTTGGGTTAATCTTTGGTAGGGGTTTGTCAGATCAACAATTCAAGTTTATCCCTAGAGGAATCTTTAGCTGATGATACGAGAGTGTATTACTACGTACCATGGGCATCTTGTACGACTTCTGGAAGCCATCAGGTGAGCAAAATAATAAGAGAATAATCTCAAGTCAATTTTAGTTGATTATGCCAGAAAAGAATATCGTTTCTGCCTGGTCATTTTAAATAATTTTAGAGGTGATATATATATATATATATATATATATATATATATATATATATATATATATATATATGTGTGTGTGTGTGTGTGTGTATGAGACACATTTGACATTGATCTACAAAGGATACTTTTGTAGAAAGTTGACAGTGATATACTCTATATACAAATTTGACATTTATCTTCGAATGAAACTTTATTTATACAAAGGATACACAAATTTGACATTGATCACATTTATGCAAGATGAAGATGGAAAGCTCACATTCTAGCAATAATCTTACACCAGACCCCTCTTGAATTTGAGCCCACTTCTCTGAAATAATGATTATATTTAAGTTTGAATATTTTTTGTTATTTTTCAACTAATGCTTTGCATCTTCTCTAATTTGTCAAACATACAATTATAAAGTTCTGAAAGACTACATGCAACAGTGCTTTCATATAGGTTCATATATTTATATCTTTGTCTAATGCATGTTTACTTATTGTAATAGATTAATCTTTTGTCTTTGCCTCCAATATTTAACAGATTAATGTCTGTGCAGAGGGAAATCACATTAGCTAATTTTGACTCTCACAGTGGGCACCCATACAAGTTCTAACCTTATCATCTTCATATGGTGAGAGGGCAATGTTCAATCAAAATTAGATAGAGGTAGTTCTACGTTAATTTCTTTTTCTTGAAAATCTGACAACCTCCATCAAGCATCACAACTTTAGGTATATAAAATTGTTAATTATCTTTGAAATGCTGCAACATTTTCTCAATATTTATGCTTATTACTATATTTTGTTAATATGAAGGGCTTAATGGGACAACTTTGATTTGAAATTATTTGGGAACAACTTATTCCTATAGGAGTACATTGAAAAAAAAAAAGCATTTGCATTTTCCGTAGGCCCTAAATTTTTCCCCATTTTTCTTTGTTTTTCCTGGCTACATAGCATCAGATGGTCTTGGTTGCACCTTGTGGTATTCCTGTGATACCACATAGCTATGCACACATACACATATATATGTATATGTTGCCTAACTTAATGAGGGCCTCAACAAACCCTTGTGAAGATCCCACATGTCCCCTAAAGTGAGTGTGCGCTTGAAACTTCCTAGAAGAAACTGCAAGAAAAGCTTGCAGAGCCGCTCTTGAAAGGTTGAGAAGGTTTTTCAAAACCAAGAAGTAGGTGGCACTCAAAACCTTCGAAATCAAGCCTCTTGTCTTCTTGGGTGGGAAGGAGAACCTGATGGTTGTTTGGATTTTTGAGTCATGATTTGCTGCTAACAAAAGCTATCATAACTTTATTATGCTTTCTAGATGCAATTTAAAACTCAATTCATATCTTCATGTATATTAGGAGAAGGAAGATGTTTGTTTCGTTCTATGGCACATGGGGTTTGCCTCCTATCAAGCTATCTAGTACCAGTTAGAGCCTCTAGAGAGGATGTGGAGATGGACTGTGTCAATTTTTGTAGGATGACTATCATTCTTTGTCTGATTTTGTATTCAAAATGGTTTATTATCTACACTTTTATTGGCACAATTTTGTATTGATGATACACTATAATGCATACATATGGATGTCTAGACAACAATGATCCTCAAACCAATTAAGAGTTCCTAATTATTTGATTTAATTTGCCCAACTATCTTGTTTGAGTAGATTTTAGGTAAGTTCTTGCTATAACCAACACATACGAGTATTTCATTGATTTTTAAAGATTTTTTTACCATATTCTTTAACCAGAGTTTCTTTCCTGAACAAGCACAGGTTAAGTACTTCATTGACATTTTAAGCTTTTTTTGAACTATATTATTTGATCAGCCAAACCATCATATTTAATCAGGTTTGTGTTGCTATAATCAGAACATGTTGTTTTTAGATTTTTTACTATATTTAAGAAAGCACATAACATAATAGGAACCGGATCCACATATTGTTTTTTAATTTTTTTTACTATATTTAAGAAAATATACAACAAAACAAGATCCGGATTTGATCCGGATGTGAAATTTAATTCGGATCTCAACCTGAATTCGGATTCGAAAATATACCTCAAATCTGGATCAGGCTCGGATTCGAATCTTCTAAATTCGGATCCGGGTTTGGTTCTCCAGGGCTATCTGTGATGGCGCAGCCTATTACCTCTCTATACCTGCAAAAGTTTTGCATGGTTGAAGAACCTGAAAAATATCGCCAATCACATAATGTGAGGAAGGCCGAGATCCGCATCCAGGTCTTTTTTAATTTTACTCGATCTTTAATTCTCTCATTTCACTTCACCAAAACCAGTGTATCCGTTAATAATACTCCTGCTGACAAAGCATGGCTGACGACCAAGTGAACATTTTGCACATGCTTCGAATTATCTTATTGTCTAGTTATAAAAACACATTACTGTCCGCATACAATCTGATGACTTGAAACAGGATGCATGCTTACATAATGCCTGGTCTCCAATTTTCCATGAGAGAAATCAACGGGAAGGCATTATCTATTTATAACCTGCACTCGGCAGTTCCTAAGAGTTCAATGTGTTCCCGGCTCCAGAAGCTTTGTCCACTTCCTGCAGCTAAAGGCCGAAATGGTACACACAGTTCAGCTTGGTTCCCATAGTAATAAAAATCAAAGTTAACTTGTGGAGCACCAGCTGGTGGCAAGCTCATTAGTATTCTTACCCTTCGGTGGAGAATGGCATTCTCGTCTTGAAGTTCTCTTTGCTGCATCAACATGAGAGAGAGAAGAGAAAGATGGCATATCAGTCTATATGCATGGGATATCAGTTATGTTGGAAGTGCTGAAATTTTCTCTTTAACATATACTGCTATTCTTGCTTCTTTGAAATACTCGTTTGATGTATGTATTTCTCGGGTGTGGCTTTTCTTATAAGATAATCTTACTACTCGTTGGGTTTTACAAGGTCGTCAGGAAAAATGTTTACTATAAGCGCAGGGTAGAGGTTGAGAGATGAGTAATAAATTTTTTTTGGTGTGTGCTAGGTAGGTTGACCTAGGTTTGAAGTACAGACTCCTCATGGGTTCAAGATTTAAGACGCATGTCTATATATATCCTACCTATTTATAATTTTTTAGAAAAAATTCTTTATAAACCTGATAAATCTAAGAATCGAACCCCTCCTACTTCATATACGGTGGAACATCGGCCACTCTTCGAGTACAGGTTGGGAGATGAGTATGATAGTATCTAAATGGAGTATGAAAAACGTTTCCCCATTTCTTCACATCAAACATAATATAATTAAAGGAATACTTCACCTTCAACTATAGTTCACATTCATAGGTGTGTGCAAAGAGTACGTGAAACAAATCCAGGTTGCGTTCCTCTTTTCTACTCCTCGTACGCTTTAATGTTGACGAAACATCAAAGTTCCCATAATTATATGTAGCGTAGTGAGCAGATAGATAAGCGTATATATAGGGTCAACAAGTTAGCCCCAACATCTAATCACTGATCATTCAGCTGAAACATTCCCGGCCTTTCTACCCATTAGAAACCCTCATCCAGTATGTAGAAAAGGAGGAAAGAAAAACTGCAGGAGATGATCAACAACGTGTTTATAGGGTACCCATTAATATAGGACAGACACACTAACCTTCTTTTTCAACTGGCTGATGTGCTCCGAGATGATCTTCTTCTGCACGGCAGAGTGTGACAAGTGGGTAAGAATTCCCATGTACCTGAAGTCAGATCTATGATCGGAACGTGAACGAAAGATTGCGGATACTACCACGACGGTACAGTAATGATCATTCTATCCTGGATGTATGAGTGCGGATGTATATATATATATATGCATACTATGATCTACTTCTGCTCCTCATACCGAGAGCTTGTACGTTCTTAATTAAAGCACTGTATCGGTGTAAAGGAAGTTGTTGATATGGGGAATATTATTCATTGCCTTTCTGTTGCGAATACGCTCTAATCCAGTCCTCATCTGGCGTTCAAGTTGTTTTATTTCTCTGATGCCCAGTGAAAGCAGTTCTTCTCCAGCAAGGTGCCTACAAAAAAGGAACCGATCGATAGAGTCAAGTTTGCATCAGCTTGATTTCTTGAAGGAAAACAAATGTACATGTGCACTCCAGAAAGATCATTCCACCTGACGATGAACTAGTTTCACCATAAAACAGCGTCTGGCACGATGATACATCCTTAGAAATCAAAGTGGCCGGGCAATAATCACTATTGCCGTTAGTTTTGTCTTATGCTACCCAGATGTCTGTACTCAACGCAGATTCTTACCAAGAACATCGATCCTTCTCCATCCAGATGTTTAAGCAGCTAGCACTAATATCTATACAATAAAACACATGGTGCAGAAGAAATATGACTTGCTATCTCCAGTGTTCGCTGCATACGAGTAGCATGAAAAAGAAACACTTCAACAGTATTGCAATCACAGCCGCGGGTTCAGTCGGTTTAGTTAATTCCCTCCGCCTACTTGAAAACAGACAGAAATTTGATCAATTGAGGTCCTCCTTAACTGTGTTTAGGAATGCACGTAGGCTGGGTACATAGTCATGCCAACCCTAGGAAGGGTCTCAAACATAAACAAATTTGACCACACCTATATAGCACGTCTTTTCAATTCTTGCTGGTTATATTGAAGTCTGGGTCTCCTCGAAAAAACAATTTATTACCTCCGTAGCGTTGGAAATGAGTTCACATATATAGGATGCTAGCTGGGAGGGAACTTATATTACAATGAATTAGAACAACCAAAGAAAATTAAGTTTGATATGAATCACTCATTATAATACTTAGGGGAGTGCACCAATGAATTTAGTTATACTAACGTTCAATGACCTAATTAATTAGGCTGACTGTGTCAAATATAGGAGATGCTGGGTCAAAGTTATTGTAGACTACTACTATAAGACTCCTGCAAACTGTGAAAAAGAGAAGATGACTACAAGCCCTTGCAGATTGGGAGAAAAGGAAGAACGTATGGAAGAAGAAGACGATATATAGAATGTTCTGCAGAAAAAAGCAATTTCCACAAAAGAGATTCCAATGTGAGGATTCTCATGCAACTGTTCATGACTGAACATGTGCTTCATCTGGTTAATCGTTTAGTTGAGAAGAAAATATTCATATGGTATTCGTTGACAATTGATCAAAGTATTACACGCACTATACATTGCATTTGATTCAAAATGGAATAAGGATCTAACCATCACCATGATAATTGAGAGTAATCAACTAATCCTCATAATATTTGAGGAGCATATGAATACGAATATTTTAAAACGAACCTCCCTATAATTTAGGATAAATAAAAATTTATCTACAAAGCAGCTCAAATTCATTCGCTGGATACCTCCAATAAGTCACTATTGTTTAAATGTTGATGAAGCAAGTAAAGGAAATCCAGGTGTGTGTGGGGGAGGTAGATGCATTCGGGATAAGCAGGTGTTATGATGGCGGCTTTCTCTCACTATTATGGTTATGGCAACAGTATTATCACGGAGGTGAGAGCCCTCTGTGACAGGATCTGTCTTGTACACTCCCTGGGAATTAGGATCTCTATCATTTATACAGATTCTCTGGTTTTGGTGAAGGCTATGGAAGTAGGTAAATGTCCATCTTGACAAGCTCTCATTTGGTGGCAGAAAGCTTACTCTTTTATTCAAAAGAACGGCCTCAAAATTACTCACATTTATCGTGAGGCAAATCAAGTGGCAGATAGACTAGCCAACTTCTGATGTCTCACTATGAGGAATACAATGTACTGGGGTTCTAGTGATATTCCTCCTCAATGTAAAGGCCCTTTTACTGTTGGATAAAACTGGTCTACCTCATATTAGGATGGTTTACCTGAGTTTTCTGGTTTCTTTAATCCACTAGGACTGCAAGGGCTAGCCGATTGACGATTGTAATATCTTTTTCATATATATATTTTGAGGCCCAGACTTCTAGCTGGTGGAGTGGGGACATTCTCTCCCTCTGGGTGAGGGTGCACTCTCCTAACTTTTGAAGTTTGAGGACCTATTTTGATTATAAAAAAAAATTACGATAAATAAAAGAGTACTACAAATTCTTAGCATTACGTCAAAACAATCCTAATGATAACCCACAACAGGTGTGGTGAAATATTTTGGACAGATTTGATCTTTCGAGAGGAATTGAGCCATTCTAAAAGAAGAACTTGATATGCTGAAAACCAACTTTATAAATGACTGAATTCTCACTAAACTGGGAAGACTGTCCTAGAGATATGCTATCCGGTGGCTTTGACATGAGAGATGCAAAAGAGTTTTTGACGATGAAAGAACATCAAATCTTGAAGTCTTAATTACTTCATATTCTAAATGATGCCAAAAATTGCATTGATGCTTATAGAGATCCAGCTAGATTTACACGAAGAGAGAAGAATATATTCCTATACATATTAGTGTTTTGCTTCCCTAATTAGGTGGGGTATACGTAGAATTATAATTAAGAATAAATTAAAATTCATGACCTGTGTGATGAGAAACTCTGAACAATTTTTTTTTTCATCTTTAATACATACCATTGCCATTACCTACAAAAAAATTCTTATATATGGTGAAAATCTGAACAACTTCCAACTAAAGGGATTACAAATTGTAGGCCATTATTTTCTGCTTAAATAACAAATCATATTTTAAATATGGACAAATATCTCTTGCAAGTAGTGCTTTAATGCTACATTCTTATAAACACTCCATCAACATCATCATAATGAAATCCTTGTCTATATTATTTGGGACTGTATCAGTCCATGTAATTACAATATATCCAACCGTACTTTTGTAGTGCTAATTTGTTAAAGAAAAATCGTACTTTATGATCATGGTTGCCCATAGATTCTTCGTTTGACTGATTTTGCTGCAAAATCCATGCTATGAAGAGCCCACCCCCCCCCCCCCCCCCAACCCAACCCAACACACACATAGATAAAAGATCAAAAGCACTTTTCCATCTATACAAAAACTCCTCCATCTTCAAAAACTCACTCTTCATTTCCTTTTTTTTTCCTCCAAAAAAATAGAGAGAGAAAAGGATATGTCTATCCTTTCCTCAAATCAAATCAGATAAGGAGATCAAGGAAACTTTAGATTGTCTATAAGCACCCTTCATCTAGTCTGAAGATTATAATAATTGGAATCAACCCAAAGTACCTTCCCAAATAATATCCATATAAGCCCTTTCTCATATCTAGCTATTTCTCTTCCTACTCTGAAGCATTATCCTTACACACGTGAAGTCTAGAAAATCCAACTCTCTTCTGAGTTGTTGCAGCCCTGTTTGTCGATTTCAATTATTATAATCTTAAAACAGATATTAACGATGGCCTAGTAGAATCATCTGACAGTTTTTCTACCAAACGTCTTTCTGAAAATAGACTTGTTGTCACAAAAGAATCCAGATGCATTTCTCCACTTCCACGAGCCTACCTTGATGGTGTTCATTATCCTCTTAGATCACTTATTAACAAACCTAATACGAAATTGCTACTTTTAGGAAATGACTTGCCCATCAATCCTGACAAAGCCTCTTGGTCTGCTTCACAATATTGGAATGCATTTCTTTGATTTAGTTCAATTAATCCTAATTAAGACCCTTAATTAGTTACATTGTATCATTTGAAGTTTATAAGTTCTCAGTCTAGGGCTGATCAACATGGTTCAGTTCTATTTGGTTTAGAGTTATTTTTAACTTGAACTAAACCGAATTGATTCATGGTTGGAACCAAATATCAAACCAAACTGAGGCTCATAGAAACCAAACAAAACCAATTCAATTGTTTCGAATCGGTTCATGCTTTGGGCCTTTTTGCACTTTCTTGGAACGTTGGTTCTTATTATGTTTTAGGTTGTTTAGTTTTTAAACTTGTCTTATTATTTTGGCTATAAACTTTTGGTCTTTTGATAAATTGACATTGACATTTATGAATTAACTAAATTGAATTTATAGAGTTAAAAATATCAAACTAAAATGAAAGAGTTTTTTTACCTTTTAGTCCCTATAAAGATGCATATTTATCTTTTAATCTCTCAATCACAACTATTAATTTTTAACTCCTTTAAATGTTTTAACTCTTTGCATAAAAGTCCATCAACTAAACAAACGTAGAAAAAATAGAATATTCTATTTTGAGATAATGGTAGAATTAAAATATCTAAAATACACTCATTTTCTCCCCCTCCACAACCTCTCTCTCTCTCTCTCTCTCTCTGTGTGTCACTTTCTCTTTCTCTCACTGTCAGAGCCGGAGGGATGACCCCTCTGACAGCTAGTTCTCTTCCTCCCCCAACACCGCGACCCTCTCTCTCTCCCCCCCCCCCCCCCGACATCATGACTCTCTCTCTCTCCCCCATCATGACCCTCTCTCTCTCTATTTTGCTCTCTCTCATTGTTGGAGCCAAAGGGGGAGACCTCTCTAGTATCCAATTTCTTCCCCCCACCCTACGACCTCTCTCTCTCTCTCTCTCTCTCTCTCTCGGAGCCAGAGGGGGAAGACCCATTAGGTAGCTGATTCTCTCCCCCTACCAGCCGCAACCCCCCCTCTCTCTCCCCCACCCCACGACCCTCTTTCTCTTTGTGTCACTCTCTCTTATTGTCAACGGAGGGGGAAACCCCTCTGGTAGCTGGTTCTCTTCCTCCCCACTCTACAACCCTCTCTCTCTCTATCTCGCTCTTTCTGACTACTGGAGTCAAAGGAGGAGACCTCGGCAGTCAATTCTCCCCCACCTTGTGACCCTCTCTCTCTCCTCCCCACCTCGTAACCCTCTCTCTTTCTCTCTTGCTCTCTCTCTATGTCTCGTTCTCTCTCCCTCCAATGACCATGCATCATCTACAGGGGAGGGGATGGTGAGAGTTGCAGGAGAGAGAACGGTAAGAGAAAAGAGAGAACAATGAAAGGTACATGAGAGAACCAACTGGGTAGTGCAGTCTTTTCTCATTATCTATTTAGTTTAACCAAGGCAAGACTGCAGTGTGGTTACAGAATCAAACGACAGAGACTAAAAAAGACAATGACGATGATTTCAAGGAGTTAAAAAATAATTGTTATAATTTAGAGATTAATAGAGAAATATACATATTTGTAAGAACTAACAAGTAAAAAAAGAAAAAGATTGATTAGTGAGGTCAACAATTATTAATCAAATAAATACACGTCAGTGGATAAGAAAATGATACATCTATAAACTTGAGCAAATTCATTTCATGCAACTCTATTTGAGTTCATTGTAAGAGATGGAAAATGGAAACTTCACATTCAAAAAAGGAAAAAAATATAGAGAGCTAGAAACCCGTAAGACAACATTTCATATCCTAATATCTAAATTCATTTTTTAAAAGGTTGTTCTCCTAGCTGGTAGAATCTACTTTCTAAAATTTATCCGCCTACATATTTAAATGAACCCAAATCTATGTATTTTCTACAATTTTTAAAGTTTAAGGACTTGATAAGACCAATTTGGTTCAAATGACCTAGTTTGGTTTCAATCAAAAAAATTCGAACCAAACTAGTTAAATTTATTAGGTTTGGTTCAGGTCATTGACCTAAAATTTTAGACTTTGAATTGAACAGAATTGAAAAATTCAGTTCGATGCAGTTGATTTGTCTGGTCAAATAGGATATTGAACACCTTTACCTAGTACAAAATACAAAAGATAATAAGACAATTAGAGTTAGCTTTTTACATCTATATTAAGAAATTAATATATAAAAATCAATGAGAAAAATAGTGAACATAAAAGTCAACAAGAGAAATAGTGAAAATAAAAACTAATAAAAATAGTAAAAATGAAAATCAGTTTGAAAAACAATGAAAGAAAGATAGTTAAAAGTTGTTTCTATCCACAAGTATAAAAATCACTGAGAAAACAATCTTGTAAAGCCTAGTGAAAATAAAAGCTGGAAAAAACTATAAAAAAAATCACTAAAAACTAATCCGATTTTTTTGGTTCACATAATTTGAATTTGTTTCTAAATCGAAATGAGTTATTTAAAGTTATTCTGATTGGATTTAGGTAATTAACTCGAATACTAGTATTTTGAATTGAACTGAATTGAAAATTTCGATTCAATTCGGTTTCTTGATTCAACCACAACACATCTAGTACAGTCACCGTTCAGATGAATATTTATCAGCTGAAAAGTAACATACACGAAAGATAGTTTCATATAAGTATTTGCTGATTTCATTTATAAATAAAAGTAAAGAGGTGGGACTTAAAGCTGGCCCTTGATCGATGTAATCCTACAAGAATGCAAAAGACAGACGTTTCAAGCAATAGTCGTTGGGGATGCAAAGAGTATCTATTAACAGACGACAGTAACTCCTCTTTTCCTTACCCTTAATTTTAAAAGCACTATCCTTGATTCATTAACCCTTATTCTTGTCCTCATGCACCTCCTTTTATCCTACCAATGCAAATCTTCAAAATGGGGGCAAAGAATATTATGCCCTCTAGTAGCATTACATTATAATTTCTGCACAAACTTTTTCCTGTACCCACAATCCCATGTAGGGTTTGTACATCGACTCAAGCAGTCGACCAAACAAAAGTAACTATAAGTTTATTGACATGCCATATACTCTAGAAAGTATATGCATATTCAAAGAGAGCGACATATCGATAGAACTTAAGAAATAAGGTAAGTCCTACTTAATTACTCTCAGCTTAAGATCCAAAAATAAAACTACAATAGAGAGCTAGCTAGCGGTAGAACTTTTAGCACTGGTGCAACTCCTACTTAGCTAACCCGCATCACCTTCAACATGTTCGCAAGTTCTAGAAATATTCTGCACAAGAATTTGTCGTGTATAACAGAACTGATGTATTATATCATATTTTAAATATGAAAAGATGGGTGTATGATTGAGCTAGAGGATATAGAAGCAACTGTTTCATTGTCATTATCATAAATAGAAAGGACAAAGATACCTAATTCTTCCTCACAAGAATCGTCATGTGTTCTATAAGTGTTGGATATGGTAACATATTTTAGACTGACTTCTGTTCTCACGGTAGTCACAGTTTCACTTGTTCTCCAGCGTTCACCGCCAGGTTAGGTATCATATAAACCTATTTCCTCCTTATAGAGAGAATTATCAATCAATCTCTATTTTTGAGGGATTTATTTTTAAGCTCTTAGTTTACATATTTTTCTAAAAGAGATAAATATATAACTACATAATTTTTTTTTAAAGAATCAGAAATCTAGAAAGAAATCTCTCAAAAATAGGGACTAATTGATAATTCTCCCTATAACATATTATATTCTTATATGAATTCAGTGTATTCCATAGAGATCAATAATATACATGCATTAACGTAGGAATGCAATACAAGTGGAATGTAATATCGCTTGTAAATTATTTTCCCTTTTTTAGTACTTTGTTTGTACTCTATAATATTCTATTATTATCATTCATCCAAACTTGACTAAGTGTTTTTAAGTTTTAAAAGTTAACTTTTCTTAAAACCAGATTTTTTATGAATTAAAATTTAATCAGAAAGTTATCACATTGAAGGTTTCTTCAGAAGGTACTACATACATTTTATTTTTGGCACTGCCTGAAAATTAATCATCTCAGTACATTTGTATAACATGAAGCTTTAAGGTTTCCTGAATAAAACATGGTGTACTTATTATGTCAGAGTTGGACAGGATTCTCTGAAAATTTGAAGAAGGGTTCGTCAGGAATTAGGTCTTGGAGAGATAATGTGCTTCTGTCAAAAGATTTTGTTAGGGTAGAATGTCGTTCTAAGAGAATGTGGAGGAATGGATTGAAATTTCATAAATATGGAGAAGGGTCTGGGTGAATGCATTTTGGCATCATTGGAGCAATTATGATTTCTCATTAGTACTGTAATCTTAGTCTTGCAAGGTGATGAGAAGACGGGCATAGATTTTGGAGAGGAAGAATCTCGGCTCTCTGGCCTAAATTGTAAGATTCAACTACTAAACCTACCCTAAATAAGTGACAGACTAGTTATTAAACGATAGCTCACCTTGAGTGAATCTAGATGGTAAGCACGGCTTAAGAAGTGTTACAGAGTGCCATATTATTCCTCATGTGAAGGGCCCCCATTCAATTTGGTTCGAAGTCTTAGGGGATAGTCCGAGACAAGTGGATAGCTCTCGAAGTATTATTTTTGGAATGTGTTAGGGGTAAGAGAATTGTCACGTCCCGCCATTCAATATTTTCATAAATATCGAGATGCGATCGAACAGAAAATGAAGAACAAGTTTAAAAAAATTTCCAAGTAGGAATTGCCCGGGGGTTGTGACCTAAAATAAAAATATAATTTAAGAGTCGTTCCTCAAAATTGAGGTACGTACATGATTCACAAACTAAAATTTGAGGACCAGACATAACAAGTGTTGATCTCTCAACATACAATTCCTGATGTCCTGCCTTCTAGGACTGATGAATACCTGAAAAAAGAGTACGTATGAGCAATCTTGCCCAGTAGAATTTATTCTCTAATAACAAGGAACTAGATATTGAAATCAAGGAAAATTTGATGCACACAAGGATAACAAATAACAATGTTCAATAAAAGGAAGAATAATACAAATGAAGATGCAAACTATTGAACCATGCAAGGTTAAACCGATATATTAATGAACTGAACCAAAATAATGAGTGTTACGCATATAATGACATTCTGTCATTATCAAATGTGTAATCACTGTCCAGCAGTCCACAGAACATGTACTGGCGGTAAGTGCAAACAAGTTGAGTCATGCTGATGGGGAAATAATAACATATAATTTAATATTCATCAAACAAGCACTATGCAGTGTCTGATACCAAGACACTCAAGCAGTGGTCCTATATCATTACGTACAGCCAGCAAATGAATTCAGGTGCTCCTCCCAGGGACTCGACCCGCCCCTATTTGCATAGGCATCTTGATTCAGTAGAGTCTGAAGACCCAAACTGTAAGTAAATATTCGTTATTGTTATGTTCCTAGACAATTATGCAGCACTTTAGAGTTTCAAAGATAAAGCACACGTACAAGATTGTGTATCATAAGGATCACAAAAGAGTTGGACATGATTGGAGTTTTAAGTGGTAACAGTGTTGTGCAAGATGAGAAGTTATGCTGGAAATTAGTATTCAATTTGAAATATCGGAACTGCTTTTTGAAACTAGTGCATCCGGTCAAAAACTAGAATCTAAAAGTACTCTAAATTATCTAGTTATAATATAGAAATGAAATAGAGTTTTCAAATATCAAATTAACCATGAGATTGTGGCCGAGCTTGCTAGACTTGATTCAAGTCATATTCGATAAAGTTGGCTCGGAATAGTTATTCAGAACTTAAAACAATTTTAGTCACAATGGTTTTCGAGTATTAAGTTGGTATAGTCACTTTAAAACCCAAGAAAATGAAACATCCAACATGATCACAAAGTTTAGAATCTTATCGTCGAATCAAATCTGGGGGTAGGTTTACCTGCTCAAGAGAACAATATATGAACAATAGGCATTGACATTTGGACAACAGATTCTAACACACGAACAACAAGTGTTGACATACGAACAACAGGTGCTGACATATGAACAACAAGTGTTCACATATGAACATCAGATGTTGTCACACTGAAGAACATGTGTTGACATGTGAATGTCAGGTGTTGACAAATGGTCAATAAGTGTTGACATATGAACAACAGAGGTGTGAACTGATAACAGGTTTTTGGGTATTAAATACGTTCGGTCTTCTAATCTTTATCGAATAATCAATGGAAGAACGCATCACAAAGATCTCATAGTAAAGTACGGTAATCTGGCCAAGGATCAGTTAAACAGATAGAATCGACCTGTTAGAGGTAGGTATTGACATGGTAGAAGGATAGGTCGACTTGCTAATTGGATGTGTTGATAGACTGGGTTTGTATGAAAATCGATCGTCTGGATAGGAGAAATCGGTCGTCAGTAAACACAAGGTCAGTCGACCGAACAAAAGGAATCGGTCGTCTGACCTAGCCAACAGCCTGGTTATGAATCTTACTGAAAGATAGCGGAAAACAACTATGATGAAATCTAGAAGGGGGGGGGGGGTTGAATAAATTTTAAACCAAATTAAAAATTAATTGATTAAAACACTAGAAACCTATCAGAATTTTAGATCTGTGACTTATGCACAATTTTGAGCAACTTAAACAAATTGAGTGGTGTGTGAGCAACGAGCCTACCAATCATCTAATGCAGAGAATGATCAAACCACAATGACACAAGGATTTAGGGTGGTTCGGACTACACAATTGTGTATCCTACATCCACCATCCACACACACACAAAATGGCTTATGTCGCCAATTCTAGCAGATCACACAGATCACACTACAACACACACACTCTCTGAGATAGTTGAAATCTTAGATCTGAACACACACGTGAAATTGAGCAGAAGAGTTGCTCCAATTTCACAACACACACAAGATGAAATGAGTTAAGAATCAAGAACCAGATGAATTGAGTTAATCACAGATTGGAAAGGACTAGTTCGATTTCCCCCTGTACTGCTCCCAGATGAGGATTCAGAATTCCAGCTTCAACTCAGAGATGTAGACTCAGGAATCTGGGAATTCCACTTGAAGTTGATGAATCAAGGTACTTGGATTCCTGAATCTTCAGATCTGGATCAGTAATTCTCAGCAATTCTCCACAGATGAAGTCTCTCTCTGGTTTCGCCTTCTGCTTCTAGGAGATGAGGAAACTGAAGTGTGTGTGCCCAAAGAATATGTGGATAATGGGCATTTATAGTCCCATGTACCCACGAGGTGCCTTGGAGTTTTGGGGGCACAGAATTCCCGCTCAAAAGCCTTGATCAAAATCCCTCCACGTGTCCACGAAATCAGATCTGGAACAAAAGTCGAAGTATGTCTACACAACTTGAGTTATGTGTCGACATACATTCCTTGCTTTGTGTCCTGGCAGCATTGACTGGTGACTTGTGTCGACACACCTAACCACAGACCCAAAAACCATGCTTCTGGGAGTACAGGATGTGTCGACACACAATCATCATGTGTCGACAACACAGACTACTTGTCTTATGACTGTTTCCTGGCTGCATAGGATGTGTCGACGCACAACCAACTTGTGTTGACACCACTGGCTTCTTCACACTTCACTGCTTACTAGATCCACAGGATGTGTCGATACACACTGAACTTGTGTCGACACCACTGACACCTTTAGTTTTGAATAGCTTCTGTGAGCAGATGATGTGTCGACACATGATGTATCTGGGTCGACACAACTGGCTTCCTTACATGCCCATTTGCATTGGGATTGAACTATGTGTCGACACTCTATAAGAATTGTGTCGACACCACTGTTATCATATCAACATTTCTGTGAACTAAACATGAAAAATAGTGTTAGATATGATTGAAGCAAGATATTCATATTTGTATGGATCATAGTTAAACATCATCAAAATAAGAGATCCAACAATTACTGTGAAATCGGTCGATAGAAATGGCAAAGTCGGTCGACTGGCCAAAAATTGGTCGAATGACTTGGTCAGTAGAAGTGGGTTCTTATTGGGGCCTAGAGTTAATATAAGGATCAGTCGATCGAAATATAGAAATCAGTCGACCGATTCTGGTAAAGAGCTAGAATCGTACGGTCACAAATCACACAATCTAAACAGGCTTGGGAATGGAAATAAACACTCAGGGATTGTAGGGGGGGACCTATACTTTAACTGTACGTATTTTCCAAATTTAATAAAACTTGTTAAACATCTCTTTCAAAATCTTTTCTCTTTTATCAAGCGAACTGGAGAGAGAATTGGTTGATCGACATGTCCAATCGGTCATCGATTCTGGTGAAAACCAAAATCATAGAAACTTGAATCGCACCATTCAAAAATGCTTGGGAATAGAAATGAACAATCAGGAAAGATAAAGAGGAACTGACTTATCAGTTGGGCATGACTGTTGGTTGGAGATGAACTCCCTAAGCTCCTTGTCTCACTTCTTTCTCTCTACTCAGTGTTTTGCAACGTCTTTCTCTCTTCTTCTTTGCCTCTGCACCTCCTTTCTCTCTTTTTCTTTGCCTCTGCACCTCCTTTCTTTCTCTTCACTTCTTTCTTTTTTCCTTCCCTCACTCCCCCCTTTCTCTTTTCTTTCTGAGGACAGCACAATGATGATGGTGGTTTGAAGAAGAAGTGGTGGTATTCTATTGAGGAAGGAAAGAGAAGTGGAAGAAGAAGAAGCAACAGTGAAGAAGAAGTGGAAGTAGCAGAAGGCATAGGGAGAAGAAGAAGAAGTAGTGAGGAAGCAGAGGATGCATGAAGAAGAAGAAGAACTGATAGAACCGGAAGGCTTAGGAGGAAGAAGAAGACGAAGAGGATGAAGAAGAATGGAAGGGGGATTTATAAGTATAGCCATGTGGAGGGAGAGGATGATCCCTATCATCTATCTCGAACCCACTTGCTATCATGACCCATCTATAGATAAGGATCACTCAAATCCAACACGTTTCCCTTTTGCCGATCTCAACATTCTTACATAAGAAAGCTTATGTAAAAAATGTGTTTCAAAAATCAATTAAATTTGTTTTGGTTTTTTGGGACATTAATTTTATATCTAAATGATGTTCAATTGGGATGAAATTTCAAACATAAACTAATTGAAATATAATTTAAATTATGGTGATTTTAGTTTATTTTTTTAGATTAATTTTTTATCGAGTGAAAATTACTCCAAAAATTATTATGTCGGCTTAATCTAGATATCTGTGCATCAATAATTCACGATATTCATGTTTTTGAGATCAATATATTTTTCTAGTAATTATGATGTGATTAGATTTTATTTTTATTATCAAATTCTGATGATGTCCTGTCAGAGTGCGCACATCTGAAGATAGTACCAGATTCTTATTAATTATGCAAAAAGATTCTAGATTCAAATGTATTCATGTTCTTGTATCTTTTATGATAATCAATATTTTTTTCTAATGTTCAACATCATATTATTATTTAAATTCTGGATGTTATAAGAATTGACTCAATTGATAGTTACTCTGTCATATTGATGAGACCTTATCCTAAGGCCTAACTTTTCCCCAACACACCCTTAGCTTGAAGGCTTTCATCCCAAAGTTATTTTAGCTCCATAAAAGACTGACTCAATAAGTCTATAGCATGGCCACAGGAGATCAAAATAGTCTAGACTCCTACTTGATAATAAAATTAGCAAGTTAAGACTAAAGGATGGAGAGATGTGGAGGTAAGGGGCATGGGTTCACCTCATAATTATCTACTGTACTAAGCCCGAAGGTCTCATAGAAGGTACTAACCTCAAGACGGCCACTGTGCCAGCGGCTCCACCCACTTCTCGCCCATAAAGGCCACCTCATCTCGTAAGGTCAATTAGAAAAACTAACATCTATATAATCTCTGGAGAGATCTGTGAAAATGATATGAAAAACTCCCTCGCTTAAACTTGTGGAGAATGATCGTGAGTTACCTCCTTCCCTTTATTATCCAAGACTTAAATATCAAAGAATTTTTCTTGGAGATTACTTCGTAAGACCCCTGATCCTTTGCTCTTCCTTGCATATCCACCCATTGGCAAGTTAGAGTGCCATTGATCTTCTCCAATTCCAAAGCTATCGAACGGTGCACTAAAACTCGAGATCGGTTTTTTTCAAATTCCAAATATGAGAATACGTTCTAACATATATATGTTGGTACAACATCGATTTTATGGCTTAGCTGCAAGACGAACAGCTAATCCACCCATTCCATTTGGCGATTCACCATTCAATCGGAAAAAAAACAAGAAAAGAAAAAATAAAAAGCATTAGGCTACGCAAAAGGGTCCATCAGGGAGAGATGGTTCAATCGGAAAAATAAAAAGCATTAGGGCTTAGCTGCTAATGGATCTCTGATTTCCATTTAGCTGATCTATTTTTGTATTTTTTATAGTATGTAAAACTCTGATAAAAAGTTTCCTATAGTTTAGCAGAAGTGGAAATAGATATCTGAAGTCTCATAAGATGCGGAAGTGGAAACACTCAATTCCGCATTCACTTTTCCGTTTCATTTTCGACAACTTTTTAATATATATTATATAATGTTTTTATAATAAAAGCTTCTCAATCTCGAAGCTTTGAATCTTAAATTTTTAACTCATTGTCCCTCACCTCTAATCTATATGTAAATACCATCTATTCTTGTCCCAATTTTTTACTAGTGGTCAATCTCCCATTCAATCATATATGATAGTTTTTTTTCTCTAATAGTCTTCATACCTGCATATGTTGACTATTTATTACTCAACAATTATATATAATTACACGATTTTACCATACTAATTTGATCTTGTCATACTTCATTTATTAAAGGTCATTATAATGTATGTGATATAGAGAAGATATGGTGGAAGAGATTATTAAATTTATATTTAAAATTATTCATAAATTTAATAATCAATGTATTTGTAAATTTATAAATTTATTCTAATTTTATAAATGTTGCATCCAATGTTTCTATTTTTCCGACTTAAAGTGGAAATAGATGTGAAAGTAGAAACACTATTTTTCATTTTCATTTCTAACTCCCAAATTTCTTATAGGAAGCGGCCCAATGCCCCTCCCACCTTGGTCCCTTTTCCTCATGATGCTACAGCTTCTGCTCTGGTTGTCCCTCCCTTGCGTTTCTTTGCCCAGATCCAATTAGGATCATTCGTGCCCCTCCCATGCAGGTGAATATGTGCATCTTCCAACACTCACAGATTGATCACCCCTCTATCTTTCGTTGTCATCTATAGAACCCATCAAGGAAGGTCATCTTTCTAAGAAGTCCGTGCTCATCTTCCCCACCATTGCAACTTCCAAGGGGATTTTGTGATTAATGCATTAGGTGCCAAACACTTGTTGATTAGAGTCTAAGTGGAGGAGGAATATCTTCCAGTTTTGTTGAAGAAAGTCTTGTTTGTCCAAGACTCCAAGGCCACCTATTCAGATTTTTCAAGTGGACAATCGATTTCTCTTCTGATGAGGATTCTCCAATTGCTCCTGTTTGGCTGGAGATGCCAAGCATCCCAACAATTTTTATCATGAGCCCTTCGTCAATTCTATTGCGGGAAGCATTTGCCCAGTTCTGAAGATTTATCAGTCTGCTTTGCCGATGTCTAGCATCTTGCTATGTGGATATGTGTTGAACTCATGTGTCCAAGCAACGACCTTCCCATGTCTAGATTGGCTACCCCAATGGCAGTGGATGGAATCCTTTTCTATACCTAGATATGCCATCCTTTTATTATTCTTGCCATTGGTTAGGGCATCCTATGGCGGCTCTTAAAAAGAACCCAGGGAAACATGATCGGGATCCTACTCCCCCTCTTCCTCGTCAGATTTCTTCGGAAGTGGATACAATCATCAATGCCCACACATCATGCCATGGTATTTACCCAAATAAAAAACTCACATGGAAACTAGCTTAATCTAATTAGGGAGACCCCAAGAAATCCATTGTCATTAGATTGCCTATAGCCCTACCCGTTGTCGGCGATCTGAAGGAGGTTGCAGGTCCATCATCAACTCTCCATGAAGCACCTAAGGGGCAAGTTTCTCCATGTATTCCACAGTATGATATTTTGATTGAGGCTGGAGCTGTTCTCGCTCCGCCCCAGGATGCATTATAGGTGTTCAAGAAAAGTTCTAAACAACCTACAAAAGATTAGTTTGAAGTCGTACATGCCATTGTTCACGGATGTCCTCATCATGGGCCTGATCAAGTGATTGCTCCATAGTTCTAAGAATTATTGAAGCTTGGACCTTATTCCACTTCATCTAAGGACGCTTTGTAGGTGCTCGAGAAAAAATCTATTCAGTCTTTCAAAGTCTGTTTACGTTGAACCCCCTTCTTTGAGGTGATGGATCAACAAGTTCACTAGATACCATGGGGCTTCTCTAGATAGATCCAAGTTGTTGTACTATGGTGGTGATCCTCTCCCTACCTCTGAGCTCCTAGCAATCATAAAATGGTGGACGGTGATGCTCCCGGTTTGGATTGGTATATCGTAATGCGGTTGGTAAGCAAAATCATGATTTGAATCCAACACGTTCCTCTTTAGATTGTCATAAATACATTTAATTCCCATCCAAGGTACAGGGGTGGAGTTAGTATTTACTTTAGAGTAATGCTAGTTGCACGTATACCTATGTATAAATTCACGTTGGAACCGCCAGGGAGCACTGTATTGGGCCGCGTGGAAAGTGCTCACGTCAGCAGCCCAGCACACGTCGCCACCTGCACATGCGTCTTACTGAGGCCCGTCACGATAGAGCTGTCTGCCATCATTAAATTCACTGCAGGGCAAATATGATGATTGATTGGACCTATTTGTCATTGAAATCAATTTATTTGTCACTAGGAGTGACCTATTTGTCACCGGAATCAACTTATTTATCATCAGTACTGGTCACCTATTTCTCACCGAAATCAACTTATTTGTCACTCCATATAAATTACTTAAGGTATTTGTCACCGGAATCAACTTATTTGTCACCAGGAGTGATCTATTTGTCACTGAAATCAACCTATTTGTCACTGAATCATTTAAGAAAAAAAGTCAGCTATTTGTCACCAGCAGTGACCTATTTGTCACTAGAATCAACCTATTTGTCACTGAATCACTTAAGACACCAAGTCAGTTATTTGTCATTAGGAGTGACATATTTGTCACTGGAATCAACCTATTTGTCACTGGAATCAATCTATTTGTCACTGAAATCAACGCATGTATCACTGAAATCACTTAAGACACAGAGTCACCTATTTGTCACCAGGAGTGACTTATTTGTCACTGGAATCAACCTATTTGTCACTGAATCACTTAGACATAAAGTCAGTTATTTGTCACCGGAATAAACCTATTTGTCACCAGAAGAAACTTATTTATCACCGGAATCAACATATTTGTCACTCCAATTTGTGACTCCATGTGAATCACTTAAGACATAAAATCAGTTATTTGTCACCTGAATCAACTTATTTGTCACCAAAAAAAATCTATTTGTCACTGGAATCAACATATTTGTTACCAGAAGAAATCTATTTGTCACCGGAAGAAACCTACTTCACGACTCCATGGGAAATTTTGATTTCCAGTCCAAAAAGTACATTTCAAATTAATTAAATATATCTCTGTAATCATTGTTTGTGATGTGGGCAATTTTCATGATGGCGGGCCTCGGGAAGACGTACGCGTAGGCGGAGACATGTGCTGGGCTACTGACGTGAGCACTTTCCATACGGCCCAATCGAGAGCACCCCAGTGATTCCGACGTGAAATTTATGCCTGGGTGCACGTGCAATTAGCATTTCTCTTTGTTTACATATCCCCGAGACTAATCTCCAAGTCCTATTCGCAATAGTCCACCTCCATCTACTACTACTACTACTACTACTCACCCCGCTGTAGATTTGACTTCAACAAGTTTCTTGCAAAATTCATAGACTCAAAATTTTAAGCGTTCATCTTGTATTCCCATTGTTTCACTAAATGTTATGACTCTCCCGTCTATTCCTCAAAAGAATCAATCTCAAATTTTGATGAATGGTAAAGCTTTCCTTGCAGCCCATAAGGCTTGGGTCGATGATTGCTTGTCAGAGGAGTTTGATCAGGAAGATGTTGATGACAGAGAGGTTCGTTGCCCCATCACCAAGGCCTTCTCCCCGATTCACTACTTCATCATATTTTGTTTTTGGGATCCTTCATCTTCATAACTATGAGAGGTTCCTCTCCTCTATTTAGGTTTCCTATGTGTTTTTGCTGCATAGTTGCTTAAATTAGTTTCTCTTTGTTCCTTAGGCTAACCTTTTCTTTATCTAATGTACCTCGACCGTGTATGAGGCTTTTAGCCCTCCATTTTTAATAAAATGTTTATTATCTTAAAAAACTAAAAAGCTAGAAAAATTATAAATTCACCGAAATTAGATTGCTCTTTTGTCTAAGCAACACTACCTCACCTCATATGAAATGCAATTTCTACTGAACTGTCTTACCCAACCACCTAAGATAATCACTTTGATGTTTGAGTATCTAGTACTTGAAGGATAAACAAAAAACTCCTTAAAGCAATGGGAAAACGAGAAACATGAAATATAGCCATATTTGTGCGCCCATGCCTTTATTTTCTCATTGATCTCCTCATGTTTAAACAAATAGTTAATATGTTAGCCAAGAAATCATACCACTAACTGCTATCTAAAAAAATCAAAAGTAATTATGAATTAGTAAATGCTAGGTCTAGAAATGAAGCCAATCAAAGGTTTCTAACATGTAGACACAAAATTAACTCATGTTTGTCAAAAGAAAATCGACCATCTGGCATAACATTACTCCATTAATGTATTATCTTACATTCTTACAATAGTGAACTAACTTCATTAAGGTTACTTAAACATCTTGGAAAACTTAAATTTTACGTTAGTTGTGTATAGTTCAGCTTTGATTTTGAGTAAGAAGATAACAATTTCAGTCAAACAAGATAGTGGCCAGAAAGTGTGCAGCAAAATGTGTTAGATCATTAAGAATAAGAAGGTTTCAGATATTTTTCTACAGTCATAAAATGATCAAAGAAATTATGTATTTATACCATGGAAAAAAAGTTTTTCCATTTTTATTTTTGGCTATTTTTTAGTTCTTATAAATAAGCATATTTTTTGTTTTAGTCCCTCAAATTATAATTATTATTTTTTATCCCCTAAAATATTTGTCGTTCTTATTAGTCCCCGTTCTTTGATTCTATATCCACAATACAACCTTGCCCTAGCTAAACTAACTGGAGAGTAGTCAATGAGTACATTGCGCCTAGTTAGTCTGACTCATTGCGAAGTTGATGTCGGCAGTGCCGACGATGTAGTAGTTGTCCATGATTGTCTAATGTACTTTGTAGATTTTGATGATCAAAAAAATATTAATTCTAATTCATATTGATAACATCACAAAACACTAATTTTAATTCATGTTGATGACCCAAGTGTTTGATTTATTAATATTTATATTGAGGGTGTACTTTGTGAGCTAAGTGTATAGTAATATAGGTCAAAAGACCTACAGGTCGACCTACTAAAAAGAGTGTGCCGATCTGTTGATAAGAGTGTGTCGGCACACAAGGCAAAATCAATCGACCGATTTCAGAATTTTAGTCAACCGATTTTTCCATGAACTTGAGTTATAGGATAGTCCAAAAATTGGATGGTCGATCCAAAGAAAACAGTCGACCGATTCTGGCGACGTAGTTTCCTAAATTGGAAGGCCTCTTTCCTCCATTAGGTTTATGCCCAAGGATTCGTCCAAGTTGTGATCTTTTGGGTTGGGGTATATATATAGTACCCATTTTCCAAGCCCCAAGAAACGTTCTATCTTTTGGAGCAAGGGTTTTGGACGAATTTCTAAAGAAGACTAAAGAAGACTTCAAGATCAATAGATCCAAGCTTCTCAACTGTTGTTATCAAGCACCAGATGGTTGTGCTACGTCCAAGCAATCTCCAAAAAATTTTTGCGAAGAGATCGACTTGAGTTCTACAACATGTTCCTATTTCTAAAGTGGTTGTTCATATTTAGATAGAGGAAATTCTTATGCTTTTTGTTTTACTTATTTTCCCACTGTCACGGGTTTATTGGGTTCTTCCATTTCATATTGAACATCATCGTGTGTGTGAGTGCTCGGTTTGTGAGCATGTGGTTGGGTTTCTAGTATCTTTTTACCCGTGAAACAAAGATTGTGTAAGGGGTTAGTGTTGTCTCTGGGAAACAACTGTGTGGTCAGGGTTATTGGCTTCTACTAGGGAAACAAGTTAGTGGAAATCATCACAAGTGCGTGAGGTAGTGGACGTAGGCACACACGTGGTGTGTTGGTTGAACCACTCTAAATCCTGCGTGCATGTGTGTTTCCTTCCATCTTTTCTCTGTCCATTCTTCGCATGTTAGGATAGTTGGTTTCACTATTTTAATTGTTATATTTCACTATGCATCTCGCTTAAAAGATTTACTTAATTAAGTTTAATTTGTTCTGTAAAAATCAATATTATTTAGGCGATAATCAATTCACCCATCCCCTCTTGGTTGATCATCGCACATACATTTTCTATTAGTGCCAACAATGAAGATGGTGAAGTTGGGCGTGGGTGGGCCATGAGCACTAGGCCCTCGCCGAAGGCATGCTTATTGCTAGTGGAGAGGTTGCTATGCCAGTAGGAAAGACAATAAGATAAGAACATGTCATAGAGGGAGTAGAGCTGAGAGGAGAAGAACAAGGGGCACCAATCAGGTTTATGGTGATGGACTCCCCCAATCATCATAATCGCTACTTTGACATTAGGTCTCCGAGCTGGTCCTCACAGACTATTTCCTATAGCTCCCTAGTGGCCCCACCTACTCTGTACACAGAAGGGGGACTGGTTGGGAGACACAAATTCATTTTCGGACTATAGGAACTATGGAGGAGCGGGAGAGGGAGTTCCCCCTGCAATGGAGACCCCACCAAGCTGCCTTTTCGAGGTTATTGTCGTAATTTTGGCCAAGTCTTCCACGGGTGGAAGGAGAACGTTGTGGGGGGGGACCTAATTCCTACTATTCATCTCAATCTTCATCTTCCACGGAGACTGAGAACTCCTTACAGAATAATAAACCCTATGTGGGGCTAAATGCTTCTGCTAAGACATGCTACCGTAATGGTAGGAATCCCCACTAGAGATGTTCCTAAATGCTATAAGAGATAAGCCACCATCGGGCGACCATGGTGACTTTGAAGAAACTACTACCTTCCATCATTTGCCTCATCAATTGTGTAGAGGGTGACATTGATGATGACCGTGGCAGTCGCCTTCGGCATTGGTTAGGGCCCCTTGTCCTTCAGCAATAGTGAGGAGCTGCACCGACAGATGCTGAAGGTTGAGGAGCTCTTCTATGAGAAGCTCCCAATAGGCATCCGGTCGTATCGGCCTCATGTATGTGTGCCCTCCTCCTCCTCCTCCCCCTTTGCCCACCCCCAACCCCTGTATTGTTTTACATTTCTCGTTTCTTTGGTCTTGATGTAGATTTTTCTTTGAAAAGTCTTTGGAGAATCGTGAGCTTCCATGGCGCCCAGTAGGGGACGCCAGTCGCCGATTGCAAGACTTGCAATAGGAGGAAGCTTGTCATCATCGTTTTGTTGTGACCTAGCAAGGGAGGCCAACTGCTTGTTGCAGGACCTACAACAGCACCCCTTCATCGATGCATAGGTGGTGGTGGTAGCGCCTTCACCTCCGTCTGCTCCTCAAGGTCCAGTGGGGATTTCTACGATTTTTTTTTAAAAACCAAATAAGTTAGAATATTTAGGTATTTCCCCCAGTATATTCATTTTTTAACGGCTACAAATTTTATGGGCTTTTACAGAAGAGTCAGAAGATTTTAGGAACTAAAAAATAATAGTTATATTTGAGAGACTAAAAGGAAAATATGTTTATTTGTAGGTACACAAAAATAAAAAACCTATTTGTAGCACCTAATTAATCAAGTAACCTAATTAAATTTAAATTTAAAATAACAAATGGGTTAAATTGAAACCCAATCAACAAAAATAGTTGATGGGCTTAACTAATGGTCCATTATAGAGTTAATGAGCCAAAATAGAACATAGCATAATAGTAAAACAGGAAATTCTTATAAAATTTGCAATGCCCATTATCCACTATTTAAAATAGGCGAGATAAGCTTAATTACACCTCATAATTATCTAAATTTAGGTCCCATCACTACCCAAACTTCGGGACTATGTTATTCCAACCCTTGATTTTTTTCATGAAATTTTATAAAGTTTCACAACTCTCAAACCCAATTCCATAAAGTATCTAAATAATAAATCTTGAATTTCAAATACGTGATAATTAAAGGACTTGTTTTATTTTACACTGATGTTTAGGAACACTGTTACCGCCATTCTATTGTTCTATAAGTCCTTTAAAATATCAAGCAACTATTTCCACACCCTTCTTGACATTGTAAGAATCTTCCGTCGGGTATTCGTCCTGCCTGATTAGAACTCATTTGCCAAAGCCTTTGTAAGTCACTATAAGCCTGAAATTCATCTAGGATGCCGAGTAGGTTGTACCGTGAACACTATACACACCAAGGAATATGCTAGACATGTACGACAAATTCCAACTAGCCTTATGTCTCTATTTGTAAACATGCCCTACTTGTTCACCACCTTCTGATCGAAGTCAAGGGGTGGACTGCATTCATCATGTGCTATCAGTATGAAGAGTACATTTTTACAGTCGTTACTCATGTTTTCTCATACTATTTTATGTTCATGTCCCTTGCATGTTTTTGGTTGGTTTAGAAACTCTCATCATATCTCTCTTTCTCACCATTTCTCTCTCTTCCATAATAGTCTCATCTACTTGTCTACACTTGTCATCTATTTCTTGGAACCCTATGGCCATTGATTGATTGTGTAGATACTACAGAAGATCGAAGACCCACAATCAATGCCGGACAATTATAGGTTCTAGGTTGGTTATGGGATGAGTGCTCAAAAGTGCATGTGCCCATGGGAGTTTATTGATCAGAGTGTCTAACATTACACTTGAGTACTTGACTTGCTTGATTTATCTATGACAATCAATTCATGAAAGTTCTTGACTTGTTACTACTTGACATGATTTGACTTGTACATGTTTACTTGTGATAATGGCCAAGTTCTATCTCGTTATATTTGATATGTGTTCACAGACTCTTGGTAGCTTTTACTAGATTTCATCATGATCTTGTTATCATTATCATCTTGACTCATGCACTAGGATTAGTTATTTTGCCTATAAAATGTTAATCACTTAAAGCATGCTTGGTCAAGAGATATAAATCCTACTAAATGTTTCACTCATTCAATGTTACTTTATATATTTCAGGTGAGTCAGATGAAGAAGACAAAACATGTAGATGGGGATGACCAAGAGTAATGAGCATCCCTAACGAAGTTGTGGTGTAGTGAGGATTTACCCTAGTGTCATAGTAGTTGTAGACATGTCAAAATTGACATCACAATGGGCAAATTTCATATTACACCATAATACCCAAAATGGCCTTCCAAAATACATTTTTGAATGATTTTTCCCCATTTCTATCATTTTTCCTATTTTCCTTATTTTCCCCCATTTGTTTGGCATGCTTGGAGAGGCTTCCAAGATTTTTCTAAATCTGCATTAGATCATGTGGATGCTAGTCATCTTTCTAATTCCCATAGAGGCATCAATATGTAAATTCACTTGAAAATGAGCATTTGACTTGGCTCAAAATGAGCCTTTCTAGGTCTAAAACAGGTATTTAAAATTGCATCTTAGAAGGTGAATGCAGATTCCAAACCGCAACTAGTTTTCTGGATGCAAATTCTATTTCTACAATTTGACTTCCCATTTTGGAAATTTCCTTTCTCAAAATTTTAAAATAATTTATTACCCTATTTGAATGACATTTGGACTTCTAGACACGAATTTGATATTTTCCATATTCGAATTGGAATTGTAGAATCGTGACCTATCAATAGGACATGTTTTTAGATGATGCCGTATCTCTCTAACACCAATTCCATTCTCTTATTTTGGAAAGATTTTTTTGGCTAGAATTGAACTCCAGAGAATAGTGTCTTGTTGCCTAGATGACTTTTTGAATTAGCGTCAGTTAATCCAACGTGAATTTGCAATCAGACTCCATCTTGAAATTTAACCTCGAAACCCCCATAAATACCCACTTTGCTCTAAGTTTCAGGAGGATGCTAGAGGCTTAATTGCTCTGTCCTCTCCTCTCTAGCTAATGTTCAATGTTTCATCTTTGTTAAGAGTTGAGGGGGAGAGCCAATTCTAATGGGAGGTTGTGTCAGTTCTTCTCTTCACCTGAAGCTACACTACCTTTCTACCAAGACTAGGAGTCCCCACGCCACGAGGAGCCTCGGCCAAGAGCCACCGCCGCTTCATCTTCTTCAATCTAGTATGCTTTTTCTATCACTCTTTATTAAAATATGTATATTCTTTTGTGCATCACTCACACAGACATGCTCACCACGATGAGCACCTTAAGGAGTTCAATGGAATCTGCCTAGAGGTGGCAATAAGAATAATTGAGTACTCAATTCGGAATGGAATATCTCATATTACTTAGAAGTCGGAGATCAATGGCTCTCAAAATTGAATGAATGAGTGATTATCTACGATTAATTCAAAGTCCTACATGATATATGCTAAGACAAAAAATAAAAAAAACAAAGAAAAATAGAAAATATTCAAAGATAATATTGTTATACTGCTAAGATTGAGTCAAGAAACCAAGATGGAACCATCATCCTCAACTTTAGATAACATAGTGACCTATCCGTGCGACTAAGAATCTTCTAAAATTATCATTATTTTTAATGAAGAGGAAGTAAAACTTCAGATTCCTTAGAGTCGTAAGATCTTTGATATGATCTAATAGTGTAACACCATATAATAGCAATGCATTATAAGGATATGATACACAGTGATGGTGAAAATGTAATTCTGGGGCCAGCAGATGAAGGATGATGCTCAAGGTAGGACCAGACGAATGCAGTCTGGTGCTCACGGTGGGACCAGATAGATATGTTCCTCCAAACTTACACTTCAAGATCATTATCCAAGATAATAACATGCATAGCAAGGATTAAATAGCATTTATGATGATTCAAGCATAGTACACAAAGTTCAATTATTTGTTTTGTTTAGATCACGAGCATAAAAAATATGGCAAATAGATAGAATGGATGTCTAGGCGAGATGAATCAAAGATATGACATTGAATGGGAAGTAGTTACAAGAAGTATGATTTGACCCACGTTGTTGGTCCTAGCACGTAGAGTGTCTGCCCTTGTGCAATACCATCAGTCTTTTTTTTTAAGAGAGATATATAAATTATTAGGGATTTTTTAAGAATATTAAAATCTTTATGAGCTTTTAAAAATATTTAAGTTTTTATGAGATTTTGAAATATATGAACTTTTATGAGGTTTTGAAGGTATTTAATTTTTTTTGAGGTTTTGAAAATATATGAATTTTTAAGGATTTTTTAAAACGTATGAAATTTTTGGCATACATGACACTGTTAACCATAGTAGTAAGGATACTTTAAGCCACTAGCTAGGGATCGTTGTTCCCTCCCCTTTCGTTAAAGATTGCCCAAAGTGGGGCATGCATTTAAGTGGCACGTCCCCTACGACCGACTGTCCTTAATTAACGTTGCTGCTACCAAAGCCATATCCGAAAAGCTACTCGCTCTAAGAGGGAGAAGATAAGAAAGTTAGGGACAAGCCTGATATGGGTTTGAAGGAGTCAGGATTGATGTCCTTCCACGACACAAACCTTTAGAGATTTGGTCTTATTAGTGTTGGGGCTTTTAGTCTAATTTTCTTTTGGCTATTATTTTGTGGGTGCATGCGTACAACTGGAGTCATAACATCCCGTAGGGACTTTGCCACTCTTTTCCATGCTCGTTTGCTTTGATTTTGATTTTGATTGATTTGCATTGCATGCTTACTACCAGGGTTTCTCTACAAGGACTTTGTCATTCTTGACATGTATTTTCTCATTTTGTTTTTTTTGGCCTTTTGATTGACTACCTTTATGTGAAACTTCCTCTTGTCAAGGAGTGTTTGGATTAGTTGCCTTGTCCAGACTACCTCTACTACCCATATTTTAGCCAAAGAAGAAGAGAAAGAGACTTTCGTGACTCAAGCATAGCGAAGGTAGCGACAATGTTTTCCAGAGGAGCTTGGCAAGGTGTGCCATGAAGTGTGTGAGGTGCCCATCCTAAGGGTAATCTTTAATGACTGGGGAGGTAAATTTGGACTCCTAGCGTGGAGTTTTCATCGCCAGAGCATAGACCACATGTTGTTTATATTTGTTTTTTTATGTGTTTTTGACTTGTGATATTCTTAGCATAAGTAAATAGAATTGGGAGGGTTAAAAAAAGAGTAAATGCCCAATAATGGGGTGAGACTCTACTGATCTTAAAGAAGATAGAAATCAAAAGGACAAATGAGGACTAAAGCTTCAAAAGTAATGGGAAAGGGGCAAATTCTCAGATTAGATAATGGGACAATGACTTGATGGAGAGAATTTGGAGGGCCTAGAAGGTCTGAACAATTGTAGGAGAAAAGATCCAAAGGCTTCGAAGGGGAGTGTTTAGGTAGCACCCAACATGGGGCCTGGAGGAGGAAAAAACATCAAATGTTCTACGTTGGGTACAAAAGGAGGGAGGAACCAAGGATGTACTACATGGGGTAGAAAAAAGAAAGGGTGCATGGGCACCAAATGGAGGAGGGATGTGATGCCCTATGAACGGATGGGAGTCCAGAGGAGGGGGAACAAGAATAGGGGCACGATGCCCAATAAAAGGAAGAGTCCAAAGGTTCTGGAAGGGGGAGCAAAGGAATAGGGGGCGATGCCCAGTGAATGAATCTAGAGGTTCTGGATAGGGGATAAGCAAAGACGGCATGCCACGTGAGGCAAAAAAAGAAGAAATGAAATTTTGAAAGAGGAAGTAACAAAGAATTACGGTTGGGAAGGGATGTAAATAACCCATGACGGGGAACTAAGAAGAATGAAGGAAGAACTGGATGAATGGGGTGGTCCCCTACCCTTTTATTTTGCCTAGCACCTCTTCTTTTCCTTAGGCTGTTGCCTCTTGACCCTCAAGTGCCTTCTCTCATGTTGAGCCCAGTGAGCAGATGGTCTAGCTCTTCTCAAGCAAGCTAATTTCCTCTTATCAAATGGACTATGAATGTTGGCATCCTTTGGAAGTTCAAGAATGAAAGGCGTGCGGAATCACCTAAGACAGTAATCTAGAAGGGGGGTTGAATAGATTACCACCGATTAAAAAAACGATAGCTATGATGCATCTGTCGACAGCCAAAGAATAAGTAACAATTCGTGATAAGGATATGATCTATATTGGGGTGTTCCCTTTTAACACGGCTCTCTATACTTGGACACTAATATATATAGATCATATAGAGGTATTTTCGCAGCAAGAAGCCACCATACCAAAACCCTAAGAAAATACCAAGAAGAAAGGCTTCCACCTACTACTCTGCTTCAACCCTCCGTCCTGTTCGAGGAAGATCCATCCCGAGCAAGGAGTTGAAGCTTGTTCGTCCTCGATTCAAGTTTCGTCATCATCACGTGGTCTTCAACGATGTGAAGCTTGGAGTCTTCTGGATGAACTCACTGAAGAGTTCACATCTTCAATTTGATCCTCAACTCACAACTCTTCTTTTCTTCTACTTTTCATATCTCTGTGTGTGTGGAAGTGGTTTGAGCATTCCATGTGCTTGATCCACGTGTGTGTGGGTGTTCTGAGTGCGTGTTTGCCTCAGACACAGAGCGTGTGTGTGATTTTTGGGTCGAACTCACTTCTATAAGCAGTCTTTCTGTGTGTGTGTGTGTGGATGGTGGATGCAGGATACACGAGTTGTGTACTCCGAACCACCTTAAATCTCCGTGTCTTGTGGTTTGCACGTTTTTACGATAGATGTTTGGTAGGCACGTTTGATTGTTTACACGCTAGGTAGTTTTCTATCTTTCAATCATAATCACCACACACATCTAAGCTAGAATTTGATTCACATCTGTTTAAGATTTCAGTAAGTCAGTGTTAACATTCAAACTGCCTTCCAGAACCATGTTGGTCACCGAAAACTGGGGCTATCGATAGGCGATTTTTGGCTGTCGACAGGCAATACTTATCTATCGACAGGCACAACATATCTGTCGACAGTTACTGCTCTATTTGTGCTTCTAGTAGCTTGTTTGTTTCTGTCTTGTCTATCTGTCGACACATGGCATCTTGGCTGTCGACAGATGATTGTTTGATGTGCATTTCAAAGTCTTGTGCACTTGGATTTTGTTGCTTGTCTTCTGTGTTCATTCACACCTACATAAAAAACATTCCAATTGAGATATCATGAATATATAGATGGTTATAGAAAGCCTTTTTCACTTGATCACTTATTTCATGTCTTTATCATGTCTTTGCAACATCAATCATGTCATTCATCAAAAACATCAAACATTTAAGCACTATCATCATCATACACATTGTAACCCAACATTCTCCCCCTTTTTGATGATGACAAAATTTATAATTGATGTTCTCCCCCTTTTGACAACATTCAAAAAGATAGATCATGCACCAATGGATAGAAATAAGCAATTAACTGTGATTTCATTGATTTGAGCGAGAATGACACATAGTCCACAAACATATTCATTACATGACACAAACGATAGACAAAGCATAACCCAAACTAGGGAAAAGAACTACATGACCCCAACAGATCCCAAGCACTCTAAGCATCATCATTCCCAGGAGCAGGGGGATGACGGAAATCATGAAACTTCTGTGTGAGGTAATCAAGCTGCTGCTGAATGTGAGGTTGAGATGCAGCAAGGGTGTCCATCCTGGTGTTGAGCTGATCAAAGCTAGTTGAAAATAGTTGTTGCATATGGGCCATCTGATCTATCATGAATGTCTGAATATCCAGAGCAGCAACCTGTGGAACGGGTGCATCCGGATCATCTTCAGCATCTCCCTGAGCATCCACTGGCTGAGCATGGGAGTCTACATTACTGCCCTCATCTTCAGTAGACACTCTACTTCATCTGGCTTCTGACCCTTAAGAGTCTTGGTGACTCTCCCACCAACCAACTTGTAACCCATCCGATGGGCAGCAGTGAGATCATATGCATTGCAGAACTTGAGTGTAACAAGCTCTCCTTCAGGAATATTAATGTCAATGAAGGACAATTGGGAAGTGATAGGGCAAGCATATGGCATGGATCTCTTTGGATTGGTGAAGCACTGCTTGATGTGGTCAAGCATGAGTTGAGGGAGATTAATCTGCTGATCGTTGAGAAAGAAGAAGAAGAGGGACTTGTGAACCTCGGTCACAAGTTCCCTACTGCCATCCTTTGGAGCAATAAGGGTGGTGAAGATGTGATGGATAAGGCAGTGAAGTGGCGGGAAGAAGTTGGCATTTAGTTTGACATGATCCTTTGTTGAGTCATAGGGCTGTTGGGTGATCAAGGTATAATACTCCGAGGCAGGAGGATGGTGAACTAGAACGTCACCCCCAGAGTTTGGAATTTGCAATGCACGACTGAGGAGATTGGTGGTTATCTTGAAGGATGTACCTTTTACCGTGGTGTATAGCTCCTCATGATCGCCCATCCCCAAGTTGTTGAAAAACTCCATCACAGTGATCGGGGAATATCGCTTGTGGGAGTAGAGGAAGACGATCCAACTATGGGTGTTAAACAGGGGTTGCAGACCCGCAAACATGTCTTCCAAGGAGACGAAGTCCACATAACGTGGCTGGACAAACTGTTGGATGGCTCCCCGAACCCTAGTGAGATGTAGACCCGGGGGAACAAAAAGTTTCGGCAAATGATCATCCCTGTGCTTGCTCTGGCGCTCTGCTGGAGCCCTGGAACCCTCGCCGGCTTCGGGGAAAGCTTGTCGTTGACGGGTGGCACAAAGTTTGCATCTTGGTGCCATGGGAGATGAAGGGGATGGAGTGGAGATGATCAAGGAAGAGGAGGAAGACAGGAGGAAGAGGAGAAGACAAGAACAGAGAGAGAGATGGAGAGTTGCAGTTCTGAAAAGAGAGGGGTGCTGGGGTTGAAATAGGGAAGGGTTCCACCTTTTGGAGGAAGGTGAAGGGGTGAGGAGATGTGGGTTCCCTTTCAAGGCCATTTAAGAAGAGTTTGAAACGGACGGGTCCCACAAAATCTGGCCAAAAGTGGAGCCAGTTGGACTTCTGGACCGCCCAGAAAACCGACTGTCGACGCTTGGCAGCTATCGACAGATACTTTCCAGATGTGTTCCAGAACAGGTTTTTCGTAGAAATGAGTGGGCAATGAGTGTCCAAATAGCATTTTAAGGTTGAGAACTGGTATATACCAATTACAAAATGTCATACCCACTAGTTTTTAAGACAAATAAAAGGTATACAATGGTTAAGAGAAAATACCTCAGGATTCTAAGTTGTAGCATTTAGAAAACACCGTTCAGCATTGAATATAGATAACCCCTTTGAATAAAACCGTTGTAGAAAAACATTCCTTTGTGGGTGATGTTCAGTTGTTAGTGAAGATAATGTTGACATGAACAGTTTACAATAACAACCAGTTGCCCTTGATTTAAAAACATGGAGGCTTCACTCTATTTCTTGCATTGAACTTATTTTGTCAAATTGATGTGGGAAAAGTGGTAATTATGTTCACTTTCACCTTTTTACGTGAAAGTAGACATTTGTGATGCCCGTACCCCTAGTTACTTAGTATGGGTGACCATCATACCATGTGCAGAGATAATACATGGACTTTTCAACACGAAGACAGATGGTTGTGATGCCCATGTCCCTGGTTACTCGGCGATGCTAATCATTGCTCTGCCTTTATCGCATTCCTTTTTATTTTATTTGGATTTTCATGAATTTTGAAATCGATAGTTTTTCTCTCTTTTTTTTTAATTGTGAAATCAAGTTCAAAAGGTTATCTAAGGTTAAAAGCCAATGAAAGACATTATGTTCAAGAACCTTCTTACTTGTCAAGCCATTTTAGAAAAATGATTATCCACAAGGAAATTATTCAGTGAGTTATGTTAAACCATTTGATTTGTTCCATGTGTTCTAGATGACACAACCTAGACTCATACTTAGAATATTATTTCAAAATCATTGGATTTAAGCATGTCTTTAGTACTATGTGAGTATAAAAGGTTGTAACTTAATATAAATGCCCAATTCTCCCCATCAAAAAGAATAATGAACATACTCATTGAGAAATGATGAGAAATTTAGAGGAATTCAGACAGGAAGAGCATCTGTCGACAGCTGAAATGGGACTGTCGATAGCTACTGTGAAACAGAAGAATTGTGTTCTGGAAAGAGGTGATCTGCGATAGCTGGTGTTCTGGTTGTCAACAGGTTCTTGAAAAACCGTTTAAGCCTTTGATTGAGTGACTTGAGGACCAATTGATTGAGAGATAATGACACAATGGATAAGAAGGGTATCCCTCAAAAAATCTACCTCAACAACCTTGACTTACCTCCCCCATAATTTGTGCATGTGTGTAAAGCAACATTCAACCAATTCAAGCAATTATATACACATTCATGCCAATCATTTGCATAAAAAATGAGACATCCATAAGCATGTGAGCACCAAAATTCCATTCTTTTACATAGATAAATGTGCCAAAAATGAAAGAAAACCAATTACATCAAAAGAAGTTGATGAACCTTTATGCATAAGAAGACTACGGATACTTGGCAGAGTATTTTACTCACGCATAATGATAGTTTCCAAATACAAGCCTGACTTGTTCTTTCACATGTAACCATTTAATATACCACATAGTCCTATACACAAAGATCATTTACTCCTTAATTGGCATTGATTTCATTGAATTTTGCACAAGCCAGCCCATTTCTCTTCTCAGTGTTGTTAAACCTATCTTCTAACAAAGGTTTGGTGAGGATATCACCAATTGCTTTTCAGTTGGGATGAAGCTAAACTCCAAGTTTTTTGGCTACCTCATCTCTCAAGAAGTGATTGTGGGTGCATTGGATTTGAATGACTTCTTTGTTGTTTTCCCTGAGCACATGCATCACAAAAGCTCACATTTTTATTGAAAGAAATTTCAGGAAGTCCACTTACCAGTTTCATCCTCATGATCTTGTGCAACACATGTAACTAGCATGGCCTAGCCTTCGATGCCATAAGGACAATTCATCCGTCTATTTGCAACAAGACACAATTTTTATTTTCTGGTTCATCTAGATCAACTAGATAGATGTTATTGACTTGACTCTTTTTTCCAGAAAACTTGACACCTCTTGAAATCTAATCAATGATTTGGCATGCATCTGACTCAAAAAATGACTTTATGGCGTTCATCACACAATTGACTGATGCTCAGGAGATTGTGATTCAGACCATCCCCTAGAGGCCCTTATCTATTGAGTTAGAGGCAAACTTACCTACCTTACATGTGCCAATTATTTGGCCGTTATGTGTATTTACCACCAAATACCAACTGACTTGACCGCCATCTTTTTCCACCAGCAAATAGAATATTATCTTTATCACCCGTCATGTGCCTTGAGCAGCCACTGTCCCCAGGTATCATTTGTTTTGATTTTGGGCTACTAGGCATTCCTGCATAGATGGATCAGACAAGAGGTTTTGGTACCCAAATTACTTTGGGTCCCAAACTTCATTCATGCAAAAAGTAAATGCTTTAGAATCCATACTTATTTGCACTTCAACTTGTTCAGTTTATTCCAGCATTGTTTTTCAGTATGACCAAGTTTCTTACAATAGTTACATGGTGGTTTTGAGTTATTACAATCTCTTATATATTGTATTTGACTTGAGATTGTTTTTGGCCTTTTTGTTGCCTGGTGGCTTTCGCTTTCCCATTCAGCATATTTCCAGGCCTGTCCACAGGTCTCTTTGGGTCTGTGATAGATTTCTTAGTTTGTTGTTGAACAGATGAAGTCTTTTGGGTATTTGTCAATTGCTTACTTTAGCTTCAGCATTTTTGCTTTTTGCTTGAGCTTGCTTACTATTACTTGGGACTGTAATCAACAAACGATGTAATATATTTTCTCCAAGTTTCTTTTGTTTTCAGTTTGAAACCCAAGCCCATGCCTTGTATGTTGATTTGACTCCTAAAATAGCATCCAATTTTCTTTTCTTTTTACAAAATCTGAGAGATCTTCTGTTTTTTCCCTTCGTTCCTTTGAGCTTTTCCATCTCTTTCTGGATCTCTTGATTCTCATGTTGAAGAGTTTCAACAGATTTAATTAGAGTTTATTTTTCCTTTCATTTTCTTGTAGTTTTTCCTTCATGCAATCCATTTCCTCATAGTGACCTTCCTGTTCAATTTTCAATAGCTCAATTTCTTTAGTTAGGATTGCAATTTGTTCATTATTAGATGTGCTATGAACAAGTGAGGTGATTTTCATCTTCAGTGCTTTATTTTCATTTTTATATTCACGAAATTTTTCAAAGAGCAAGGTATAAGCCTCTTCCTAGTCATCAATAGTGTAATTTTCAAAGGAAGAGTTTATCTCATTGGAGTTCTCACTCCTTGCCATTAAGCACTGGATCTCTTCATCTTCAGAACTCCTTGAGCATTATCATCCTCATCTTCATCACTCCAAGTCGCTATCATGCCTTGGCTTTCTTGAATGTGAACTTGTCCTTTTCAGCTTTTTCAGCTTCTTCTTGACCTCTGGGCATTCACCTCTCATATGCCCTTCATATATAAGTTCCAAGCTTATCCCACATTTCCTTTGCGGACTTGCATGTGGAGACCCTTGAGTATTCTTTCGGATGCACGACGCATTTCATCATGTTCAACATGCTCCAGTTCAAGGTTCCTTTGCGGATCTGTTCTCTGGTCCAAGTGTCTTCGTCAGTAGGCAGCTCATATGCACCATTGCTAACGATCTTCCACAGCTCATAATCTTGAGCTCTCAGAAAGACCTGCATACGGTTTTTCCAATAAGTGTAGTCAGTGCCATCAAAGAAGGGAGGCCTGGACACTAGTGTCCTTTAGCCATAAATCCCTTGTTGGTTCCATTTAACCAGAATCACTCCTGATCGTGAGATCAAGCTTTTAACACTGTAATTTAGAGAAACCTCACTCTGATACCAATTGAAAGGTGTGCGAAATCACCTAAGACAGTAATCTAGAAGGGGGTTGAATAGTTAGACACGATTAAAAAAACACTTTAACCTCTTTTTGATGTATAACTGACTTGCTGAAATCTTAACAGATGTGAATCAAATTCTAGCTTAGATGTGTATGGTGATTGTGATTGAAAGATAGAAAACTACCTAGCGTGTGAACAATCAAACGTGCCTACCAAACATCTGTCGTAAAAACGTGCAAACCACAAGACACGAAGATTTAAGGTAGTTCAGAATACACAACTCGTGTATCCTACGTCCACCGTCCATACACACACACGGAAAGACTGCTTATAGAAGCGAGTTCACCCAACAATCACACACACACTCTGTGTCTGAGGCAAACACGTGCTCAGAACACCCACACACACGTGGATGAAGCACAAGGAATGCTCAAACCACTTCCACACACACAGAGATATGAAAAGTAGAACAAAAAATGAGTTCTAAGTTGATGATCAAATCCAAGATGTGAACTCTTCAGTGAGTTCGTCCAGAAGACTCCAAGCTTCACGTCGTTGAAAACCACGTGATGATGACAAAGCTTGAACCGAGGACAAACAGGCTTCAACTCCTCGCTCGGGATGGATCTTCCTCGACAGGACAGAGGGTGAAGCAGAGCAGCAGGTGGACGTCTTCTTATTGGTATTTGCTTAGGGTTTGGTATTGTGGCTTCTGCTGTGAAAATACTTATATATGATCTATATATATTGCTGTCCAAGTATGGAGAGTCGTGTTAAAAGGGAACACCCCAATACAGATCATATTCTTGTCACGCATTGTGACTTATTCTTTGGCTGTCGACAGATGCATCATAGCTGTCAATAGGTACTTCTGGAAACTGGCTTCCAGAACCATGTTGGACGTTGGAAACTAGGGTTGTCGACAGGCAACACTTATCTGTCGATAGGCACACCATATCTGTCGACAGTTACTATTCTATTTGTGCTTCCATAAGCTGTTTGTTTCTGTCTTGTCTATCTATCGACACATGGCATCTGGTTGCGACACATGATTGCTTGATGTGCATTTCAAGGATTGCTTGATGTGCATTTCAAGGTCTTTTGCACTTGATTTTGTTGCTTGTCTGTGTGTCATTCACACCTACATAAAAAAACATTCCAAGTGAGATATCATGAATACATAGATGGTTATAGAAAGTCTTTTGTCACTTGATCATTTCTTTCATGTCTTTATCATGTCTTTGCAACGTCAATCATGTCATTCACCAAAAACATCAAACATTTAAGCACTATCATCATCGTACACATTGTAACCCAACAAAGAATAGGTGATGACTCCCTTTCAAGGAGTCAAAGGTGGCACATTGTCTAGGGAATTTGGAGTGTTTAGAAATATGGGCATTTGCCCTTGGATCATGTAATTCACAATGGTTTTTGCAGTGGAGTGTGCCATGGTTATGCTTATGTACAACCCCTTCACTTGAGTAGGTGAACGGATAACAATGGAGTGAGGGGTGATGAGAGCGATGGTTTTCCCAATTAGTATATAGACTTTTGTGAACATGGATCTTGAAATCCTTAGCATTATCTCTTCTGTAGGTTGCTTGATAGACATTGGTAGTGACGAAGGCTTTTCCCTTTTCAAATGTGACCAGTATGGAGACAAGGACTGGCATGCGAGAAATATAGTCCTATAGTAGTTTAAGACACATTCTTGGGAACGAGTCTTCCTTCTTCAGTTTTCTTTGCCTTTGTTTCTTGCAAGGTGTATACCTGATTCGTTGGGTGGTAAGGGTGTACAAGGTGGAGGTAGTGGAAGGCATAATGGGTAATGGAAGTGCAAGGGAAGTGGTAAAAGGTTCTTCCTCTAGCTCAGGCATAGAGCTGAGCTAGAGGAAGCTTGTTTGGGTACAACAGGTGGTGCTTGCTCAAGCTCAGCCATCAGTGGTGGTGAAGGTATTGGGTTAGAAGATTTAGGAGGTGGAGGTGTTTGGGTAATGGTGCTGGTGACTGACTTGGGTTGTGGAGGCTTAAGAATAGGAGTAATGGTCAGCTTAGGAGTAAGGGTTGGTTTACCGATGGAAGGTTTAATGATTGGTTTAATTGTAAAAGGCAAATTTGGTGGGAGGTTTAAAAAAATGGAGGGTAAACGGCAGCAAGCTAACCTAGAGGGGGGGTGAATAGGTTTTTCTGAAATCTGAAATAGAATCTAAACACAGAAATTACACTTGAAGTTTGGTTAGTTAGTGTGATAAAGGGTAGCAGTGCGGAAGCAAATAAACAATCACACAAATAACACAAGAGTATTTATCCTGGTTCGGCCTTCCCCATGGAAGTCCTACGTCCAGTCCCCAAGCAACTTCTTGGGATTTCACTAACCAAGGGTACAGTCCCCCTTAAGGACCACTACAACACCCAGCACCCCAGCTGGTCTTCTTCTCTTTCCCGGGCAAGAAGGCAACCACTCTCTTACGGTAAAGAAGCCAACTCCGGTACAAACCCCAGTGCGTTTCTGCTAGACACTGACCCCTAGCTAGGTTAATAATGTATACAGTCCTACAGCCGGACACAGATCTTCTTAGAACGATCAAACTGAGAAGCTTTACAAGATTAACACTGTGCAAAGCTCACAGTCACAAACTCTCCCCAGAATATGCAATGAGCTCGGAGAGAAAACAGAAGAGAGAAAGGAAGGCGAATGCTTGAAAAGCTTGGAAGCTTGAGAGCTTGAAATGCTTTGAATGCTTCTTCTTGGCTCAGGCTCTTTCTCCTTTCTTGAGTGTGTGTGGAGTTGAGGTGTTTCTCACAGTTGTACACTCCTACAAAGTATTCAAGAAAAAGGCTGTTTTGTTCTTCAGCAGTGCTCCTTCTTTTATATGAGCATTTTGAATGGATCCGTGAAGAGATCCGTTGGAGTTCTAGCCGTTGCTCATCTCCTCTTCATTTGTCTTAATCAGGCTCTGATGGTCTTCGATGCTGTGAGCATAGAAGAGAGTGTTAGCATAAAAGAGGTTATGATAAACGATGCATGGTACTGTGCTTCTGCTAAACATACTGAAATAGAGATCATATCTTTTTGACAAGACTCTGAAATATGCATGCAGCTTTGTCAGAAGATATTTGACTTTCATTTAAGCGCCAAGCATATTTGAAATATAAAGGCAATCTGGTTGAACAGAATCCATGAAGATATCGTTATGAGCAGACTTATGAAATCGTTATGTGAAGAGTCGTTGCTCATTATAAACAATCAATGTGATCATTTATGAAATCGTTATGCAAGCAAATCGATGTGAGGGCAAATCGTTGTGAGAGCAAGTCGTTGCGCTCACTTATAGAATCGTTATGAGATCGAAATCGATGTGAAAAAATCGTTGTGAGAGCAAGTCGTTGCGCTCACTTATAGAATCGTTATGAGATCGATTTCTTACGAAATCAATTGCGCTTAAGAGGAAATCGTTATGGTCACTTATCAAAATCGTTATGGCATCGACTTCTTAACAAATCGTTGCGCTTATTACTTTGGCACTTTAAACAGAAATCGATGTATATGATTAACATCGATTTTATCATTTGAGTGCGCCATATATTGCATCAAGGAAAGACTTAGCTTTTGTATGGGATTGATGCGACCACAGATGAAACAAAAATATTCATTATGTTATCATCATAAGTTTTGTTATCACCAAAATACAAGGACAGCCATAGAGTGGTTCAACAGTAAGGATATAGGTTGGGAAGGTGGTAGTGGTGGATAAACATGACTTGTGAAGGCTCATCATCATAACACCATGTGATTTCAGAGGTAGCAGTTGCCTTGATGGCACAACCTGAGCAAGCGACTGAGGTTGAGGTGGAGATTGTGGTGGTGGAGGTTGTTGGGGAATTAGAGTAGGTGTGTTATTAATCACAAGGGCATTGGAAAAAATCAAGTGGAGAGTAGTTAGTCCATGGGTGGATAGCAGATGACGTCCACTTGTACATTAGGTGTTGGACTAACTTGCTTAAATAGTCTAGTAATGGGAGAATCCAACAAGTTTGCTTGAATGTAATGGTCTCTTTCATATAGTTCTTCCAACTTCTCAAGCTTGCTCATGCCTAGAATGTGTTTAAATTTTGAACTCTGATTGGAAGTAAGCAACTTGACTTCCTCTAGTCTGAGAACATTTCACATATTCTCGTGGCCATGGCTCTCCACCAGTTAGCAAACTATGTAAAATCTTCATTGAGTTTCATCCTTTTGAACACAAAGTCCATTATGGAGAGTGGAGGACCAACCTGATCTCTATATCTTTGAAGTAATTTCCTTTGCACAGTGTTGAAATCTTCAGCCTCTTTCGGATCTAATGAGTGGAACCACATCCAAAGTAGGGCCATTGAAGGATCTTATGAAGAAATATGCAAGAATTTGTGGATCTTGTTACCACTGGGAAGACTCATAGAGACAATCTTTGATGTGAATGAAAGGGTTGCAAGTGCCATTGCAAAGGTGATATGTGAGCTTTTCTGAAGGAGTATGTAAAAAGTAGGGAGGGCCAGCATGGCAACATCAGAGTTACCTTTGGATTGGAGACCCTTTCAACTTTTACTCCATTATGTTCCATTGTTGAGAAGAGCTTGTTGATCAGGGAAGAGCTCTAAACCAGGATAATTTCTTGTGCTGTTGGTGTGTTGTTTTCTTGTGTGATTGCGCTTTGAACTAACTTTACTAACCTTCATCGAAGAACGTCTTTGTGTGAATGTTTTAAGTACAGGTACTAAGTAAAATTTGTAAAGACCCATTCACCCCCCCTTCTGGGCTTGTCAACTGGGCAACAAGTGGTATCAGAGCGAGTCTCTTCAAAAAAGAAGAAGATCCAACGATCTGAAGAGTAAAGATCCATGGCAGCCCAAGGTAACATTGAAGGTCAGTCTGTCAACCGACCCCCTCTCTTCGATGGTGAAGATTATGCTTACTGGAAGACCAGAATGGAGTACTTTCTACAGGTCACGACTATCAGATATGTTTAATAGTAGAAGAAGGCGATATTTTGGTCACAAATGAGAAAGCTCAGTGGACAGATGACGACAGGAAAAAGATCTCCTTGAATTATAAAGTAAAGAGTGTTCTGTGTTGTGCTCTAAGCAAAAAGGAATTCAACAGAGTTTCAGCCTGCAAATCTGCAATGGAGATGTGGGTTAAGCTTAGAATTACCTATGAAGGCACAGACAAGGTGAAGGAGACAAGAATTGATATTCTTGTTACACAATATGAAAGGTTTCAGATGCAATTAGGTGAGTCCATAACTCAAATGTTCAGTCGATTTACAGATATAACAAATGGATTGGCTGGACTTGGAAAACCTATGAGATTGGAGTCATGGTGAGGAGGAAAATTCTTAGATCCTTACCATCCTCATGGACCCCAAGGTCACAGCTATTGAAGAAGCTAATGATCTGAAAATGATGTCTTTGGAAAAACTCATTAGGTCCCTTATGGCCCTTGAGATCAATATGGAAAGGCTAGGAGAGTCCTCTAGCAGAAAGAAGCATTCAAATGCTCTTAAGCGGAAGAAACTCAGATGAGTCATCAGTTGTAGATGAGAACTCAGTGGCTGTGAAGATGAAGAAGCTATGCTGTCAAAAGATTGCAACGCATTCTAGCAAAGAAGAAGAACTTCCAATCTGGTAGAAGACACTTCAAGAGAAATAAAGACTTCAAGAAACTAGATGGAAAGGATCAAAGAAGAGTGAGCCCATATGCTACGAGTGCAAAAAGCCAAGACATATCAAAGTTGAATGTCCAAAGCTCAAGAAGCCTGAATTCAGGAAGAGAGAGAGCTCCAAGAAATTCAGGAAATATAAGAAGAAGGCTATGGCAGCTGCATGGAGCAACAACAGCGACTCAGACAGTGAGTCAAGCTCAACCAGTGATGAGGAAGAAGCCAACTTGGCCTTCATGGCAAATACCGTGGAAAAGGTAACCTCTGACTCATCCTTTGATTCTTATAATTGTTCAGATTCTGATAGTCTAGAGGAAGCCTTCAACGAACTATACAGTAAATATAGAGAAGCAACCAAACTATTAAAAGTAAGCAAGAAAAATAATGCTTGTCTAGAAAACACAAACTCAGATCTAAAATCAGAACAATGATCAATAGATAATAGAAAAGGAGAAATGAATGTTTGTGAGGATCTAAAAGCTAAGAATGAACAATAATGAACTAGAAACAAGCAAGCTCAGATGAACTGAAAACTGAAATTAAGACACTAACAGAAGAAATATTAAGTTATCTAGCACATTGGAAAAAATTACAAATGGTAAAAATCCATTAATATTAAAGGTGCTAGAAGATCAGGAAAAAAAAAATGGATTAGGATATACACCTCCAGATAATGAGAAACCATAGTCTATCCTTAAATATACCCGACTCCAAATTTATACCAGAACAAGACATATCATATAAGCCATTTCAAATATATTGAAAAAGTAACAAAAACATCTTGTTGCTGTCATTGCAATAAGTTAGGTTATATAAAAGCAACATGTCCACAAGACTAAGAAATGGATAATAAAAAGAAAAGTTGATGATACTAACCCCTCAAGACCCAAAAGAATTTGGGTACCTAAAACTTGATGATTTTTTTTCAGGGTAACACTCGAGCATCCAAATGGTATTTGGACAGTGGGTGCTCAAGGCACATGTCAGGGAATCGGAAGCTATTCACCCATCTCCAAGTTGAAGAAGGAACAGTTACCTATGGAGACAATGGGAAAGACACAGTAATTGGCAGTGGCTCTGTGAGCAACAAAGGAAAAATAGTCATTGAAGATGTATTGCTTGTCAAAGGGCTGAAGCACAATCTCTTCAGCATTAGCCAGCTTTGTGACAGGGGTCATCAGATTCAATTTCAACAGTCAAAGTGCAGCATATTGAAGCAAGGAGCAGTGATTTTCGAAGCCAAGAGAGAAAAGAACCTGTACGCACTCCATCTTGAAGAGCTCAAGGATCAGGACGTATGTTTGACAGCAAACAAGGATCAATCACTGAACTGTGGCACAGAAGACTAGGACTTGTAGCATAGACGGTATGAGAAAATTGTTAAAGAAGAATCTTGTGAAAGGTCTGCTAAAGGTCAGCACAAAATTGGATGGCATCTACAGACCTTGTGCCAGGAAAGCATGTTAAGAGTTCCTTCAGTCAAAGACTGTGGTGACAACCTCAAAACCCTTAGAACTCCTTCATATGGATTTATTGGGCCAATGAGAACCACCAGTCTTGGAGGAAAGAATTTTGAGATTTGTTATTGTTGATGATTATTCCAGATTCACTTGGGTTTCCTTCTTGGAGCACAAAGATGATACATTTGAAAGCTTTGTAAGCTTCAGCAAGAAAGTTCAGAAAGACAAGAAGTTTTGCATTGTTAGAATCCAGTCAGATCATGGAGGAGAATTTCAAAATGAAAGATTTGCTAAATTCTGTGATGACCAAGGGATCGAGCACAACTTCTCAGCACCAAGGACACCATAGTAAAATGGAGTTGCTGAAAGGAAGATAAACTTTATTGGTATCGCAAGAATAATGCTGTCAGAATATGACTTGCCAAGGTACTTCTTTGCTGAAGCTGTAAACACAGCTAGCTACATTATAAATAGAGTAATGATCAGGCCAATCCTAAGGAAGACTGCATACGAACTGTTTAATGGAAAGAAGCCAAAGATCAGCCACTTTAGGACATTTGGATGTCCTTGCTTCATTCACAATAATGGAAAAAGAGACATTGGTAAGTTGGATGCCAAATCAGATGAAGTTATCTTTATGGGGTATGCTTCTAAACCCAAAGGTTATAGAGTATTAACAAATGTACCTTATTAATTGAACAGTTTGTGCATATTATTTTTGATGAGACTAACCCTTCCTTGAGAAGGAAGAAGATAGTGACAATGATGATGCAGACAAACTATCCAAAACTAAAGGATACCTTGATGATTACAAATTTTTATTGTTAAAATTCATGCATATAGTTAAGTTTAGACAGTCTTTGTTTGTAAATAAAGTGTATGTTGATTTTAATTTCATTTCGTCTAAAAATAAAATTTAAACATATTAGTTAAATTCTCGGTTGAACACAGGTTAAAGTCTCATTAATAAAATCAATAAATTTTGAATAGTTTATGTTTCTTTACACTGTATATAAATATTTTTTTTGTAAATATAGTGTATAAAAAAAATAATAATAATAAAATAAAAATTTGATTCACCCAATGTATCATGACACATACCCCCTTTCATAAGTCCATTGCACCATCATTGTTCCTTCACCACTTTTGGTCCATTACACCATTACCCTTCTCTCATCCAACCAGAACTAGCCACATACCCCACTTAACCCTTTCTATCATTTGTTTTCTACCCCATTAGGTGGATGGAAGCAGCTAGAAGAAAAGGGCTGAAGGCGGTCAGATCTGGTGATGCAAGCAGGCTGCTGGCGATGGTGGTGCAAGGCGGTGCTGTGCGGCGCAGGGGGTGTGCAAGGCTGATGCAAGCAGAGCTGGGCCAGGCGATGAGGCTGGTGGCTGAGGCAGGTGCCATGGATGCGATGGAGGCCCGATCCGGGTTGTGGATGTGTGATGCCAAGGGCCAGGTCGGCGCAGCGGGATGGAGGGCTCGGATGTGGCTGATGTGCTGGCGGCCTGTGCGCTGGAGCGGTGTGATGCTGGAGGTGTGCAGGCACTGGATGCTGAGCAGTGCGACGGCCGGATCCCCATCTGGTGGAGGGTTCGTGCGCAGCAGGGGAGCTGGTGATGTACGGCGGCTGGCTGGGTGTGCTGCCGGATGCAGGTGATGCGCGCTGATGGCTGAGGTGAGTTGGCTGTGGGCGCGATGGATGCACCTGCTGTGTGCAGCGCAGAGGCGACCCCAAGGTCCCGGAAGCCTATATAAGGGACCCCCAAAGGTCTTCCCAGTGGGACTCTGTTTTTTGGATTTCAGATTTTTTTAGTTTTCACTTCTTGTATTTTCTGTTTAGCAGAGCAGGGGTTAGGGATCGGGAATTCGCCAGTTCGGCATTTGGGGGTCTTCTTCGTTCCTGTTCTCTCCTGTTCTTCAGGAGATCGGCAGCTGTGGGGGTTTTGCTTCTACTTTTGGGATTTTAAGTTTAGATTTCTGGTTTCTTTTTTCTTCTGTTCTTCTGCTGTAAAGGGTTTGCCATTTTCTGATAGATTCATCTGGTTCAGTATCTGTAAGGGTTGGGGATTTTTGCTCTTTACTTCTGTGATGGTTGGGTTGTGGATGCTCTTCTTATTTCTTCTTTATTATTCAGGGATGTCGATTCACTATAGTATTCCATTTATTTTTGTGTTGAATTTCTTCTGTGTTCCAGATGTTTCAATTGGCCATTTCTTCTTTGTTCTATTCTTCTTTGCTCTGTGAGGATTCGAGGGACCGCTGCAAATTTTTGGAGATTTTCCTTCTGCTCTTGTGTTGCTGGGAGAGGTTCGGTTGGCACTGTTGCGGAGACAGCAATGTTGCTGTTTAGTGATTTGCAGATATTTGTGATCGGGGATGCATCCTGTTCCTGTGGAAGAGAAGAGGACGATCCAGAAGTGCATATGCTGGTTCTTCTATGAGAGGTGCACTGCAGAGAAGGGCTACAGCATCTAGGAGAATTCCGGACCTCTACAAAGACCAGATCCATAGTTGAGTGCTAGGTCCATGTTTCTGTCATAGCAGAGGATGAGGGTGATTTCATGAGGATTAGAGATTGTTTATTTTGTTTTCGAGGCACTATTTTGTTCTTATTTTCTGTTCTTCATAGCTAAGGATTCCTAATTAGTTGTTCTTGTCTTCTGTTATTATTGACTGTTCATCCCCTAAACTGTAGGGGTACATTGGTTGGAAATGTCCTTTTGAGATTTCTTGTTCTATCATCTTCCATCTTTTGAAGTTGCAAATCGTTCCAGAATTACAAGTATATTCGTGTGTTTCTAGTTTAGATTTCTGTCTACCAGTTCGATCCCTCAACTGTGAGGTACATTGATATCAATTTCCTTTTTAATTTCAATTCCACTTTTCTTTCATTAAGTTTGATCTATCAAAATTGTGAAGATTCGATCGGTGATATTTACTCATTCATTTTTAATGCATTGTCGATAGAGGTTTCAAGTCAAAATAGTTTAATTCAAATTCTATTCAGTCTCCCTGTGGAAATGACCTGTTCTCACCACTGTATGAGTTCATCTTTAGAATGTTATTTTGTGAGACAGTTTCTAGAAAGTGCGCATATTGACTTGTGCGGGAACTCTGGACAACGAAATGCACAGTCAACAATGTCGCGCGTTCATACCTCATTGAAGACATGGATGATCTACCTCTAGAAGACTTGCAACAACAGATATTACACTTGAAAATCTTCCATGGAGGGAGATACACGAAATCACCCACCTGAGAACATTATTGGTGATCCATCTGTAGGGGTAAGAACAGAGGTAATGTAATACCTTGTGATTATCTAGCATTTGTCTCTCAAATAGAGCCTAAGATAGTCAATGAAGCTCTCACTGATGAATCTTGGATTATAGCCATGCAAGATGAACTAAATCAGTTCACAAGAAACCAAGTATGGTCACTTGTTCCCAGACCATCAAACCATCCAGTTATTGGCACCAAATGGGTGTTTAGAAACAAATTGGATGAGAATGGTGTAATCTTAAGAAACAAGGCCAGATTGGTGGCTCAAGGCTACTCCCAAGAGGATGGCATAGATTTCGATGAAACTTATGCACCTGTAGCTAGACTTGAGGCTATTAGAATTTTATTAGCATATGCATCTGTTTTGGATTTAAAATTATTTCAAATGGATGTTAATCCACATTTTTAATGGTTCATTAGGAAGAAAATTATGTTGAACAGCCTCCAGGTTTTGATGATACATAATTTTTCAAATCATGTTTTTAAACTTCAATAAGGCATTATATGGTTTAAAGCAAACACCAAGAGCCTGGTATGAAAGGCTTAGCTCATTTTTATTAAACCATGGTTTCACTAGGGACGTACAGAGTAAATAGCACTCTATTTGTAAAAACAAAAGTTAAAAGCATATTACTGTACAGATTATGTAGATGACATTATCTTTGGATCTACTGATGAACTCCTTTGCAAGTACTTTGAAAAGTGATGCAGGGAGAGTTTGAGATGAGCATGATGGGGGAGCTAAATTATTTCCTTGGACTGCAAATCAAGCAAGGAAAGATGACACCCACATCTGTGAAGCAAAATATACCAAAGAGCTTTTGAAGAAATTTGTTTTGAGAACACAAAGCCACTCTCAACACCCATGAGTACATCTACAAGGATGGATAGTGACAAGAATGGTAAGAAGTAGATCAAAAGATCTATAGAGGTTGATTGGTTCATTGCTTTAATTAACGTCCAGTAGACCCATATTCTATTCAGCGTATGCATGTGTGCAAGATATCAAGCAGATCCTAGAGAATCTCATTTGATCTCCATAAAAAGAATATTTAGATACTTAGCTAGAACTCTTGATTGGGTTGTGGTATCCAAAATCTTGTGAAATTAACTAGTAGGATATTCTGATGCTGACTATGCTGGATGCAAAGTAGATAGAAAAGCACCAGTGGTTGTTGTCAATTTCTTGCAGGGTGTTTAATATCCTGGTCCTCAAAGAAACAAACATTCTTGGCACTGTCTACAGCTGAAGCTGATTACGTGGCTGCTGGAAGTTGTTGTACACAACTCCTATGGATAAGCAACAACTGAGGATTTCTGACTAAATATCAAATCAATTCCACTACTATGTGACAACACCAGTGCTATCAATCTCACCCAAAATCCAGTCCACATTCAGGACCAAGCATATTGAGGTTTAGATATCTTTTATATTCGTGATCATGTAGCAAATGGTACATAGAAATATCCTTTATTGACACAAATGGTCAGTTTAGCAGATATTTTCACAAAAGCCTTTCCGAAGAGAGATTCACATCTCTTAGAGGGAATTGGGCATGCGTAATTTGTGAAAAGACTTCGGTTTAAAACTGGGACATAAATGTTCAGAGTTCGCTATAAGAAGGATGCAATGGATGGGAATCACCACCTTCTCTGCGGTTAGCTTTCCGGACCTCGTGAAGGCGTTTTATGTATGCTTGAGAACAGAGGCTGACGGGTCCCTGATTTCATCTGTCAAGGGAACCTAAATCAAGATTGATCATGAAGTTTTGAAGACCCTATTTGATGTGAGCACGTCTGGTCATAGTGGAATCCACTCAGTGGATTCCCAGGCAAAGGGTCTAGGTATTGTTGGTTCAGAATGTAGACTGAAAGATGGCAAATTAGATATCAATCAGTTGAATGCCTTCAATTGCCTTCTGCACTTCGTTGTCTGTCAAGTGCTACTTTCTCAACTTGCACTAAGTAGATTCGGATATGATGTTTTGGGCTGTTCAGAACCAGAAATCAGCATGGCCAAAGTAAGATGGAAAGGATGAAGTTTTGCCATGATCAAATATGGGATACCAAGAGTAAGTTGAATGTATCCCTGCCCTATGCTCACTTGCTCACCAAAGTCTTTCAGCACTTTGGAGTAGATGTTTCTTGCGCCGTTGTAGAGAAAATGGGCCAAGCAATTAGGTCCCGAAATCTAAGGAAAAGTGGTTTTTCAGTGGTCAACGAAGTTTGGACCAAGACATCAGTAGCTGAGGGTGAACCCATCCAAGGGGAAGCCCAAGAAGTCCAACTCAAAGCAGCAGTAGAATCAGAGGGTCCATCAGCAGTTGTAGAACCAGCAGCAAGAGAGGCCCCAGCGCTTAGTGCTTCACTGGAAGTTGCTGCCAACACAAAAGTTGCAGTGGAGACTCCGGTAGCTGAAGAAAATGTAGCAGTAGCAGATTCTATCAGAAGTTCAGAGGATCCTTGTCCCACCTCCTCTGGCTTCTGTACTCCGTCAAGTATTAGACTCCATTCACTCCTCCCCAGTGGTTCAAAACACCGGTGGGAGTTTGGTTGATCAGTCTGTGGCACCTGGACGCATTGAAGATTCTGTATTGATTGATGCTCCTATTCAGCGGGAGCAAGGAAGATTTGTGGAGGATGCTCCTATTCAGGGGGAGCAAGATATTGAGAAGGTAGCAGCATCTCAAGGGGCACTTTCTGAAGATGCTCCTGTAAATGAAGAGCATTTTGTAGTTCCAATAGAGGTCGAGGAGCAAGTGGAAAAGGGAAGCCCCAGCAAGAAAACTGCTCACAAAAGGCAGAAGAAATTTTTAAAGAAGATGCACTTAAAGCCCATCTTGAAGCGATTGGATGATCAAGGTGCAGTCCTGGACTCAGTGCGGTCAGCTGTGAGTTCTGTCTTTGAGCGTCAGGCATCCTTGTCAAATGACATTTTTCAAACAAATGTTGCCATGAAGTGGTTCAATAAGGAGCTGAGCTCTATGAAGATGATGCTGTCTGAGGTTTTGAAGGTAGTGGGGCCCAAAGATCCTACTCCTCAAGAGTGTGAGCCTTCAGGGCCAAGTGAAGATAATGCAGGGCCATCAGGGCAAATCAGTGTTGATCTTGTGGAGCTACCATCAGGGCCTTCAGTTGTTGCTCCACCAGGGCCATCAGGGCCAAGTGTTGAAGTTCAGCCCTCTAAAAAGTTGCCTACTGAAGATTCTATTTTGTGTCAGGGGTCTGGACCAGAGAAGGAGTCACTCAATCCAGTGGAACCGGTAGCTGAACAAGCAGACCAGGCTGTAGCTCCTGAGCCCCCTTCTTCACTTACCACTCCAGCTGCTCCCTCTCTTCCATCTTCTTCCACTTCACCTCCATCTCCAACCACCTTTAAACGACCTCGTCCAAGATCTGTTTCCTCTCCCCAACCTTTTCCCTCTCAACTTGCCTCATCTTCTGTTTCTTCCACCATTGTTCCCTCTCCACCATCTTCGCCTCAGATTCCACCAGCATCCTCTTCAGCTGGGCCATCTTCTTCTTCTGGTCCTTCCTCTTCAGGACCATCTGCTCTCCCTACCATAACTCCTGCTTCCATCTTCAATCCACCTACACCTCCCTCTTTCATTACCATTATCCCTGAGGGTGCCCAACTCACACAAATAGAAATCCAGGATATCAAGGATGAATTTGAAGTAGCAATACTTCGTTCAGTCCTGGCTGTTGGGACCCACTCTCACAGGACAAGCTCTTCTAGTCCTGTCTCTAAGAAGAGGAGACTCACATCCTCTCATCCTGTCTCTTCTGAACCTTATTATCCTCCCATTTGGTTTTCCCTATCTATCTCCAATAAGCAGAAACTTATCTATGAAGAATATCTTCAAAAGGTAGTTTTTGCCCACATTTTTGGCCTTCCCTTCCAAAATCTTTCTGATCATCTTACCACCATCTTTCCTTATACCCATCTCTCTAAGGCTCAATAGTCCAAAGTCTTCTCCATGACTGAAGCCAAAACTGAAGAGCAGTGGCCTCAGAGCAACAATGATCTATACAGTGAATTCCGTCGAGTTCAAGCTGCCCGATATCCACCTAGGGAAGCTCCTCTTCCCCTTTCTGACTGGTTCCAAATCCATCTCAAAAATCTGTTTGGCCCTTTCATTCAGAAAGAGATCAAATTTATCCGGAAGTATCAGATGTACAGTAACTACTGCTATGTAAATCGCCTCCCAGTATCTCAGTTGGGTTAGTTTCGTGCAGCCATCAGGGCCCTCAGTTCAAGCATAGCTCATACTGAGTCCCTTCAGGTCGATTTTGCCACCTTGGTTATTCCTGATGTAGTGTTCCTTCCCCCTCTCCATGCTTTGATTATGGACTCTTCTGTGGGAACACTTATCTTTGAGCGAGCTGCAAGGGTAATGGCCAGATTATTTGTGCAAGATGGCCATGACTTATCTTTCCCAAGATTCGTCTTCAGGTAATATCTTCAGGGGCATATCAAGGCAGATGTTCTGGCCCCCATTCTCTCTGAATGCAAGCGGTTGTCTCCTGAAGAGTGGACGAAGCTCTATCCCTTGTTTGCTCAGCAGCTAGGCGATCTAAATGCCTCTCAGGCTAGCTCAAATCAACCTCCCTTGTCTCCTGGTGAATTTTTGGTTGCCAACTCTCTTCACCTCATCCGGGACTCCTATCTGACTTGGGTCGAAAGATACAAGGTTTTCTTTGCCTTATAGAAAGAGCTTAGGTCGCTTAAGATTGACTATCCCCTCAAGATTGAAGCCTTTCTTCGGTTTGCCAGTTTTGGGTCCTTCTTAACCTACAAGTTAGCCCTTGGCAGTGTTAAGTATGGGGATTTCATTTCAGATCAAAGGCAGCTTCATATCAAAAGGATGGCTCCCACCATGGGACCCTCCTATCAAATTGAAATTGGGGCCTTTCAAGCATTTTTTGAAGAGTAGGAACGCCAGGCACTCCCTGTCATCAGGCGCTTTGGCTCCTTGTTATCCCCTACTCATTACTAATCTGTAAATCCTCAAAACTGATCAATATATGTTGGTTGTCTGCCCTTCCATCTTTTCTTTTTATTCTTTGTCTCAGATTATCTTTTTGCTTAATGACAAAAAGGGGGAGAAAAATACTTAGCATGTCTGAAATACATTTCAGAAATATTCATGCTTATTGATAAATTTTTGTCATCACCAAAAAGGGGGAGATTGATGATCAGTCTGTCCTCACGTAATTTTTAAATATACATGTATTTTGGTAATTAACAAAACCTTATCAAAGTTCTCTAAGTCTTAAGTACAAGAAATACTCCAAGGTCAAGGTCAATCAAGCCAATATTGGTAAGCATTATATTTATGAAGCATTAAGTCCACATCGACTTCTATTGAAAGTCACAACGATTTCCTTCATGTATATCATTTTAAATAGAGTCTTCGTAACGATTTGCCCATCATAACGATTTGCTCATCGCAACAATTTCTTAAGTCATCATAACGATTTGCCCATCGTAACGATTTTCTCATCGCAACGATTTCTTAAGTCATCATAACGATTTGCCCATCGTAACGATTTGCTCATCGCAACGATTTCTTAATTCATCATAACGATTTGCCCATCGTAATGATTTGCTCATCGCAACGATTTCTTAAGTCATCATAACGATTTGCCCATCGTAACAATTTGCTCATCGCAACGATTTCTTAAGTCATCATAATGATTTGCCCATCGTAACGATTTGCTCATCGCAACGATTTCTTAAGTCATCATAACGATTTGCTCATCGTAACGATTTGCTTCGCGCAACGATTTCTTTAGTGCTCATAACGATTTGCTTCGCGCAACGATTTCTTTAGAGCTCATAACGATTTGCTTCGCACAATGATTTCTTTAGAGCTCATAACGATTTGCTTCGTGCAACGATTTCTTTAGAGCTCATAACGATTTGCTTCGCGCAACGATTTCTTTAGAGCTCATAACGATTTGCTTCGTGCAACGATTTCTTTAGAGCTCATAACGATTTGCTTCGCGCAACGATTTCTTTAGAGCTCATAACGATTTGCCTTGTGCAACGATTTCTTTAGATCTCATAACGATTTGCTTCGCGCAACGATTTCTTTAGAGCTCATAACGATTTGTTTCGCGCAACGATTTCTTTAGAGTTCATAACGATTTATTCATTGAACTCATCAACTTGCTTTCTATAACAATTTGCTCTCTATAATGACTTGTTGGTATTTATAACGATTTCATAAGTCATATTGACAACGAATTTATGGTTTATATCGACTTGATATTTATCTTATCTCTTAAAGCGTTGAATAGTCAAAGTCTTCTTTTATCTGTCTGACTGCTGTGCATTTAATGAAGACAGAACGTGTCTCTGCATGCATGCAAATGATATCTTTTCATTATCGTGCATATTCTGTCAACATCTTTTAGAACAAGCTATTTGGCATTGCTATTTTGATGAATACTCACATCAATGTTTACTGACAACAAGAGACAGCCTAGCTGTCTACTGTTCTAGCATTTAATATGTGCAGAGTCCTAAAGACATTCTGTCATACAACGTTGCACCATATAGACGCCAGAAGACCTTATCTCTTTGCGTGCTCAACTGGATAAAAGATTGTTGAAGCTTCCAAATGTCAAGCAGTCTAACATCTACCAATCTAAGAGACAACGATTACTTTAACGGCCGTATTTTCAGAAGGAGATATAAATTCAAGACAGAAGATCAGAAGAAGCGAGGATTTTGAACGCACAAGCTATTCAAATCTTCTGATAGAATTCTAGAGCCAAGAACCTCATTCCTTCTAGTGTTGCTCTTTGCTCTCCACACTGTAGTGAAAATCTTGAGATAGGTCGTGTAGTTCTGAGAGTCTTCTGTGTTTCTAGATCTTTTACTCTCAGTCCTGCTTGCTTCAGATCTTATCTTGTTGAAGCTTGATCTAGGGGCTTGTTTTTACTGCTTACCTTTGCTATGTTTGTTCCCTTCTGTGTTGAAGGAAGACCTGGTAGAGCTTCCAGGGTGTTGTTGTTCCCTTCTGTTGTGAAGGAAGACCTGGTGGGGTATCCAGGGTGGTGTAATTCCCTTCGTGTGAAGGAAGACCAGCTGAGCTGGGTGTTGTAGTGTCCATAGGGGGACTGTACCCTAGTTAATGGAATCCTGAGTTGTTGCTCAGGGACTAGACGTAGGACTCCTAAGGAGAGGAGGTCCGAACCAGGATAATTTCTTGTGTTGTGTGGTTGTTTTTCTTGTGTGATTGCGCTTTGAACTAACTGTTACTAACCATCATCGAAGAACGTCTTTGTGTGAATGTTTTAAGTATAGGTACTAAGTAAAATTTGTAAAGACCCATTCACCACCCCCCCCCCCCTTTGGGCTTGTCAACTGGGCAACACCATGGCCATCGGAGGAGGAGGGAGATACACTCAACCAAAGATTAGATTACATGGAGTTGTTGAGGGTTGTGTTGGTCCTAAGCATTTTGAACATTTGATAAATGAGGATCATGGGGAGGAAAACGCACTTTAAGGATAGTGGCTTCAGTTGAAAACAATGGATTATAAGATCGTTTAATGCTTGAGGTGAAGCCACAATTGTAAAATGTGGAAGGATATCCCTCGTGGCGACAAAGATGGATTTGAGGACGGTAATATTGACCAATTAAAATATCCTCATAGTCATTGACATTAATGTGAGCATAATGATTAGGCAAGTCCATTTTAATGGAAGGCAAAACACCAAGCAAGAAAATAAGTATAAATAATCAATATCAATCTTGTAAAGATTAGACAATCAATTTAGGATGTTACGCGTTGCTTTTTTTTTTTTCCCTTTGTGAATTTGATGGATTTGGCAAGAATTGTTTTCACTACACATGAGATCCTAGTTGGATTTGATTTTCGGGTTCAACTAGATTCACCCTCACCGAGCAATGGGCCAACCAACTCAAGACTTCAAGCGTACAACTAGCTCTGTCGTTGTGAAGGAAACCAAAAGGTTTGTAGAGGTCTTGGATGAAGATTCCCTATCCAATGAGACAGAATGCTCGATAGAGAGGTAGCCCTCATGAAGAAGGTGTGGGGAGCTTAAGATGCATAGAGAGGGGAGGTCTCCCTGACCAAATGCCTTAGGGTCCAAAGGACTAATGCAAAAGATCTCCCCATAGTCAGGATAGGAGGGTGGCTGGGTAACGTAAAGAATTCACATATGACATAGTCAGCATGATTCTTGAAAACCACATCCCTTCAATTAGACACAAATTCGAGAACCCATTAGGCTATTAGAGCTGTGTCAACTCCCTTAGGGGCATACTGAGTAGATTCACATCCACCTAGTCTGATGTGGAAAAAGATGAAATCCGTGACGACTGGGTCGGACATGGATTCTAAAACAAACCGAGAGCAACAAAACACAAGGAAAAGGCAAGATAAAATATAATAATAGAACACACAAAGCAAGGGAGGGGAATAGATAGGAGCAAGAGAATTTCACACAAACCGAAGCAACGAAGTCAAAAGAGATAAAATCACCCCTCTTTTTTATTCTACCTTTTCTTTTCAAATAACTTTTGCAACACACACAACTTGGCAATAGCGGAGGAAAAAGGAGTGCATGTGATGCATGGGAAAGGGGAAAAAGTAAGGGAGGATATTGCATGGGGCACAATAGGAGGGGCACACGTAGGTGCTAAAAGGAGGGTGCAGCGTAGAGCAAATGAAAAAAGTAATCAAAAGAAAAGCACAAGGTGTCCTACCATGATCGCCAATTTGTAGATACCATAGAATATTAAAAAGAAAACAATTTAAATAAAGGAATGTGAGGAGAAGGAAGCGCACAATGCTATGAGACGAATTGTGATCGCCGGAGGTTGTGTACCTAAAAAAAAGGATATGATCGCAGGATTATGCTTCGTCGAAGAATATATGGGACTTTGTGGGTATGCTCCCTCTTTGTCCTATCGACCAGTCTAGGGAGAAGGCTTCCTTAGATTACCCTTGTAACAAAGACAACACAAAAGAGAGATTGAATTAGAAACCAATAGTGTAGAATCAAACCCTCAAAAGAAATATAACATGAAATATCATGGGGAAGAACACACCTTGTATGGGTGGTTTTAAACCCCTATGGATCAAAGGGCAGGGATATCCATGTTGTATATATGTGAAAATAGTAGAATAGAGATTAAAAATGTGCTTATGTGCATGAGGAGGAGATTAAGAGATGTTTATATTGTGATATCTATGGATCTGTGTAGTGGGAATTGGATCATGATGAGATCTTGATAATGAGACCAATTCTCTTTAAATATAGATTCTAAATATTATTGTCCATTGGTTACTCAAGAAGAATATCGAGATAAATGGATAGTCTAACATGGTATATACACGTCCATGTGATAGAGGCAACTGATCTCATAGCTACTTGTGTGGAGACACTAGGGGTATGGTCTGGGTGCTCATTAGAGAATGAGTTCACTAAATGATCCACTCTCAGAATGTTGTATGATTGATGATACCTAATTGTCAGACAACAATTTTGTGGTCCCAGTTGTATAACTTGTCCTGGACTTGAGACACCAAGGATACCTTGTTTGAGTACTCCATTCTTTGATAACGTTCTTATAGGTCTAGAAGTTGCAGATCTACTACAACCAATTATTGAGAATGGTAGTCAACCTTACGAAGGCAATTGTGTGTCAATAAAGATCATCCACTCTCAGTATCATGAGAGAAATATCTTGTGTGTTCTTACTTAGGCAAATCCCTGGCCAGGGTCGATCGGATTGGGAGAGAATGAGTTCTCTGAGAGAATATTGTAAGAGTGATAATCAAATGGATTCCGTATAGGCTTGATAGTACCATGCCTAATATATGGTCTCTTGGATATTAGTTGGATGAGGGACTAAAGATACATGGTCACTGAGGGAAGAAAGGTCCAATAGATTTGATCCCCTTGTACTGTCTAGGCACTATGGCTTAGTGGCCTAGCACATCCATAGTTAATGAGTTGAGTGAATTATTGTGGAGATAATAATTTTGTAAGTTAGAAGGAGTTCTGAGTTAGAAAGGGTTCTAACAGGTGCAATTCATGGCTAGCTCGGTATTGGGCCTAGATGGGGCACACACACATAAGGTGGATGATGCGACGATAATAGAGGATTGGATAAGAGTTATCCAATATGGCTTCTCTCACCTGAATGCCATGCAATCTGTGTGGTAAACAACAATGTCTATTGTCCTCCACAACTTCAACTCCCTATGGGATAGTCAAAGAATGGTAGACGACAAGATCTGTTGTCGTCAATAGTTGATGACAACATCAACTGTCACCTACACTTCGACTGAACATTGATGACAGTCAAAGTCATGTTAATGGCAAGATTGACTGCCATTTATAGGTAGGTCAACATGGGTTAACGACAACAAATGATATCGTCAAGATGGTCTTGGCAGCGCACAATGTTGACGTCATCATGGGTATGGCCTAAGTACGACATGGCCATACACAGCATAGAATGCACATCCCTCTCTTGCGTGGGAGGGATGGTGGGCACTAATATTTAGGGGTGAGGGGCTCCAGAAAAACCATGGGTTGGGAATTTTTGGAGCCTTCTAACCTCCCTCCTCCCTCTATTCTTCTCTTGTCCTCCCATTGGCCTCTCAATAGTGTGAGAGAGTGAGGAGACTAAGAGGGTTAGACCCTCTTCCCTTCCTCGTTGTTGTTGATGCTATTGCCGTTGCAGCTTCGCTGTTGCTGAGCAATGGAGGATAGAAAAATAGAATGCACCGACATTGAGGAGGCATCATCGCTGGTCATCGACTAGTGGATACTGCTAGAGAGGAGTTCACGAGAGCTTCTCCTTCTAGCGGGCCAGATTCTGCACATCAGGGGATCTACGAGCTCCCCTAGGTGAGATAGTTTCGCCCTTGTATGGTTTGCATGAGAGTCATGCCCCAGACATCATCCCAATCTGATAGTTTCTGATGGGAAATGTGATTGTTTTGTTTTAAGCTTCATTACGTTACGCATGATATGCTCCCTCACATTTCCTTCACCATTGACTTTGAAGGCTACTAGAATGAGCACTTGTCAATTATGAAGTTTGTATATAACAATAGCCATCGGACGAGTATAAAGATGCCTTCATTTGTAGCTCTATATGGCAGATGTTTTAGATCACTTACATGTTAGGACGAAGTTGGTGAGAAGCAATGGTTAGGTCCGGTTGGTGCAAACCACAACCAAAGACATCTAGATTATCCGAGATCGATTGAAGATAGCTTAATCTAGAAAAAAGAGCTATGCAGACAAGCGAAGGTGAGATTTTGAATTTCAAGTGGGAGATCACATACTTTGAAAGGTATCACCTGCTGATAGAATTCAAAGATTTAGAGTCAAAGAATAGTTAAGTACAAGATTTATAGGGTCTTTTGAAATAGCTTAAAAGATTAGGTAAGTGACATAATGTCTAATTAGAGATTGAAAGACCGACAACTAGAGATAAACATGGAAATTCATATTAAGATGAAGTTAAAATTGTATTAGAACTCCTTTAATCCCAAACCCTATGAGTAAACCCCCTTTTCCCTCTTGGCTGACCTATTATCTTTAGGAAATCTCTTGAATGTGAAGGGATGGCAAGAGGAGGAGTGAGCCCTAGAAATGTTCTTGCTCATTCTTGCTCTAGAAACCCAATTGTGCTAAAAAGTGGATATTTATTCAAGCTAAATCTAATTTAATACTCATGTTGGTCAATCTTCATGCCAAAAACATGATGTCTATATTTTCCCTAATGTTCATCATACCTATTGTGAGTATTTGGTATCTAAAGTACTCATGTTTATTCATGTATATGAGCCCTTATTCTTGCTCTCCATCCATGATTAATCTTAATTCATGTTTTTTTGTACATTTAAAAGTATGTTAGGAACTTTTTAAAATTAGTTTGATGATTTTCCACTCTTTATACATTGAGATCCATGCAATTTAATGCACAAATGTCATATTGGGATCTTTATGTAGAGAACATATTGACCATGTTGACCGCCTCTTGAACGGGGTCGTATGATACCCCACATTCAAAGTGCATGATACCCCACATTCAGAGTGCGCTAATTAAGACCCCCCATGTTCACTTAATCTAATTGCGGTGGGAAACTTGGCCACCTTTTGAACGCAGACAACATCGTGACCGTGTTTAGACTGTGAGTTCAGAACCCTAACTTTCATTTATGTAGTGCTATAAAATCTTGGAATACTTACTATTAATGATTGTTTAAGCTTTAAATGTGCTAATAAAGATCTACATGTTAACACAAAATGTATTAAACTCTTTTTGTTAAAATACACATGATCTCTCTCACACCCTTGATTTTTTCATGAAATTTTATACTCTTTCACAACTGTCAAACCTAATTCCATAAGTATCTAGACAATAAATTTTGAATTTAAAATACATGACAATTAAAGTACTTGTTTTCAATTTACACCAATATTTTGGAATACCATCACTGCCACTCTGTTGTTCTAGAAGTCCTCGAGAAATCCTCTAGAACACCGAGCAACTATTTATACACCCTTCTTGGCATTGTGAGAACACTCTATTAGGCATTCCTCTTGCCAGACTGAAACTACTTCACCAAGAACTTTGTAAGTCTTCGTGAGGTTGAAATTCCTCTAGGATGCCGAGCAAGTTGTATTATAAACACTATGCACACCATAGAACCTTGTTGGACCTATATGCTATGTTCCGACCAGCCTTGGGTCTTTGTTTGTAAATGCACCCTACTTGCTGACCACATTCTGATCACGGTCAGGGGGTAGACTGTGTTCACCCTATGCTTCTAGTACCTGAAAGTACTATTTTACAGCCGTTATTCATGTCACGCCCCAACGCGGAATATCGGAGCGCGAAGGCAGTTGCAAGAAAAGGTATAGAGCGTATACTAGACATCAAACCATTGCACACTGAATAATACTAAAGCAAATCTTTCTCATTATTAATTTTCCAAATGTCTAGTTACAACCACTAATATCAGAGCCATTCTATAGGGCCCAATTACATTGCATTAGAAGGAAATAACTAACTACAACTCTAAGATAACATAACGACTCGAGGGTACTCCTGGCTTCACTCTTGGTCATTCCCTTCCTCGTGAGTGTATGTGTCATCCTCGGTCTCACCTGAGAACACAACATTAAATAACGTAGGGTGAGCGATAACGCCCAGTAGGACTTAAATCTCAGGCTCAAGCAGGCTTTAAATAATTAATGCATTTAATGGCAGAGTATCTAAAGATAGCAGGTACAAGAGAGTCAAAATATAGCAAGAGATAGAACAATAGCACGAGAGCGAGTATAGTTTCCAAAAAGAGCACAAGTATCGAGTATAGCACGAATAGCAGGATGGCCATAGCACAACTAGCACAAGTATAGTAATAGCACGACGAGTATAGCACTTGTTTATCATTCTAGACATCGAGAGAGTATAGCACGTTTTGTGTTTTTGATTGTCATATAGATAGTCGAGATAGATAGCACTTGAGTGTAATGCCAAACACTCTGATCATTTAACTCCCATGGGCACTAGCACTTTCGGGCGCACATCCCAGGGCCAGATCGGGCCCTTTATTTATTGCCAGGCATTGGTTATATTGTTTATCTTTAGACAATCAGTCAATGGCCAATATAGAGTACCAAGAAGTAGATGAGAGCACTAGATGAATAGACGAGATGGTAGAGTGAACGTGAATAGACGAGCGAGTAGAGTATAGATAAAAGGTAGTGGACATTGCACGTAATGCGACGAGTAAACAGGCGATAGTAATAGTTGCACAACACGCGCACTTGGTGTTAGCAGTCAGGTGGAACTCACGACCCTACCACTGGCCTTGTTATGCACAGGTCCAGAGGTCCGGCGTGATTTAAGATGAGAGTGAATCTTCTAATAGCCGTTTGGATCATATAGATCCCTAAAGGGTATCATAGGTATTAGGGTACAACCGGCTCGTCGACCATGTGGGAATCCATGATCAGAGGAGACTTACGGAGGCCTTGTGCAAGGGTTCACTAGTCCGGCGAAAGGAATATCCGTCGGAGAGTTCACCACAAGCCAAGAAAAGTGTGTATATAAAACAGGTGCTCGACGTTCTAGAGGAATTCTAGGACAGTGGAGCGTCAATATCGGTATATAAACAAAGCAAGAAAACGAATGCAAGTCCTTTAAAATAGGGCAGTTAATATGCTTTATTGTAATACATTATGAGATATTTTCTGTAAGATTTCAGCCATAAATGGATGGTTCAAGTGTGTGCAAGTGCAAGAGAAATCATAGATAGAAATAAGTCGTGAACATGTATTTTAAATCATTCAATATAGCATCCTTTTTAAGTAGGGTTTTACTAGGGGTATAACGGTAAGAAGGCGTAAGGATTATTTATAAAGTGACAAAAATATTTTATTTTATTTTTTATGGGTTTTTCATCAAAAACTTGTGAAGGCGACATACCCCTGTACTGGTCGTGACAGGGTCAGGACAGAACGCGACAGGGCCTAAAAAGGGTCGCGACAGGGCATGCAAATCGGGTACTGAGAACGCGACGGCTCACCTGTCGCCTTCTTGGTCACGACAGGGTGGCTGTCGCAATCAGGCCCCAGAAAACGACATATCGAGGTGTCGCCTTCTGGTTGTCTGCGCCTGACTCCGACAGGAGTCAGACCAGGCATTGGATTGCGGGCCAGAACATTGAAATTTTGATACAGGGTCGTTCAGGAAATCATAACTAATTATATAGTCAACGAAAAATCATGAAACCAGTTGCAAATTAAACTAGATATGTAAGGGTACTTCCAATAAATCGGAATTAGAGAGAGAGCATGGTTTGAACATGGTTTGAGAACGAACAAGAACAAGTAACATAGAACATGATACAGGGAGCAAGATCGATTTAATTCGAGTAACATGCTCAATAGAAATTAGGGCTTTTAGGGGCAAAAGATGCCTATCATGCATCAGTATCTCCCATTAAAATTTGGAGGCATGAGATAGAGTATTCAAGGAGATATGAATTAAGCATGAAGGTTCGGGGTCATAAGAACTGCAGAACTTTGAAAATTCATAAGAAAAGATTTGATCGCTGGAAAATTATGAAATTTGAGGGTTTTGTTCCAGAGGGTAGAAAGATCCTACAGAAAAAGTTTCACGGTTTATGCTTGTGAGAATGCCTACCTTGACTCGATTTCCTCTTCTAGGGCTAGAACTTGAAGAACGGGGTTGAGAGCTTGAAAGGTTCTTCTCCCCACGAAATCTCCTCCCCTTGGCCTCTCCTTCTGGTCCAGAATCCTTTGGCACGAGCTTGGGTCGGCCATGAGGGTTTTAGGAGAGTATTTAAGCTTCTCCTCTTTCTATTTCCTAATAGGACTCTAATTCCTCTTTAATTCTGAAATTTCCTTACTTCCTCCTTCCTTCCTTGCTTTCCAATCTCTATTTAGACTAGGAAGAGATCCAAATTCGTGCTAACCCATATGGGGTAGGTTTAGGAATCCTATTATAACTCAAACTAGCTATTTAATGCATTAAATACCCCTTTTCTATTTAGGTAATAATTTAGTTACGAATTTAGGATATTTTCCTATTATTCTCCCTTTGTAAATTCATATTTTTGACCCAATAAATTCTAGAAGATCCATTAAGCAAATCCCATTACTCTTTTCCATCTAATGAGTTTTATTTAATGCTCTATTTAAATATCCATTTAGCTAGGTTTTAAATTCTTTATTTAAATTTTTATTTTTCGTAAAATTCAGGTTGCTACAATTCATGTGTTTTCTCGTGCTATTTTACATCCATGTCCATTGAATATTTTTGGTTAGTTCTGAATCTCTCATCTTGTCTCTCTTTCTGATCATATTTTCTCTCTCTTCTATGATAGTCTCATCTATTTCTTGAAATTCTATGGCCATTGACTAATTGTCTAGATACTACATACGATTGAAGATCCACAACCAATGCTTGGCAATTATAGGGCCCAATCTGGTCTTGAGAGGAGCACCCAAAAGTGCATGTGCCCAAGTGAGTTTATTGACCAAGATATCTAACATTTTACCTGATTACTTGGCTTGCTTGATTTATCTATGACAATCAATTTGTGAAAGTGTTTGACTTGTTACTACTTGATTTGACTTGCTTGTATCTCGTGATAATGGCCAAATTTGATCTCGTTAGACTTGATACATGTTAATGTACTCTTGTGAGTTTTTACTTGATTTCATCATGATCTTGTTATCATTATCATCTTGACTCATTTTTTATCATTAGTTATTCTACCTATTACAATGTTAATCACTTAAAGCATGTCTAGCCAAGAGATATAAATCTTACTAGGCAATTTGCTCATTCAATGTTACTTTATATATTTTTGGTGAGTTAGATGAAGAAGATAACACACAAGCGGATGGGGATGACCAAGAGTGATGAGCATCCCTAATGAAGTTGTTTTGTAGTGAGGAGTTACCCGAGCGTCGTAGTAGTGTCTTAGTATAGTAGTTCAGTTGGTTTACTTTTAGACTTTTCATTGTAAATTGTCATATTGGGACCTATGTTATGGCCTTGATTAGTGGGTGTAATAGACTTAGTACACTTGATTATTAATAAAAGAGTTATTGATTTTTAGTATTATTTCCAACTATTCAATGGTTTGTTTATATATGTTTCCTTCATTACTTGCTCTGTTACTCTCAGATTATAACTATCTGTCTCGATATTCTACATCAGGCCTGACATCATTTCTTTTAAAGAATAGGCATTCACTAGATTTCTATAGACATACATATGAATCAAATAATCTCATAAATTGTGGGGCACAAGGTCAAATATTTATGTTATCCCTAAAATGTAGAATATTTTTGCAACAAATTTCTTATAATTGCCCATTAGAGGAAATAATTTCCTTTTCTTAGTTGACTATTTTTGCTATTACAAGTTACAGTTTCCTTCTTACTAGTTCACATAAGATCAATTTGACATTGAAATTTTGAAAAAAAAATGAATTTTAAAATTTAAAAAAAAAATGATTTTCACAGAGTTTTGACACACGATCACACCTATTTTCTCATCTCCCAATTCACATAGGCCTCACGCGAAAGAGTAAATAGGAGGTTGCTTCCAACATTTATCGTTAACTACATTTGCAACGAATATTACTATTTTTTTTAATGTCAAGCAAAGAATTTCTTCTGAAATATGTAATACATGTGATACGGATATGGCATGCACGCTAAGTCATCTATTCTGCACATTCTTCTTTTAATTGTCTTAAAATATGGCGACATTACTGGTCAGACAAAAGGAAAGAAAAAGCTTACTTTTCCCAGGCCTCCAGCGATTCAACCAATTTGTTGAGGTTGTCAACCTCTGCCTTCCAATACTGAAAGAAATTAAAACCAGTACGTGAGAAAATTCTACTACTTTCGAAACAAGCTAAGGTGTATGAAATGGCAATTAATAGATGAGAATCGGAAGACTATGGATTTGATACATCGGCACCAAGGACAGTTTTTTTTGCGCCATTCATCTTTAAATTACTAGCATTTTCGGATCAAGGAGAATCTAGATCATCCTTTTTTGAATCGGTATCATAGGATGGAACGTTATCAAATCATGGAAAGAGGAAAAAGGACATGTATTCTCACCAAGAAAGGGAAGGGAACGAAAAGTACAAATATGTTGATTATCTTGAGAGTAAAATCAAACATGGGGTATATTAGTTTGTTATTAAACTAGGATATATGTATATTATTTATTGTCACAGCATTTAACGATTTGAGAACTATTATACATTCATCGAACAGTAATCTTATGCTATGATCGATCAAAAACAGCTAGAGGACCGACGATGTTGTGATAAACTACTTGTCCAATGAAGTTTATTACTGTACTATCCGGCATTAATAAGGGAAGAGCCGGGCAGCTTGGCGGAGTAGAAAGTAGAAAGGACTACTGCTGGTAATTAAATTTGGATGCGAGCTATTAATTATCCACAAGAATCGTCCCTTCGTACAAATATATCGATTACTGCCTTGGAATGAACTATCAAGGTACTTGCATCTCTCTCTCACCCCTCCCCCCTCGGATGAAATTTTTTACACGACAAACAAGCAAACATAAACTTTCTTCATAAATGGACATGAACTATAGAATATCACTTGCGGAGAACAAAAATAATACTACCTCGGCGGTTCTAGAGTGGTGACTGTTCAAATGCGGCATCCCCACCGTATTCTGGTACCGAGCGATGATGCTGTCCATGCTGCTCAAAATGAAACGCACAAAGGTCAGATACTGAAAAAGTCCCTTAATTAACACGCCGTATTAGTCACTAAAACAGATGAATCGAAGGACACGGAGAAGGCTGCAAAGAAACCCAGACTTTAAATACTATCAAAGACGAAGACTTCAGTCATTAAGCTCTCTCTCTCTCATGAATCTTTTCCTTTAAAGGAGATATACAATGTCCGGCAGTCAAAAGACGTACTCCATCTCAAAAACCATAAGATAAGAGGTGAAGATATTACAAGGAGTGCCGGAGTTGAATAAGCAGAAATATTCATGTAGTTCATGCGTATGAGAGAGGTTGAAGAGAACATGGAGATGTGGTAGAGTAGGTTTTGGCAAGGATTTTACTGACTCGTGACTCGAGTACTGGTAGATCTTGCCGGTGGCGGAGAACACGACCAGCCCCACCTCCGCGTCGCACAGGACGGAAAGCTCGTAGGCCTTCTTCAGCAGCCCGTTCCGCCGCTTGGAGAAGGTGATCTGCCTGTTCGTTGCGTTCTCAATCCTCTTAAGCTGCACCTTCCCCCTCCCCATCTCTTCAATCCCTCGATAGCTCCCCTCACAACCTCTGAGAGCTAGCCCTCCACCAAAACGAGAGCGGCAGGAAGAAGGCCGACAGATAGGGAGGTACAGATAAGAGATGTATATAGAGGTAGAGAGAAGGAGAGAGAGGTGACAGGCAGAATAAAGCTAGTTAATGGGAGTTCTTTCCCATGACCACTGCCTAGTTAGGAGACGGGGCGGAGAGAACCCAGTTTATGTGGTTTCCTCCACCTCGTCCTCCTCTTCTCTTCCAGTGGCAGAGAACTAGCGAGGTGGTTGGCTTTTCACAACAAGGGCAAGAGGTGACACCAGTGACGCAACGTCACTATGGCCTTCGGGGGCCATGCCGGCCGGCCCTTCAAAGCTCCAAACAGGAAACTAAAGCAGATCCACCTCTTCTTCCAAGGCTTCTTCCGCCGAACAGTGGATAAGGGTGGCACCATGTCCGCCGAAGGATCTCGATCCGGCGGACGCACTTCTCCGCCAAGCGGGCCCCCCCTTCGCTACCATGAAGTGTCCCTTTCTCCCTTGCAGTGGAGAGAGTGAAAAAGGGTGCTCCTTTTCCTGTCCGGGAGAAGGAGATCAGGAATCCAAGTTGACGTCCACGGCGTTTCTGCAGGAGCATCCATGTAGAAGAACAGTGATCAGGGAGACCAAGGTTCAGCTACCCGGTCTGTTACCAAAAAACCAAAACGATAGAAGCAGCAAACAAAGCCACATACAGTAGTAGCTACTGATCATCACCAGCATCTCGCGTGTAGTTTAGTAAACGGGAGAGTTCGTATGAACGTACGCATGCCATCTGTGAAAGACTGATCAGCTCTTATGTTTTGTTGACTAAGCTAGCGTCAAGTATGAGCCCATCCCTGTCACCAACTGGTAATCCATGTCTTTCGTATGCGTCTTTGCAGATCTCTCGATCATACTGGCGGTTTCCTCTGGTTTTTGCCGAGAGACGTTGTCTAGCTGGTGAATCTTATGAAGTCGTTCCACATAAGATGATGTTTGAATCTGATACACATTCAGATGATCACTTTAAAGAAAGCGTAGTGTACCGTCCCACTTTGTGTAGTATTCATATACTTGTCGTTATATATTCTCATCATGTAAGCCACACCAAAAGATGCATGGGGCTTGAATACACCAGTCAATTATTAATTAGTGTGCATTGACTCCATACGAGGCGGAAATGCAATTTCTGAGAGTCGAAAATTATGAAGTATTGGATCCAGAAAAATATGTTTTAAAAGAGAATCCATTCAATTAATTGGAATGTAAATTATTGCTTAGCTAGATTTAATATATATCTTCCTCCGTGCATAAATAAGATGAATTGGTGGAGGCGGCCCGGCGACAAGTGCTTCCATGTTGACGCTCGAAGCCGTACAAAATATATAGGTAGCTTATGTCTATGCCTGTGGAACATTTAAATATGGTTTATAAGAAAAGTAAAATTGTTTTTTGTTCTTTTACTTCAAAAAGCTTTACGGAAGACAGGGTACGTGGAACTAGAAATTGGAAGCTCAATTGATTGGGTTCAACCCAAGTTGATCAATATTCAGCTATGCAGTTCAAACATTCTAACCTTAGTGCAACTCATCTTGACTCGGTCAACAAAAGACAGTCAGGTGCACCACAGTTTACCATATGGGTGATATATATGGACTCCACAATTCCAAACTTGATAAGTGGGTCGGCGTAATTTCAAGAAAGAAAATTGCTCTAAACATGGTCTCAACCTATTTCATGCACGATTGCGTTGCCGGATCCTGATATACTATGTTAAAACTCCAGTGCTGTGTAGGAATTATCACCGTTCCCTGTAACTTGGCTATCAAATATCATTATGGCATTGGGATTATCAGATTTTGTCATTTAGCCCTTCACTTTCATGCAACCCAATATTATTTGCTTAGAAGAGATATTGACTCGATTCTCTAGATCAACCATACAAAGTTTATGCCAATTTAAGTCGTGTTAAGATGGGTCAATGATGCATCCTATGCGTTGTACTTCCTCCACATGGTAATGAACGGAACAGGGACTGAGTTGGTGCATCCCAAGTAATTAGTGTAATATATAACTGGCTAGCTAGTGTGGTTTCCTAATAAAAGCGAGGCAAAATGTGAAAATTATAGAAATCGGTACCACTCTTTGAAACTTAGAAAAGAGAACAAAATCTTATTTTTTATTTTCTAAGTTAATTTTATCCAAACACTGTCTTCTTAATTTTTTATTTTTTGGTTGTAGGCATCCCCCACCGGAAAATCCCTAGCGCCACCCCGGGTTTGATCCCGAGGTGGGGCGCTCCCACCCACCCCTGTGTCCAACTCGCCAATAGCAGGGGACTTGGCTTCTAAATTAAGTAGCATGTGCTTTTACATGGTGATGGAATCTTAAATAATGCTGAAATTTATGAACTAAGATTGAAAATTTATTCCTTGAAGTCTTTAGGTCATGTAAATCTGTATAAGATATATACGTCGTGTGTTCTTATATAGTAAAATGTCATAATAATAATTCAAATTTTGTGTAGAACAACTTTATATCCTTGTCACGATCTAAGAGGTCAAGAATGTACATAACTATTTGCCCTATAGCTAGGTCAATGCCTCTGTTAGTGCTTCCTCCGATGGTGACATTAGTACCAGCAAACCCCGAATCTAAGACTAGATGAATGAGATTGTTTGCTTAGTCAATGACTATTCTTCCGTTGTCACTTTTAATTTTCCTTTTCCATATAAAAACCTTCCTAATTATAGGCGGTAAAGGCTCCTCTGCTATTGAGTCCTGTGCATGCTTGTTTGTGAGCACTTGATAAGGATAAGTTTGTATCTATTGTAACTACCGACTGGGACTCCCCTTTGGGACTTCACTTATTCTACGTATGTTATTAGTATGTTAATGAACGCTGAGCACTATTAGGCATCGACAAGTTCTCTCTTTCTGTTCTCTCCCTCATTTTGACTTGGCATCATAGCCTTCAAGGTAATATTGTTTGCCAGGGCAGAATATGTAACTCCAGTGCCACAAGTAAGCCATCTTGCTTCATCTCTTCCACACCACTGCTTTCCTCTTCTCTAGCATTCCTTTCCAGCATTTCACAATGCCTTATCACTAAGATGACAAGAGACAATTACCCTTTTTAGTGTACTCAACTGACACCCATCCTTCACACCTATCGCTTGACAGGTAGCTTGTTGATAGGTGACTTCCATGCCCACCTACAACTATTCCTGATCAATGTAATCCTTTCATCACCATCGCCAATCCAAGGGCAGAATAGCTGTTGCAGCTTGATCAATTGGTACTCAACTAGATGAACTTTTCACTTTCTGAGTCTATATTGCTGTAAATCATCGATGCAAACTGCCACGACTACTTGGAACAGCCTTGCCAAGGCGTATGGTTTCTTTTATGTTCGAGCACTTCAACTTCGACTGCCATTTCAGATATTGAAGAAAGGCAACCTCTCCATTATGGATTATCTTCAAAAGGCTCGTTATTTGGCGAACATACTCGCTACCATATCTGACCCTATGTCCAGTAGCGACCTTCTTTTGCACATCCTAGCTGGACTTGGCCCAAACTATAACTCCTCCTTTGTTAATACTGTGATGATGCGACGACACGACCGGTTGTGCACTCAATCAAAATTAATGTTCTTCATGGAATGCTCCTTAGTCATGTGGTGTTCTTGCAATAGCACGACATTGCCTTTGGCGATAGTACATCCCTTCCTGCTGCCAACCTTGCTCAGTCTGGTGGATTAGCTAATCTACAACCCACATGTGGAGGGTGGAACAGAAGACATGGTGGTTGTGGACATGGTGGCCAACATTGCCCCACCCCCAACATCCAACAACATCACTCATCAAGCATCAAAGTCTGCCAGTTATGTGAGTGGTTGAGACATACAGTTTGATATGTTGTGATTGGTTTGATATTTCCTTCTTCCCTGACCAGGCATTAGCTCACCCTATTCAAGCTTATCAAATACAAGCCCATTGGCTCAAGCTTATGCTTCAAATGCTGGCTTTGACTAGAACACCAGAGGTATTTTATCATGCGTCCTTGTCCTTGGGATTGCGATGTATCGGGTTGTTACCTTTTGAAGACAACATGATGGGCATCGCATTTTGGCTGTGAATGTGCCCTCTTGGCCATCACATTCTTGCTTTCTGACCATTGTGCAATTTTTATCATTTGTTGTCGGACCAGTCGTGCCACGTGTCAAGATGTATGCATGTGAAGACGACGTACCAGTTGTCACGTTCAGAGTAGCACGCATGCAAGGTGACACATGTCAATCCCATCTTTCAGCTTTGACTGAATTTTTTGGCTCTTGACAAGGTGGCTGCCGCATTCACTCTTGCTTGTAATGCTTGGACTATCGCGTTCTGAGACCTGAGGCCTATAAAACTCAGGCCTGCAGATCTCCTCTTCCCTCCCCCCTCTCTTCTTCATCTCTTCCTCTCTTCTCTCCGAGTTGCACCACTTTTGGACATCTTCTTCAACTTGTGGAGTTTTAAAGTTGATGATCAGGCTTCTTTGCTTGTAGGTGGCCTCGGCAAGGAGCTTGGATGAGGAGGAGGTGGCCACTTACACAAGAAGACTCTAATGGGTTGGTTCTTCAATTTTAGATAGGGACTCCGACCTTCCTCCTAGTTCTCGCATGGTATTAGGACTCTCTTCACCTTGTGGATGCATTTCATCTTCGATGCTCCTTCGTGTAATTCATGTGGGTTTTAGTGAGAAGATTATGAAGCATGAGAGCCTTGTTCTTGAGTGTGGGTAGCTTCTTTGCCATGCATGTGGGTGCATTGGGGTGATTTGAGCTTCTAATCCTTGGTTTTACTATTCTTCATGTTCACCTATCCCAGATTATGGCATGGTTGTATTTTTGGGGACGGTTTTGAGGGCTCTTCCATGGCAGCCAGTTGTTAGACCGAGAACACGACACGTTGGTTGCCATGTTCTAGTCGTGACTCTTCCCTCATTGCTTTCTTGTTCTTTGGGTCATGCCAGACATCCTACTGTGTTCAAATAGCGACAGGATGTATGTTGCCTTCTGCTCTAGAATGTGCCAATCTGGGTGCTGCTTTCAGGTGGTGACCCCATATGTGTCGCCTTCTCTCAGGTAGAGATAGTAAGCATGTCGCCTTTTCAGCTAGAAAGCAGACTAGTCCGTTCATAGTCGTGCTTCAGCCAAGTTTTGGTTCTTCTTCTGTACATATGGCACATGTGCTATCCGTAGCACGGTACTACACTAGTTGGTTCACCTGGTGCTCCATATTTGAGGGCTTGTCACATTGGTTTGGGTTGTTACCATTTCTTAGGACCCCCATCCTCGTAAGCCTATGGACGGAGTACTCTAGGCTATGAGCGTACTCGAGTTTGAGTTTTTGAGCTGAGGGAAAAATGGTGTGTGGACAGTGATGTTGAGTCATTTATAGAGCTCTAGTAGTTGGCCTAGGACGCCTAGGTGGTTCACAGTTGTTCTTTCAGTACAAGACAACCAATCCTTTCTCGCTGCCTCACTCTACGTAGTGTTGGAACCACCTAGAGGTGTCAGATGTAGGGCTGTAGTCCAGCTAGACTATGGATATTGTTGTAGTTCTTAGTCTTGCAGCCTCACTTCGACGAGGGGATGCTAGGCCCAGACATGCAGCTGAGGGTAAGACGGGTGTGGCGCTTCTGATTGGTTGACTAGTGATAGTTGTTTTTTGTGGCTAGTGTCCTTGTCTAGGAAGGTTTCTTTTGCTAGTGTTATTTGTAGGGTAGCAATCACAATCTGTCGGTTAAACAAGGTTTCCATCCGCATAGAATTTTCATAATTGGTAGTCGTGTAGTTAGCCATTTTCCTTCCACACTTTCCCTTTAGTAGAATATATTATTATTACTATTATTCTATATATATATATAAATGTATATCTATTCTACTAGTGAGAGATTGATAGTTCCTACTAAACATCTGTGTGAAGCTCACTCCCTTCTTTTCCCAAGTGAGACTTCACAGTAGCAGTAGGTTGCATGGTGGGCTTAGGAGGTGGGACCATAGATGTCAGTTTCATCCCTAGTAGTGTCCCCTTCGTCACTTAGCACTTCGCCCTCGGGGTATGCCCCTTAAGAGTTCTATCCTTCCTTTCATACTTGTATTATTATGTTTGGGACTTGTACCAGAGTTGTACTTTGTCTCTTGTTATTTACTTTCACTTGCAGGTACATTTATAGTACAAGAGTTGTTATTTATTTCCTTTACCTATCCTATTAGACTAATCATTTAATCTTTCTGAGCCCTAGGATTCATCGGTGGTGACGTCAGGAATCAGATTCTTAGTGGGAACTGACGACCCTCAATGGCAACTAGACTCGGGCGCCTACACCATATGACATTAGATGCTGGATTGCTACAAACTCCAAATCCATGTGTTGGCACGATCACATTAAAGTTGGTAAATGCCAAGTTCTTCCCATTTCCCATATTGGAACGTCCACCATAAACCTAGGGGAAGGCAATGTTGTGCGGTACGACCACTAATGGTCTTCACCATGTGACTCCATCAACCACCACCTCTGAGTGCTCATGACATACATCATCGCATGCTTTTCACTAGCTCACTGACCTTTGCAACATCCTAACATGTAAGACTGGGTCATCTGGTAGTTAGAGTAGCTCGTCAAGTTCTTCGTTCTACCACTAAAAGCCATCATCTATCTTTTTCCCTTTAAGATTTCAAGTCGTCTATGCCCTTTGAGCTTGTCATGTTAGATATCTAGAGTCCATCTATAAAAACTAGTACAAATGGCTTCCACTACTTTGTCATATTTGTTGGCCATTTAACTAGTTTTGCTTGGTTTTTTCCTATTGCCACCAAGTGTCATGTCTTCAATATTTTCTTTTATTTAAGTCACATATTGAGAACATATTCTCCACCAAAATCAAGTACTTTCATAGCGACTGGTGTGGCAAGTATGTCGTCTTTCTACTTATCTGGCACAGTGTGGCATCTCAAATCGACTTTAGTACCCACACACCCATCAACAAAATGGGTTTCCAATTGAAAGCATCACCATTTGGTTGAGACCGCATTGGCTCTCCTCAGCAATGCTTGGCTAACTCCCCCTTTCATTCTAAGATGAAGCCTTCTCTTACGTTGCCTTTCTCATTAATAGACTCCCTGTCATGCCCTGATACAGAATATCGGGACAGGCAGTTGTAATCATGCCAGTAAAGAGCAATTGACATCAAATCATCGGACAATCGAGTAATAAAAATCAACTAAATTTTTATTTCATAATCAATCACCATTGTCCATTACATTCATTAATTAGAGATAATACTTGGGGCCCATTGACACCTTACATTGAAGAAAAGTAAAACTAACTGACTAACTAACTAGCTATGACTACTACTACGATGCTATGGTAGGTCTTTCCATGCTAAGACTTCATTAGGGATTCTCATTCACTCTTGGTCATCTCTGTCCACATGTGTGTTGTCTTCCTCATCAGACTCAATTGAAATAGTCACAAATAACACTTGATGAGTGATAACGCCCAATATGTCTTATAGCTCTTGACTAGGCAGACTTAAAGTGATTATGCATTAACAAGTAGAGTAACTAGAGATAGAATATTATGTCAAATTGAGTAAAGTCAAGAAATTATTAACATGAAGATGTCATATAGCAACAAGGATAAGTAGTAACAAATATAGCACGAGAAAGAGTAATGACCATATAGCACGCATCATTCAAGTTAAGTCTTGTAACAAGTATAGTCTAGCACTTAATTTCACGACTTCGATTGTCTTAGATAGATCAAGATAGTATAGCACTTAGGTGAATGCCAAACACCCTGGCTATTTAACTCCAGTGGGTACTCCTCCCAGGACCAGACCAGGTCTCTTTTATTGCCAACCATTAGTCTTATCATTAGACAATTAGTTACACCATATAGAGTAGCAAGAATAGATGAGAAGAGTAGATGAATAGATGAGACTACGAAGAAAAAAAATAGATGAGATGAGAGCTTCTGTTTAATCAGAATGTTAAAGGGGTCATGCACAAGAAATAGTTTGAGAAAACCACTCTAGTAACCATTGTAAACAGTACCCTCGGGTACTGACAGTCGGGCAGATACTGTGATCTACCTTCTATCCGCGACTGGAACACGGTTAGGGGGTCGGGCTCGTTAATAGGGACGTCACTATCCTTCTATCTGCTACGTTAAGAATGAGGTCAGCAGAGAGGACGCATTCACAGAGAAGATCTAGAGTCTAGTTGGATCATGCCATACATATCCAGCATTGTCCGTTAGGGTGTATAGGTGTTAATGCTACAACTAGCTCAACGTTCTAAAGGATTTCCATACTCACAAAGACTTACAGAGGCCTTGACGAAGGAGTTCCAGTTTTGAAGGAGGAATACCTGATGGAGGGTTCTCACTGATGATCAGTTTATCCCCATGCAATTTAATAAATTACATATCTATTTTTGTGATTAAAAAAACTAAAATAAAGGTTAACCTAACAAGTTTTCCATGAGATTTGAGCACAGGAAATGAATCTCAGAAAATCAAGAAAAACTAGTAAGTATCTTCATCCTGTAATACTGAAAGTTCAGTGCATATAAATTTTCTAAGTACACATCGATTTCTCTAAATGTTATAACGATTTCTTTGCAAGTCATAACGATTTCCAATCATATCGATTTCATGATTTCATAACAATTTCCTTACCCCTATCGAGTTCATTTTTGTAACGATTCGATAAGTGATCGCATCGATTTCGATCTCAGAACGATTCTCTAAGTGATCACATCAATTTCGATCTCAGAACGATTTGCTAAGTGATCATATCAATTTCGATCTCAGAACAATTCGCTAAGTGATCATATCGATTTCGATCTCAGAACGATTCGCTAAGTGATCGCATCGATTTAGATCTCAAAACGATTCGCTAAGTGTGTACATCGATTTCGATCTCACAACGATTTGATAAGTGAGAACAACGATTTGCTCTCACATCAATTTTGTTTCACATCGATTTGATAAGTGAGAACAACGATTTGCTCTCACAACGATTTTGTTTCACATCGATTTGATAAGTGAGAACAACGACTTGCTCTCACAACGATTCGGTTTCACATCGATTTGGTAACTAAGAACAACGACTTGGTCTCACAACGATTTGTCTCACATAACGATTCGATAAGTTCCACATCGATTTGGTATTTACATCGATTCGACAAGTTACAACAATGACTTGGTCATTATAACGACTCGATAAGTTACACAAAGATTTGCTTGCTGTAACGATTTGATAAGTCACAACAATGACTTGGTCTATGTAATGATTCGATAAAACAAAACAACGATTTAGTTATAACGATTTTCTTGTAATGATTCGTTCTTAAACGATTCACTCATACAACGATTTCATAAGTGATTCTCACAACGATTTCATGAAATATAACGTCTCGATATTTAAATATCTTGACAAGTCAAAGTCATCCCGCGTATTTCTCTTTTATCCATGCATTAAATATAACCGTACATTTCTCTACACAATGCATGTCCAAATATCTTCTATTCTTATGCTTTTCCGTGTAATATTTTTTTGGAAAGATAGAATGGAGTTTCTATTTTGATGTATTCTCACTCTAACATTGACTGACAACAAGAGACAGCTTAGCTGTCTATGTTTTAGCATTTAATGTGTGCAGGTCTCTGACAGCACGACTATATACAACGTTGGATAAATTAGAAGCTGGAGAATATCAAGAAGGATTTTCTTCTTACGTGCATGGAACGTAAAGGACCATTGACTGCAAAGAAGAACCATGCAGTCTAACATTCTCTGAACATAGAGACAACGAATACTTCAACGACTACTTTTAAAAAGAAGATATATATTAAAGACTGATGCTTCAGAAGAAAGAAGTCTAAATAGAGAACGATAGAGAATACTCTATAATTCTTGAAGCCTTCAATTTTAGTTTTCGGTGAGCATCTGAAGAGCGAAGCCTCACTCACCATTGTTCAAGCTCTTAGCTCTCCGTGTCTAGTGTAGAACCTTGAGAGAGCTTTCGTGTACTAAGAGTGTTCTTTATTGTAGATCTTTTCCTCTCAGTCTTCGCTTCAGATCAAGTATTGTGCTATTAGCTTGTTCTAGGGGTGTATCATCTCTTGAACACATTTTTGTGTTTATTCCCTTCGTGTTGAAGGAAGACCTGGGGATTCCTAGGTGGTAGTTTTCCCTTCATGTTGAAGGAAGACCTGGAGGGTTCCAGGGTGATGAATTCCTCTTCGGGTTGTGAAGAGAAGACCAGCTGCGGCTGGGTGTCTAAGCGTCCTTGAGGGGGACTGTACCCTTGGGTAGTGAATCCTGAGTTGTTGCTTATGGACTGGACGCTGGACTCCTGTGGAGAGGAGGTCCGAACCAGGATAAAATCTTGTGTAGTGTGATTGCTTGCTTTGTGTTTGTTGTTTTCTTTTCACTAACACTAACAATCATCGAACTGTCTGTTGTGTGAACGTTTTTGTGGACAGGTTTAGATAATCAGTTTTTAGAATCCCATTCCCCCCCCTCTGGGCTTCCTAGCTGGGCAACAAGTGGTATGAGAGCTAGTCTCTTCGACAAAGAAGAAGATCCAACGATCTGAAGAGAAAAGATCAAATGGCAGCCCAAGGTCACTTCGAAGGTCAGTCAGTAAACAGGTCACCGTTGTTCGATGGTGAAGACTACACATATTGGAAAACAAGGATGGAGTTCTTTCTACAAGGACTTGACTATTAGATCTGGTCGATTGTTGAAGAAGGAGATCTTCTAGTCACGAATGAAAAAGATAAATGGACGGAAGATGACAAGAAGAAGATTTCCTTAAACTGCAAGGCCAAAAGCATCCTGTGTTGTGCTCTTAGAAAGAAAGAGTTCAACCGCATATCAGCTTGCAAATCCGCTATGGAAATGTGGGAAAAGATAACGATCACTTATGAAGGTACTAAAAAGGTAAAAGAAACTAGAATAGATATTCTGGTAACACAGTATGAGAGATTTCAGATGCAACCCAGTTAAACAATTACAGAGATGTATAGTAGATTCACTGATATCACAAATGGATTGGCTGGTCTTGGTAAGACGTATGAAATGGGATATGGTAAGGAAAATCCTAAGGTCCCTACCAGCCTTGTGGACCCCAAAAGTAACAGCAATAGAAGAGGCTAATGACTTGAAGATAATGTCATTAGAGAAACTCATAGGGTCCCTTATGGCCCATGAGATAAACATGGAGAGGTTGGAGAATCGTCTAGCAGAAAGAAACATACCAACGCTCTCAAAGCAGAAGAAGACACATCAGAAGAAGGCTCATATAGCCAGGAGAGCATGAACAACAGCGAAGATGAAGAAGCACTACTATCCAGAAGGTTACAACGTATACTAGCCAAGAAAAGAAATATCAGTCTGGAAAAGGTACTTCAAGAAGGGAAAAGACTTCAAAAAGCCTGAAGTTAAAGATGCAAAGAAGACTGAACCGATTCGCTATGAATGCAAGAAGCCCAGACATATCAAAGCTGAAAGTCCGAAACTGAAGAAAAGTGAGTTCAGAAAGAAAGACAGCTCCAGAAGACCCAGAAGATGCAAGAAGAAAGCCATGGCAGTAGCCTGGGACAACAGCAGCGACTCTGACAGTGAGTCGAGTTCCAGTGGAGGAGAAGAAGAAGAGGCCAACCTAGCATTCATGGCTAACGTCGATGAAAAGGTAACATCTGACTCGTCCTTTTCTTCATTTAACGAATCTGATTCTGATAATTTAGAAGAAGCCTTTAATGAATTATATTGCAAATATAAAGAGGTATGCAAATCACTAAAAGTCAGTAAGAAAAATACTGCATGTTTAGAAAATACTAACTCAGATGTAAAATCTGAAAACGAACAACTAGAATAACAAATCACAGAGCTAAAAGAAGAAACGAATTGCTATGTGAGGACCTAAAAAATAAAAATGAACAATTAGCAAGCTTGGAAAACTAGGAAACAGTGAACAAATTAAAACAGGAAGTTAACACATTAACAACAGAAAATGAAAAATTATCTAGCACACTAGAGAAATTTACAAATGGCAAAACAACCTTAATACTAAAAGGAGCTAGAAGATCTGGTAGAATGAAACATGGATTAGGCTATACTCCTCCCGATAATGAAGATACAACATTATACCCTAAAATATATCCAACACCTAAGTTTATACCCGAACAAGTTATCACATACAAGTCAAACTTTAAATATATTCCAAATGAGAAAGTAAGTAAAATATCTTGCTGATTAAAATGACATGTCTAACTAAACATAAAATATGGATATTAAAAGGAAAATTGATGATACTAACCACCAGGACCCAAAGAACTTGGGTACCTAAAGCTTAGTGTTTTCATTACAGGTAACCTTGGAGCATCTAAATGGTACATGGATAGCGGATGCTCAAGGCACATGTCAGGAAATAGAAAGCTATTTTCCCATCTTGAAGCTGAAGAAGGAACATCACTTATGGAGATAATGGAAAAGGGACTGTGATAGGTAGCAGATCAGTAGGGAGTAAAGGCAAATCGTTATCAAAGATGTTCTATGCGTCAAAGGATTGAAGCATAACCTTATCAGTATCAGCCAACTGTGTGATAAAGGACATCAAATGAGATTTCAAGAATCAAAATACAGTATTATGAAGGATGGTGCAGTCATTTTTGAAGCTAACAGAGAAAAGAACCTGTATGTACTTTATCTAGAAGAACTAAAGGATCAGGACATATGTCTGACAACAAATAAAGAGCAGTCAACAGTACTCTGACATCGAAGACTGGGCCACTGCAGCTTGGATGGCATAAGAAAGTTGATTAAGAGAAGCTTGGTGGAAGGTCTACCCAAGGTAAGTGCAAAAATGAATGGTGTCTGTGGGCCGCGTGCAAAAGGAAAGCACAACAAGTCATCCTTCAAGTCAAAGACTGTGGTAACTACCTCTAAACCTTTAGAACTTCTACATATGGATCTATTTAGGCCAATGAGAACCACAAGTCTCGGAGGAAAGAACTTTCGATTTGTTATAGTAGATGACTACTCCAGGTTTACATGGGTATCCTTCTTGGAGCATAAGGATGATACATTCAACAGCTTTGTCAGCTTCCGTAAGAAGGTACAGAAAGACAAGAAGCACAACATTATTTGTATTCGATCAAACCACGGACGAGAATTTCAGAATGAGAAATTTGCCAAATTCTGTGATGATCAAGGGATAGAGCAAAACTTCTCAGCACCAAGGATAGCACAGCAAAATGGAGTTGCTGAGAGGAAAATTAGAACCCTATTGGATATGGCAAGGACAATGCTATCAAAATATGATTTGCCAAGATATTTTTAGGCCGAGGCCGTCAACATAGCATGTTATATCATCAACAGAGTAATGATCAGGCCAATCTTGAAGAAGACTTCATATGAGCTATACAAGCAGAAGAAGCCGAAGATCAGCCATTTCAGGACATTTGGATGTCCATGCTTCATCCACAACAATGACAAAAGAGACCTTGGTAAGCTAGATGCAAAATCAGATGAAGGTATATTCATGGGGTAGGCTTCTAAACCCAAAGGATATAGAGTATTTAATAAGCATAGTTTATTAATTGAGTAGACAGTACATGTTATCTTTGATGAGACTAACTCTTCCTTGAGAGAGGAAGAAGATAGTGATGTTGATGATGCAGAAAAGTTGTCCAAGAAATTAAAGAACACATCCATCGAGGATAAGGAAGATCCACCCTTGGAAGATCTACAACAAAAGGATAAATCACACGATTGTCTCCCAAAAGAATGGAGGTATAAGAAAGATCACCCACTGGAAAACATCATTGGTGATCCATCGGTTGGGGTAAGAACCAAAGGTAACATAATTTCTTGTGACTACATAGCTTTTGTATCTCAAATAGAGCCTAAGACAGTCAAAGAAGCACTCACTAATGAATCTTGGATATTAGCCATGCAAGATGAACTTAATCAGTTCAAGAGAAGCCATGTATGGTCACTTGTTCCGAGACCATCAGATCATACTGTGATTGACACCAAATGGGTGATCAGGAACAAACTAGATGAAGCTGGTGTGATCACAAGAAACAAGGCCAGACTGGTAGCTCAAGGCTATTTCCAAGAGGAAGGCATAGATTTTGATGAAATCTATGCACCAGTAGCTAGACTTGAGGCAATTAGGATTTTACTTGCATATGCTTCTGCATTAAATTTAAAACTCTTTCAAGTGGATGTAAAATTTTCTTTTGTAAATGGTTTTATAAAGGAGGAAGTTTATGTAGAACAACCTCTCAGTTTTGATGATATTGATTTTCCAAATCATGTATTTAACTTGCATAAAGCTTTATATGGTTTGAAACAAGCACCAAGAGCATGGTATGAACATTTAAGTGCATTTTTATTGAACCATGGTTTTATCAGAGGTCAAGTAGAGAGTACATTATTTGTTAAGTCTAAAGTCAAACATGTATTGCTTGTACAAATTTATGTAGATGATATAATATTTGGTTCTACTGACGAATCTCTTTGCAAGTATTTTGAAAAGCTTATGCAGGGAGAATTCGAAATAAGCATGATGGGGGAGCTAAACTACTTCCTCGGATTGCAAATCAAGCAAGGAAAGGAAGGAACTCATATTTGTCAAGCCAAATACACTAAGGGACTTTTAAAGAAGTTTGAATTTGAAAGCACCAAGCCACTGTCAACACCGATGAGTACATCAACAAGATTAGACTGTGATAAGGATGGTAAGAAGGTAGATCAAAAGGTCTACAGAGGTATGATAGATTCATTACTCTATTTAACTGCCAGTAGACCCAACATACTATTTAGTGTATGCATGTGTGCTAGGTATCAGGCAGACCCTAGAGAGTCTCACTTAATAAGTGTCAAAAGAATTTTTAGATACCTGACTAGAACTCATGACTTAGGTCTGTGGTATCCAAAATCATGCGAAATTAATTTAGCATGATACTCTGATGCTGACTACGCTAGATGCAAAATAGATAGAAAAAGCACCAGTGGTTGTTGTCAATTTCTTGCAGGATGTTTGGTATCTTGGTCTCAAAGAAGCAAAATTCAGTAGCACTATCAACAACTGAAGCTGAGTACGTGGCTGTTGGAAGCTGTTGTACACAACTCTTATGGATCAAATAGCAGCTTGAGGATTTTGGACTAAATATCAAGACAATTCCCTTGCTGTGCGATAACACCAGTGCGATAAATCTCACCAAGAATCTAGTTCAGCATTCAAGGACAAAGCATATAGAGGTTAGATATCACTTTATTCGTGATCATGTAGCAAATGGTAATATAGATATTTCCTTCATTGATACTCAAAATCAGTTAGCAGGCATCTTCACAAAGGCTTTACCCGAAGAGAGATTTATGCCTCTTAGAAGGGAATTAGGCATGTGCAATTTGTGATAGATTTGCCTGTAAATAACTGAAATAACAATTACTTCAGAATATCAATTATTTTTCGCCTTGAAATTAAGCAAATTCTTTAAATATGGCTTGCTTCATAGTTATCTTTGACGGTTCGTAATTTTAAAAGGATTTATTCCTGTCGAACTAGTCTTTTGTCGTTTCCTGTCATTATGGTGTTTTTCCCTTTTATCTAATAAAAACCCGAAATATGTGCCATACCGATTCACCTCCCGCTCTCTTCTCCTTCAACTTGCATGAGACGATAACCCTATCGACTCCGGCATCAACTCCCTGTGATTTCAAAGCCTCCACCTCTTTCCCGTGAGAAATTTCTTGAGGGCTTCTACTCCAATCTCCATTACAATCATCAAGAACCTTTCACCATTCAAATCCATGGCCATTTCTGGAGTTTCCAGCTTCGTTGGGGGCTATGGAGCTGCGTTCCTCACCGCCAAGCAGCAAGAGAGGTTTACCACTGTGAAGACCAAGCTGTGCGGAAACAAAGTAGTAGATATTGCGGATTTGGAGAAGAATGGAATGCATAGCATCTTAGCAGCCATGGAGAGAATGAAATGGACGAAGTTGGCAACTTTGTCAGAGGTGAGTTATCCAGACCTGGTGAAGGCGTTTTATGTTTGCTTGAAGTCGGAAGAGGATGGGTCTTTGACATCCACTGTCAAGGGAACCCATATTAGGATCACATATGCCTTGTTGGAGTCTTTGTTTGGAGTTTGCACCACCGGTCAAAGTGGAATACTCACTGTCGACATCAGGCGAAGGGTCTAGGGATTGTTGGTCCCGAGTTCAGATTGAAGGACGGGAAGATAGATATCAATCAGTTGAACGCATACAACCACATTCTAGCATTTTATTGTGTGTCAGATACTAGTCCCTAGGAGTGCCACCTTTTCTACTTGTATAAAGGCGGACTCCGATATGATGTTCTGGGCTATCCAGAACCAGAGCATAAATGAGGCAGAAATTTTCCAGCACTTTGGTGTTAATCTGTCTAGGGCTGTGTCAGAAAAGATGGGGCAGGCAATTCACAGCAGAAACTTGAAGAAGAGTGGATTTTCTTTGGTTGGTGGTGTGTGGACCAAGACCTCAGTGACTGAGTGTGAGGCCATCATTGGCAAAGCCCAAGAAGTCCAAGAAGAGGCAGTTCCAACAATTGTAGCAGCAGCAGTACCAGATGCTTAAATTGAGCAAGAAGATGCAAGGGTAGAAGCGCCAACCATTCAAGAACAGCAGGTACAAATACCTGTGGTTCAAGAAGAATCAGTAGTGGCAGCAGCAGCAGATGTCCAAGGTAGTGAAGCAGGAATCAGAATTGAAGACTCAATGGCAAGCAGTAGCAGGATTGAGGATACTCCTCAAGAGAATATTGAGCCAGTTGAGGGAGCTTCAGAGGCTATCAACCCCACCACAGTTGTGGCATCTGTTCTTAGAAGTGTGCGGGAATCCATTCCGAGCACTCAGGGGGAGCCTGAACAGTCCTGTGAACCAGCAGCAGATGTTGTGGCATCTGGCCACATTCAAGAAACTGTCATAGAGGATGCTCCTATTCAGGGGGAGCAAGAAGAAGAAGATGTTCTAGCTGATACTCATATGGTTGATGCTCCTATTAAGGGGGAGAAGTCAATTGAGAAGGAAGCAACATCTCAGGGGGAGCACACTGCTAGTGTCTCCGTTGATGATCAGTTCAGAGAAGGCATTGTGGAGAGTGCATCAGATGATGCACATGTTGATCATGTGGAGCTCATTGCTAGGGCAAATGACAAAGGGAAATAAGTAGCTTCTAGGATTCCCCTCTTGACCAGGAGGTCTCATCAGAGGCAGAGGAAGAAGAAATTGAAGATCAATCTGAAGCCCTTAGTTGCTAGAATGGATGAACAAGGAAAGATCCTATGCTCTGTGCAATCTGATATTGCTTCTATTCTTATAAGCCAGAGTACTTCAGCTAAGGAGATGGGCATGGTCAAAAATGCAGTTAGATGGGTGCGAAGTGAGCTTATTAGCATTAAAGAGTCTATTGTTGCACTTGCAGATTTGGTGAGGGCGCAGTCCATAAATGCCCCTCCCGCTCCTTCTCCTGCAAAACCAGTCCGCAGTTCTGGGCCTTCAGAGGCCAGGCAACAAGATGTTGGGCCATCAGGGCCAATTTTAGAAGAACCAGCAGGACCATCGGGCCGCAGGTTGTTGAAGAGGTAGCAACTGCAGTGTAGGATCATGTTGAAGCTGTAAAGACTGGGCCACCAGGGCCAATAGAGGATGTTTCTGGGCCAACAAGGCCAGTGGTTTCCGAGGGTGAGATTCCAAGAGTAGAAGAACCAGCTCTAGCTTTAGAAGCCCCTAATCCTTCTCCTCTTGCAACTCTGGCCCCTCCTTCACCTCCATCTTCCTCCACAGCACCACCAGCACCTATCCCTTTCAAACAACCCATTCCTCGCACCATCTCTTCCCCAACACCATTTCCTTCCCAATCCACTTCATCTCTGTCTCCTCCACTATCATACCTCCACCTTCATCTTCTATTGAGGTTCCTCCTGCATCCTCATCCGTTGGAGCCTCTTCCTCTGGTCCTCCCTTATCAGGACCATCTGATATCCCGTCTATTTCTCCGCAGTCATTCTTTCATCCTCCTACTCCTCCCTCCTTTATTACCTTTGTACCTGAAAGTACACAACTTGCAAGTGCATTTCTCAATAAATTCGAGGATGAGTTGGAACTTAACACACTCACCTCAGTCCTGGCAGTTGCCTCTCATGTCCACATGACTGGTTCTCCTAGTCCTATCCCGAAAAATAGGAAACTCTCAACAACACTTGCTCTTCCCTCCGAACCCAAATTTCCTACTCTTTTGTTTTCCCTTACTGTTGACAATCTAAGGAAACCAATCTATTGTAAATATCTTCAAAAGTATATCCTTGCCACCATTTTTGGTGTTCCTTTTCTCAATCTAACTGATCACCTCAATGTTGTCCTTCCCTATTGCCACATCTCCAAGGCTGATCAATCCAAAATCTTCCAAATGGCTGAATGCAAGTGTGAAGATCAGTGGGCCAAGGGGCACAAGCCTCTCTACAGAAAGTTTCTACTTGCATAGTCAGATTAGTTTCCACCCCGGGACCACCCACTCACCCTCTTTGAGTGGTTTGTCCTTCATCACCAAGCACTCTGAGCACCTTTTATCCGCAAGGAAATCAGACTCATTCGGCATTTCCAGCTCTACAATGACTATCGTTATCTCAACAAGTTACCTGAAGTGCAGTTGAGTCAATCCAGGGAGCCATTGCTTTGCTCAAAATTGAAAATCCAGTTAATTGCTCCTTCAAAGTGGATTTTACTACCCTGAAAATGCCAGAAATTGTATTTCTTCCAAAGTTACACTCCCTGGTCATTGACTCCTGAGTTGGTTCTATTATCTTTGAGAGATTTGCTCGTGTAATGGGAAGAATCTCAGCTCAGCAGGGTCGCCTTCCTTCCTTCCAAAGATTCCTCTTCAGAGATTTTCATCTGGGCCATATCTCATCTGAGGTTCTTTCTCCTCTACTATCAGAATGTGAAAGGATGTCTCCCACCAACTGGAAAAAGCATTGCAATCAATCTGCTCTTCAGTTGGAAACTCTGAATAGCTCGTTGGTCAAGGCAGGCAAGCCCCCTCTCTCAGCTAAAGCATTCTTAGACTTAAATTCTATCAATCCGGTTCAGGAGCTCTTTGTTCAATGGGTAGAGTGGTACAAAGTCTTTCTCTCCTTGAAAAAGGAACTGAAGGACAATCAAATTTTCTATCCAGTTTCTATTGATAAATTCTTTCAGCGTGCCAGTTTTGGATAAAGTTGTTTCTACAAATTCACTCTTGATCGGGATCACTATGCCCGCTTCTTAGCAGAACAGCGGTAGCTTCATGTCCAACGAATGATTCTTGATATGGGATCCTCCTATTCCATCGAAAGTGGGGTCTTTCAGCAAATTTTTTAGGACCAGGAGCTTAAGGCTTGGGACATCATTTCCCAGCATGCTTCTCTTCTGTCTCCTGCTGTCTACCTCCCAGTACCCCCTCAGGATCAATGAAATAATTCCTTACTCTCACTCTTCTTTTCTCTCCATCTTTGCCTCAGTATTTTATCTTTTTGCTTAATGACAAAAAAGGGGGAGAAATATAGTGTTTTTGAAATACATTTCTCATTTTATTTCTGCGGATTCACTTAAATTTATTTCATGAACATCAATGAATTTTGTTATATTTTGTCATCACCAAAAAGGGGGAGATTGATGATCAATTTATCCCCATGTAATTTAGATAAAGTATATATCTATTTTGGTGATTAACAAAACTAAAATAAAGGTTAATCTAACGAGTTTTCCATGAGATTTGAGCATAGGAAATGAATCTCAAAAAATCAAGAAAAACTAGTAAGTATCTTCATCCTGTAATACTTAAAGTTCAGTGCATATAAATTTTCTAAGTACACATTGATTTCTATAAATGTTATAACGATTTCATTGCAAGTCATAACGATTTCCACTCATATCAATTTCATGATTTCATAATAATTTCCTTACCCCTATCGAGTTCATTTTTGTAACTATTCGATATGTGATCTCATCGATTTCGATCTCAGAACGATTCGCTAAGTGATCGCATCGATTTCGATCTCAGAACGATTCGCTAACTGATCATATCGATTTCGATCTCAGAACAACTCGCTAAGTGACCGTATCAATTTCGATCTAAGAACGATTCGCTAAGTGATCACATCGATTTCGATCTCAGAATGATTCGCTAAGTATGTACATCGATTTCGATCTCACAATGATTTGATTTCTCACAACGATTTGATAAGTGAGAACAACGATTTGCTCTCACATCGATTTTGTTTCACATCGATTTGATAAGTGAGAACAACGATTTGCTCTCACAATGGTTTTGTTTCACATCGATTTGATAAGTGAGAACAGCGATTTGCTGTCACAACGATTCAGTTTCGCATCGATTTGGTAAGTGAGAACAACGACTTGGTCTCACAACGATTTGTCTCTCATAACGATTTGATAAGTTCCACATCGATTTGGTATTTACATCGATTCGACAAGTTACAATAATGACTTGGTCATTATAACGACTCGATAAGTTACACAATGATTTGCTTGCTGTAACGATTCGATAAGTCACAACAATGACTTGGTCTGTGTAATGATTCGATAAAACAAAATAACAATTTGGTTATAACGATTTGCTTGTAATAATTCGTTCTCAAACGATTCACTCATACAATGATTTCATAAGTGATTCTCACAATAGTTTCATGAAATATAATGTCTTGATATTCAAATATCTTAACAAGTCAAAGTCATCCTGCGTATTTCTCTTTTATCCATGCATTAAATATAACCATACATTTCTCTACACGATGCATGTCCAGATATCTTCTATTCTTATGCTTCTGCATGTAATATCTTTTTGGAAAGACATAATGGAATTTCTATTTTAATGTATTCTCACTCTAACGTTGACTGACAACAAGAGACAGCTTAGCTGTCTATGTTTTAGCATTTAATGTGTGCAGGTCTCTGACTGCACGACTATATACAACGTTGGATAAAGTACAAGCTGGAGGATATCAAGAAGGATTTTCTTCTTACGTGCATGGAACGTAAAGGACCGTTGACTGCAAAGAAGAACCATGCAGTCTAACATTCTCTGAACATAGAGACAACGAATACTTCAACGACTACTTTTCAGAAGAAGATATATATTAATGATTGATGCTCTAGAAGAAAGAAGTCTAAATAGAGAACGATAGAGAATACTCTACAATTCTTGAAGCCTTCAATTATAGTTTTCGGCGAGCATCTGAAGAGCGAAGCTTCACTCACCATTGTTCAAGCTCTTAGCTCTCTGTGTCTAGTGTGGAACCTTGAGAGAGCTTTTGTGTACTGAGAGTGTTCTTTGTTGTAGATCTTTTCCTCTCAGTCTTCGCTTCAGATCAAGTATTGTGCTATTAGCTTGGTCTAGGGGCGTATCATCCCTTGAACACATTTTTGTGTTTATTCCCTTCGTGTTGAAGGAAGACCTGGGGATTCCTGGGTGGTAGTTTTCCCTTCGTGTTGAAGGAAGACCTGGAGGGTTCCAGGGTGGTGTATTCCTCTTCGGGTTGTGAAGAGAAGACCAACTACGACTGGGTGTGTAAGCATCCTTGAGGGGGACTGTACCCTTGGGTAGTGAATCCAGAGTTGTTGCTTAGGGATTGGACGTAGGACTCCTGTGGCGAGGAGGTCCGAACCAGGATAAAATCTTGTGTAGTGTGATTGCTTGCTTTGTGTTTGTTGTTTTCTTTTCACTAACACTAACAATCATTGAAGTGTCTGTTGTGTGAACATTTTTGTGGACAGGTTTAGATAATCAGTTTTTAGAATCCCATTCACCCCCCCCCCTCTGGGCTTGCTAGCTGGGCAACACTCACAATGTCAAGAGAGTGTTGAAACGTTTGCTCGACATTCTAGAGCACATCTAGAACAGCGGTGTGGCAGTAGCGGTGCTTCAAATCATTGATAGAAATGAAAACAAGTTCTTTATTTCATAGGGGCTTTAGTGCAAAATTCAAACCCATTAACTATATAATTTATAAGGTATTTTATAACAAATTTTTAGTTTAAGGAGTGTGAGATAGTGTATGAAACTTGAAGAGAATCATGTGTATAAGAGGGAACATTTAGATTATTTTAAAAGAATAATTTTATCCTTAAACATAATAAGTTAGTGCTTTTAAGACCTAACAGAGGTTTAACTTGACATAAATCATCGGTTTTAAAATGGTTTACAGAAAAAATTAAGATTTCCTGACTGACAGTCTTAATGCGGTTAGGAGAAAGGCCACGTTAAGAAGGTGGTCTGACAGTATGTCGTGACAACCTTAGTTAGCACAATGTACGATCATGACACTATTTGAACATGGGCTATCGTATGACCGTGCTTCAAATGGCAGGCTCTATCATCCTCGCGTTCACCATGCAGTGAAACTGGGTTGACAATAACACACTAAAACAGATAAATCTCACCGTAGGATGCATGAATAATTTGAAACCAGTTTTAAAACGAAGCTAACATGCTCCTAAACATGTAGAAAACATGAGATTGACATGTAAACATGGATTGAACATGGATTGAAAGCAAGAAGAACGGGTCGGGTACAAACATGTTCATGAATTTTGGATACAGAATACTCATAGATGGCAACATAGAAATTGGGCAAAATAGAGGGAACATTTTTAGACATCAAGAAGTACCTATGGAAAGATTTAATTAGATTTTTCTTGAGATAATGCTCACCTTTGGACAAAATTATCAAACTAGGGCTAGAACATAAGGAACTCCTTATAGAATGCATAATGATCTTTCTTCCCGTGAAATCCTCCTCCTATGGCCTTGCATTCATGTCCAAGAGAAGATCCAGATAGCAATAGAGTTGGCCATGAGGGAATTTGGGGTGTATTTATAGAGATTGTCTTTTTATTTCCTAATACAACTCTAATTCTTCTTAATTTTAATTTTTTCACGTTAATCTCTATTTTTTAGCCTTCCAATCTCTAATTGGGTTGGGATATGTATGGAAAAACATGGCTAATATGTTAGGATAGTGATAGGACTTAGGTTTAGATAATTATGATGTTTATTTAAGTTTATCTTGTCCGTTTAAATAAGGAGATAATAGGTATTTTGAATTTAATATAATTTTTTATTATTCTATTATTCTAATTCATAATTTGCCCAATAATTCCATTATGGACTATGTAAAGTCCATCAACAATTTTTTATTTATTGGTTTTTAATTTAACCCATTCATCATTTTTCAATGATTTGCTTTATTTAAGTTAAAACACTCATTACACTCCTCACACCATTCCTTCATAATATCTCACCGTTAGGGAAGTTTTTTCTTGACCACCAGATTACTCCTTTCTGAGATCCTTGGATGTGCCTAATATCCCACCTCTGACCATACAACAATGTTGTGTCTTCATGGCGTATAGTGGCTTGCACAAGGGGTATCACTGTCCGCGTAGGGTATACATAGTACGTAATGTCATCTTTGATGAATCTCAGGTGCCCTATTCTTCCTCGGTCTCTTCCTCTTCACCCTTCTCAGCCTTGTAGCCTTCTGTCTGCTCACCTACTTCGCCCCAAACTTTGAAAACCTCTTCACCAAGTCGTGCTTCGCCATCTTGTAGTAGCTCTTCTCCTCAGCCTAAACTTAATTCATTACAAGAAATCATGTAGTAACGATCACCCAGGCCCTGGGTCTCCAAACATCCATTGCCTCATGTCCTTATGACCACTCCTACCATAACAAAACCTATCTCTTTTGCCATGGACAACAAGAACCTAGATTGGTGACAAGCTATGTCTAAGGAGTTTATTGCTCTGTAGCACAATGGAACATGGTCTTTATTTCCACCACCCCGGGACATGAACATCGTTGGCTAGAAATGGATTTATAAGCTCAAGCGACAATCTGATGGCTCCATTAATGCCCTCTACAAAGCTTACTCAGTTGCTAATTGAGGGCTTTACTCAGTAAGAGGATTGGACTACTATGAGTCTTTTAGGCTAGCCATTAAGCCAACAACTATTTAGCTTATTCTCTATCTATCTCTCTCAAAGGGCTGAGCCATCAAGCAACTATACGTGAAAAATGCATTCCTCCATGGGGTCCTCACCGAACACGTTTACATGAAGCAACCACTAGGGTTTATTGATCAACAACACTCTCATTTTGTGTGTAAACTCCACAAGGCATCATACGATCTTAAGCAAGTGCCTTGGGCTTGAATTTTCCATCTCTATTTGCTTATGTTGTCACATGCTTTGTCGGTCTACTTATGACCTCTCACTATTCTTATATACCAAGAAGAAGGAGACCAATTATTTGTGAGAAATGCTATGTGCACGGGCTCCCAGGTATAAATTCCACGTTGGAACTGCTGGGGCACGCTTGATTGTGCCGCAGGGAAAGCATCCACGTCAGCAGCCTAGCACATGTCGCCGCCTGTGTGCACGTCCTCCCGAGAGACGCCATCATGAAACTGCCTCCATCGTTGCTCGATTATAGAGAGACTTTTTTATAATCCCAAGTTTACCCTTCCCGTTGTTTCTTCTGAAATAATATGAAAATGTGTCTATTCTAACTCAAACAGTAAGAGCCTCACTTCCATCCTCCAAAACTATCTTAACCCTCGCTTGCATCCTCCCACTCTTCATCTTCCTCTTTGATTCATCCATGGTGCCTAAGAAGAGTCTGCTTGTGCACTTCAGTCACCACATTGCTGAGAAGGCCATGGTAGAAGAGCTAGTGGAGCAACAGATGATGCTTCCTTTCCTACCCGCGCAATGAAGGCAAGGGTTCATGTGCCAGCTCTGGAGGCAGAAGGAGGGCTTCAACTTCAGACCTAGAAGGCACAGAACGTAGGTTGGCATCTGGAGTGAGAGGTATGGTTCACAAATAGGATGCATTGGTGATAAATAGGTCTCTTCTTAGTGTCGAAATAGGTTTCTTCTATTCGGTGACAAATAAGTCTCTTAGGGTGACTAATAACTATGTTCTAGTGACAAATAGATCATTTCCAGTGACAAATAGATCTCTATACTGGAAAATAGCTCTTTTCTAGTGACGAATAGGTTTCTTTTGTTAAGTGACGGATGGCAATGTTCCAGTGACAAATAGGTTGATCCAGTGACAAATACTTTGATCATGTAACAAATAGGTCTTTTCCAATGACAAATAGCTATTTTCCAGTGGTTTCTTCCAATACTAAAGAGGTTTATTTTGTGGGATAATGTTGTCACATTCTTCTGTTGACAAATAGGTTGATCTAGTAACAAATAGGTTGATCTAGTGACAAATAGGTCTTTTCCAGTGACAAACAATTATTTTCCAGTGGTTTCTTTCAATACTAAAGAGGTTTCTTTTGTTGGACAATGTTGTCGCATTCGTCTGTTGACAAATAGGTTTTCATATTTTTATTTGAATGTAATGTTGGATTGAGATGGAGATTTAGATTTCCTAGAGGGGGGATGAATAGGACTTCTTGCACTATTAAAATTTATCTGAAAATAAGATAATACTAGATACTATTGTTAGTACTTGATGTAGTGTGTGAAATAAGTGAAAATCTTGACGGAAACAATCACACGAAGTGCAAAAAGATTTATCTTAGTTTGGCCCTTCTATCAATCAAGAGTCCTACGTCCAGTCCCCAAGAACCCCTTTGGATTTTCACTAACTACTAAGACCACTTGGCCTTCTTTCAACCTAAGAGGTATTACAACCCACTTGCACCCTAGGAAGTCTTCCCTTCATAGAGGGATATTATAGCCACCTACCAATGTAGGTCTTCCCTTCACAGAGGGGCACAACAGAGAACAAACTGAAAGTACCCGGAATCACCTAAGATAATAATCTAGAAGGGGGGTTGAATAGATTACTACTGATTAAAAACCAATTTACCCTTCTTTTCAATGCTAACACTGACTTGACGAAAACTTAAATAGATGTGTATTGAATTCGAGCTTAGATGTGTGTGCAGAACGTGATTGGGAAATTAGCAATCTATCAAGCGTGTGAACAAATATTCGTGCCTACCATACATCTATTGTAAAAACATGCAAACCACAAGACACGAATATTTAAGGTGGTTCGGAGTACAGAACTCGTGTATCCTACGTCCACCGTCCACACACACACACGGAAAATACTACTTATAAAGCGAGTCCAACCCAACAAACACACACACACACATGTTGTCTGAGGCAAACACGCACTCAGAACAACCGCACACATGTGGATCAAGCACAAGGGATGCTCAAACCACTACCACACAAACAGAATTATGAAAAGTAGAACTAAAGAAGAGTTCTGAGTTGAGGATCAAATCCAAGATGTGAACTCTTCAGTGAGTTCGTCCAGAAGACTCCAAGCTTCACGTCGTTGAAGACCACATGATGATGACGAAGCCTGAACTGAGGACGAACATGCTTCAACTCCTCGCTAGAGAAGAATCTCCCTTGATCAGACCAGAGAGTTGAAGCAGAGTAGCAGAAGGAAACCTTTCTTCCTGACCTTTGCTTAGGGTTTTGGTATGGTGGCTCCTTGCTGCGAAAATAACTCTATATGATCTATATATAGTGTTGTTCAAGTATGGAGAGTCATGTTAAAAGGGAACGCCCTAATGTAGATCACATGTTTATCACAAATTGTGACTTATCCTGCAGCTGTCGACAGGTGCAACCTGGCTATCGACAGGTACTACTGGATATTGCCTTCTAGAACCATATTGGTTGCTAGAAACTGGGTCTGTCGACAGGCGACCTGTTGCCCAGTTGACGAGCCCAGAGGGGGGGTGAATGGGTCTTTGAAAAATTTATTTGATCAGTACCTGTACTTAAAACATTCATACAAAGATGCTCTTTGATGCAGGTTAGAGAAGGTTAGTATAAAAGACAAACACACAATAAGCATTCACACAACACAAGGAATTATCCTGGTTCAGACCTCCTCTCCTTAGGAGTCCTACGTCCAGTCCCTAAGCAACAACTCAGGATTCCACTAACTAGGGTACAGTCCCCCTACGGACAATACAACACCTAACTCAGCTGGTCTTCCTTCACATGAAGGGAAGTACAACACCCTGGATTCCTCACCAGGTCTTCATTTACAACAGAAGGGAACACAACACCCTGGCTCCCCACCAGGTCTTCCTTCACAACAGAAGGGAACAACAACACAAGAAGAATAAACAGGAATTCAATCCCCTAGATCAAGCTTTTGCAAGACATGATCTGAGACTACTAGCACTGAGAGCAAATAATCTAAACAAGGCACTCTCTCAGAACTACACTGGCTCTCTTAGGATCTCTATTACAGCACAGAGATCAAAGAGCTAAAGACACACTAGAATTAAATTCTTGGCTCTTGGATTCTTTCAGAAGATCTGGAAAGCTTGTTTTCTCAATCGTAGGTCTCTCTCTTCTTATTTTCCTCTGGAGCTGATATCTTGAATTTATATCTCCAATTTGAAATGTAGTCGTTGAAGTAACCGTTGTCTCTTAGTTTGGTAGACGTTAGACTGCTTGACACTTGGAAGCTTCTAGTCAACAATCTTTTATCCAATTGAGCACGCAAAGAGATAAGGTCTTCTGGCGTCTATATTGTCCAATGTTGTATGACATAATGTCTTTAGGACCCTGCATATATTAAATGCTAGAACAGTAGACAGCTAGGCTGTCTCTTGTTGTCAGTAAACGTTGATGTGAATATTCACCAAAATAGTAATGCCAAATAGCTTGTTCTAAAAGACACAGACAGAGTAAGCATAATGGTAGACGTGATCGTCTGCATGCATGCAGAGATACGTTCAGTCCTCATAAATGAACAGATGTCCGAAGATATGCTTGACTTTGACTTTTCAACGCTTTTAGGAATAAGATAAATATTAAGTCGATGTAAGACATAAAATCGATGACTATATGACTTATGAAATCGTTATGATCAAGTCAGTTTAACTAAGTCGTTATAAGAAGCAAATCGTTATGTTCAATGAAGAAATCGTTAGGAACACTTAACAAATCGTTATAGAAAGCAAGTCGCTTGTGGGCATTAAAGAAATCGTTATGAGTGCTAAGGAAATCGTTATGATCGCTGAAGGAAATTGTTATGAGCACTAAAGGAAATCGTTATGAGCACTGGAGAAATCGTTATGAGCGCTAAGGAAATCGTTATGAGCGCCAAAGGAAATCGTTATGAGCGCTAAAGAAATCGTTATGAGCGCCAAAGGAAATCGTTATGAGCGCTAAGGAAATCGTTATGAGCACCAAAGGAAATCGTTATAAGCACTAAAGAAATCGTTATGAGCGCTAAAGAAATCGTTATGAGCACTAAAGAAAATCGTTGTGAGTGCTAAAGGAAATTGTTATGAGCGCTGAAGAAATCGTTATGAGTTTCAACAAAAGTCGATGTGGACTTAGAGAAATATAATCTTGAAATAATTAATGCTTCAGAAATATGATACTTACCAATATTGGCTTCTTGAAATAATTAATGCTTCAGAAATATGATACATACCAATATTGGCTTGTTTGACCTTGGTATATTTTCTGTACTTAAGACTTATGAAAAATATGTTAGAAATTTCGATAGCGTTTTGTTAATCACCAAAAAAAATTTGTAATTAATTAAAAATTGTATGGAGATAGACTGATCATCAATCTCCCCCTTTTTGGTGATGACAAATCTTATCAGGAAGCATGAATTTGCAGAATGTAATATTTCAGACATGCTAAGAATGTTTCTCCCCCTTTTTGTCATTAAGCAAAAAAGATAAACTTCGAAAAAGAAGTAGAGAAAATATGGAAGGGCACTCAACCAAATATATTGATCAGTTTTGAGGAGTTACAGATAAATAATAAGCAAGGGATAACAAGGAGCCAAAGCACCTGATGACAGGGAGTGCTTGGCGTTCCTGCTCTTCAAAAAAAAGCTTGAAAGGCCCCAAATTCAATTTGATAAGAGGGTCCCATGGTGGGAGCCATCCTTTTGATATGAAGCTGCCTTTGATCTGAATTGAAATCCCCATATTTAGCACTGCCAAGGGCCAACTTGTAGGTTAAGAATGACCCAAAACTGGCAAACCGAAGGAAGGCATCAATCTTGAGGGATAGTCAATTTGAAGGGATCTAAGCTCCTTCTTTAAAGCAAAAAACCTTGTATCTTTCAACCCAGGTCAGATAGGAATCCCGGATGAGGTGAAGAGAGTTGGCATCCAAAAATTCACCGGGAGTCAAAGGTGGTTGATTTGAGCTGGCCTGAGAAGCATTTAGATCTGCTAGCTGCTGAGCAGACAAGGGATAGACCTTCGTCCAATCATCTGGAGACAGCCTGTCACATTCAGAGAGAATGGGGGCCAGAACGTCTGCCTTGATATGCCCCTGAAGATATTGCTTGAAGACAAATCTCGGAAAGGATAGATCACGACCATCTTGCACAAATAACCTAGGCATGACCCTTGCAGCTCGCTCAAAGATAAGTGTTCCCACAGAAGAGTCCATAATCAAAGCATGGAGAGGGGGAAGGAACACTACATCTGGAATAACTAAGGTAGCAAAATCGACCTGAAGGGATTCAGTATGAGCTGTGCTTGAACTGAGGGCCCTGATAGCTGCACGAAATTGACCCAGCTGAGATTTAGGGAGGCAATTTACATAGCAGTAGTTACTGTACATCTGATACTGCCGGATAAACTTGATCTCTTTCTGAATGAAGGGTCCAAAGATTTTTTGTGATGGATCTGGAACCATTCACTGAGAGAAAGAGCAGCTTCCCTAGGTGGATATTTGGCAGCTTGAACTCGATGAAATTGACTGTACAGATCTCCGTTGCTCCGAGCCCATTGGTCTTTAGGTTTGGCTTCAGTCATGTAGAAAATTTTTGACTGTTGAGCCTTAGAGAGATGGGTGTAAGGAAAGATAGTGGTAAGATGATTAGAAAGATTTTGAAAGGGAAGGCCAAAGATGTGGACAAAAACTACTTTTTGAAGATATTGTTCATAGAGAAGTTTCTGCTTATTGGAGACAGAAAGGGAAAACCAAAGGGGAGGATAACAATGTTCAGAAGAGACAGGATGAGTGGAAGTGAGTCTCCTCTTTTTAGAGACAGGACTAGAAGAGCTTGTCCTATGAGTATAGGTCCCAACATCCAAGACTGAACGAAGTATTGCTATTTCAAATTCATCCTTGATATCCTGGATTTCCACCTCTGTGAGTTGGGCACCCTCAGGAATAATGGTAATAAAAGAGGGAGGTGTAGGTGGATTGATGATAGAAGCAGGAGTTATGGCAGGGAGAGCAGAGGTTTCTGAGGAAGAAGGACTAGAAGAAGAAGAGGGCCCAGCAGAAGAGGATGCTGGTGGAAGCTAAGGGGAAGATGGTGGAGAAGGAATAATGGTGGAAGAAACAGGAGATGAGGCAAGTTGAGAGGGAAATTGTTGGGGAGAGGAAACAGATCTTAGACGGGGTCGTTTAAAGGTGGTTGGAGCTGGAGGTGCAGTGGAAGAAGATGGTGGAGAGGGAGCAGCTTGAGTGGGAAGAGTAGAAGAGGCTGGGGGCTTAGGAGCTACATCCTAGTCTGCTCTTTCAGGTACCGGTTCCACTGGATTAAGTGTCTCCTTCTCCGGCCCAGACCCCTGACACAAATCAGAATCTTCAATAGGCAAAATTTCAGAAGGCTGAACTACAATACTTGGCCCTGATGGCCCTGCTGGAGCAACAACTGAAGGCCCTGATGGCCCTGCTTGAGCATCAACTGAACGCCCTGATGGCAGCTCCACAAGATCAACACCAATTTGCCCAGATGGCCCTGCATTATCTTCACTTGGCCCTGAAGGCTCATGCTCTTGAGGAGTAGGATCTTTGGGCCCTACTGCCTTCAAAACCTTAGACACCATCACCTTCATAGAGCTTAGTTCTTATTGAACCACTTCATGGCATTATTTATGAGAGAAATGTCATTTGACATGGATTCCTGGCACACGATGACAGAACTCATAGCTGACTTCACTAAGTCCAAGACTACACCTTGATCATCCAATCTCTTTAAGATGGGCTTCAAGTGCACCTTCTTAGAATTTTCTTCTGCCTTCTATGAGCATTTTTCTTTGTTTTCGCTACTCCTTTCCATTTGCTCCTCGACCTCTATTTGAGCTTCAATATGTCCTTCATTCACAAGAGCATCTTCAGTATGTGCCCCTTGAGATGCTGCTTCCTTCTCAATATCTTGCTCCCCCTGAACAGGAGCCTCCTCCACAATTCTTTCTTGCTCCCCCTGAATAGGAGCATCTATTAATACAGAATCTTCAATGTGGCCAGATGCTACAAACTGTTCAACCAAACTCCCACCAGTGTTTTGAATCACTGGGGAGGAGTGAATGGAATCTAATACTTGACGGAGTACAGATGCCACAGAGGAGGTGGGAAGAGGATCCTCTGAACATCTGATAGAATCTGCCACTGCTACATTTTCTTGAGCTACCGGAGTCTCCATTGCAACTTCTCTGTTGGCAGCTACTTCCAGTGAAGCTCTAGGTATTGCGGCCTCTTCTGCTGCTGGTTCTGCAACTGCTGATGGACCCTCTGACTCTACTGCTACTGCTTCGAGCTGAACGACTTGGGCTTCCCCTACGATGGGTTCACCCTCAGCCACTGAGGTCTTGGTCCATACTCCGTTGACCACAGAAAAACCACTTTTCCTTAGATTTCGGGACCTAATTGCTTGGCCATCTTCTCTACAACGGAGCCAGAAACATCTACTCCTAAGTGCTGAAAAACATTGGTGAGCAAATGAGAATAAGGCACGGATACATTAAGCTTACTCTTGGTATCCCAGATTTGATCACAGTCAAACTTCATTCTTTCCATCATCACTTCAGCCATGTTGATTTCTTGTTCTGAACGGCCCAAAACATCATATCAGAGTCTGCCTTGGTGCATGTCGAGAAAGTAGCACTTCTAGGAACAAGAATTTGATAGACTACGAAGTGCAGAAGGTGATTGAAGGCATTCAACTGATTGATATCCAATTTGCCATCTTTCAGTCTAAATTCTGAACCAACAATACCTAGACCCTTTGCCTGGGTGTCCACTGAGTGGATTCCACTATGACCAGACGTGCTCACATCAAACAGGGTCTTCAAAACTTCATGATCAATGTTGATTTGGGTTCCCTTGACAGATGAAATCAAGGACCCGTCTGCCTCTATTCTCAAACACACATAAAATGCCTTCACAAGGTCCGGATAGCTTACCTCAGAGAAGGTGGTGATTCCCATCCACTGCTTCCTTCTCATAGCGGCTACTACACTGATCATACCACTCTTCTCAAGATCCGCAACATGTACCGCCTTATTTCTGCAAAGTTTGGTCTTCACGAAAGTAAACCTTTCCTACTGCTCTGCCGATAGAAACTCAGCGCTGTAGCCACCCAAACTACCGGAGATAATGGACGATGCCATGGACTTTGGGTGAGGAAGAATTTCTGGGGGGTTGATGTGGAAAGAGGAGAGAAAAGCCCTCAAGAAATTCTTCGCGGGAAGAAGAGAGGAGCTTCAAATTAGCAGAAAGTCGATGTCGGAGTTGTTAGGGCATCGGCTGAAGCAACCAGACGAAAGAGGGAAAAAGGTGTAAGGTAGGAGATGAATTGTTTTCACATCGATTTTAGGGTTAAATAAAGGCTTTACCGAAAAGTGAAGCGCCAAAAAGTGGTAGAAAACGACAAACAGGTTTGACCAACTCAACATACTTTAGAAAGAGAGCGGCCAGGAGAGAGAATTTAACTTCCTTTTGCTTAAGGCCATTGGGGAGAAAGTTTACTTAAATTCTGAAAATTTATTTATCAGTTTTGAACAGAAATTTTTCACAAATTACACATACCCAATTCCCTTCTAAGAGATGTGAACTTCTCTTCAGGTAAGGCTTTTGTGAAAATATCTGCTAACTGACCATTTGTATCAATAAATGTTATGTCTAAATTACCATTAGCTACATGATCTCGAATGAAGTGATATCTAACCTCAATGTGCTTGGTCCTTGAATGTTGTACTGGATTTTTTGTGAGATTTATGGCACTAGTGTTGTCACATAACAGTGGGATAGACTTGATGTGCACTCCATAGTCCTCAAGCTGTTGCTTTATCCATAGGAGTTGTGTGCAGCAACTTCCAGCAGCCACGTACTCAGCTTCAACTGTTGAGAGTGCTACTGAATTCTGCTTCTTGGAGGACCAGGATATCCGACACCCTACAAGGAATTGACAGCAACCACTAGTGCTTTTTCTATCTAATTTGCATCCAGCATAGTCAGCATCAGAATATCCTATCAAATTAATTTCACATGACTTCGGATACCACAGACCTAAGTCATGAGTTCTAGCTAAATATCTGAAAATTCTTTTGACATTGATCAAATGAGATTCTCTAGGATCTGCTTGATATCTAGCACACATACATACACTAAATAAAATATCAGGTCTGCTAGCTGTTAAATAAAGTAATGAACCTATCATACCTCTGTAGTTCTTTTGATCTACATTCTTACCATTCTTGTCACTATCCATCCTTGTTGATGTGCTCATAGGTGTTGATAGTGGCTTGGCATTGTCGAATCTGAATTTCTTCAGAAGTTCCTTAGTGTATTTTGCTTGACAGATGTGGGTCCCATCTTTTCCTTGCTTGATTTGTAGTCCAAGGAAATAATTGAGCTCCCCCATCATGCTCATCTCAAACTCTCCCTGCATCAACTTTTCAAAATACTTGCAAAGGGATTCATCAGTAGATCCAAAGATAATGTCATCTACATAAATCTGTACAAGTAATATGCTTTTAACTTTCGATTTTACAAATAGAGTGCTATCTACCTGTCCTCTAGTGAAACCATGGTTTAAATAAAAAGAGCTAAGCCTTTCATACCAGGCTCTTGGAGCTTTCTTTAAACCATATACTGCCTTATGAACTTTAAAAACAAGATTTGGAAAGTCTGTATCATCAAAAACTGGAGGCTGTTCAACATACACTTCCTCCTTAATAAAACCATTTAAAAAGGCGGATTTAACATCCATTTGAAATAATTTTAAATCTAGAGCAGATGCATATGCAAGTAAAATCCTGATAGCCTCAAGTCTAGCTACAGGAGCATAGGTTTCATCGAAATCAATGCCTTCCTCTTGGGAATAGCCTTGAGCTACCAGCCTGGCCTTGTTTCTTAAAATCACACCAGCCTCATCCAATTTGTTTTTGAACACCCACTTGGTGCCAATAACTGGATGGTCTGATGGTCTGGGAACAAGTCACCATACTTGGTTTCTCTTGAACTGATTAAGTTCATCTTGCATGGCCATAATCCAGGATTCATCAGTGAGAGCTTCATTGACTATCTTAGCTCTATTTGAGAGACAAATGCTAGATAATCACAAGGTATTACATTACCTCTTGTTCTTACCCCTACAGATGGATCACCAATAATGTTCTCAGGTGGGTGATCTTTCTTGTATCTCCACTCTTTTGGAAGATTTTCATGTGTAATGTCTTGTTGTTGCAAGTCTTCCAGAGGTGGATCATCCCTGTCTTCAATTGAGGTATCCTTTAGTTTCTTGGACAGTTCGTCTGCATCATCATTGTCACTTTCTTCTTCTTCTTTCTCAAGGAAGGGTTAGTCTCATCAAAAATAATATGGACAGACTGTTCAATCAATAAGGTACGTTTGTTAAATATTCTATAACCTTTGGGTTTAGAAGCATACCCCATGAAGATGCCTTCATCTGATTTGGCATCCAACTTACCAATGTCTCTTTTGCCGTTGTTGTGGATGAAGCATGGACATCCAAAAGTTCTAAAGTGACTGATCTTTAGTTTCTTCCCTTTGAACAACTCATAAGCGGTTTTTTTCAATATTGGTCTGATCATTACTCTATTAATGATGTAGCTTGTTGTGTTTACTACTTCAGCCCAAAAATACCTGGGTAAGTTATATTCTGACAACATTGTCCTAGCCATATCCAATAAGGTTCTATTCTTCCTCTCAGCAACTCCATTTTGCTGTGGTGTCCTTGGTGCTGAGAAATTATGTTCAATCCCTTCGTTTTCACAGAATTTTGCAAATTTCTCATTCTGAAATTCACCTCCATGATCTGATCGAATACTAATAATACTGAATTTCTTGTCTTTCTGAACCTTCTTTCTAAAACTGATAAAGCTTTCAAATGTATCATCTTTATGTTCTAGGAATGACACCCATGTGTATCTGGAGTAGTCATCGACAATAACAAACCCAAAATTCTTTCCTCCTAGACTAGTGGTTCTCATTGGCCCAAATAAATCCATGTGAAGGAGTTCTAAGGGTTTAGAGGTGGTTACCATAGTCTTTGACTTTAAGGAACTCTTGGTGTGCTTCCCTTTTGCACAAGGTCTGCAGATGCCATTCATTTTAGTGCTGACCTTTGGCAGACCTTCCACTAGACCACTCTTTATAAGCTTGTTCATGCCATCTAGACTACAATGACCCAGTCTTCTGTGCCACAATTCAGTTGATTGATCTTTATTTGCTGCTAAACAGACATTTTGATCCTTGAGTTCATCAAGATAGAGCACATATAAGTTCTTTTCTCTATTTGCCTCGAAAATTACTGCTCCATCCTTTAATATGCTGCACTTTGACTCTTGAAACTGGATCTGATGACCTCTGTCACAAAGCTGGCTGATGCTAATAAGATTATGTTTTAGCCCTTTGACAAACAATACATCTTCAATAACTGTCTTTCCTTTGTTGTTCACAGAACCACTGCCTATCACTGTTCCTTTTCCGTTATCTCCATATGTAACAGTTCCTTCTTCATTTTGAAGATGAGAATAGCTTTCGATTACCTGACATGTGCCTTGAGCACCCACTGTCCAGATACCATTTGGATGCTCGAGAGTTATCCTAAATGAAAACATTAAGTTTTAGGTACCCAAGTTCTTATGGGTCCTGATTGGTTAGTATCACTGGTTTCCCTTTTTGTTATCCATTTCTATGTTTAGTTGGACATGTAGTTATAATATGTCCTAATTTGTTACAGTGACTGCAGCAGGACAATTTGGTTACTTTTTCTATATATTTGAAATCTGCCTTGTATGCAATGTCTTGTTCAGTACAAATTTTGGTGTTGGATATATTTTAGGATAAACTATGGTTTCTTCATTATCTGGGGGTGTATATCCAAATCCATTTTTCTTCTTTCCTGATCTTCTGGCACCTTTTAATATTAGGGAGTTTTTACCATTAGTGAATTTTTCTAATGTGCTAGATAGCTGTATATTTTCTTCTATTAATGAGTTTATTTCTTTTTTTAGTTCATCCGAGGTTGCTTGTTTTTCAAATTTAATTATTTGTTCATTCTTAACCTTTAGATCTTCACATAATAAGTCATTTATTCTTTTAAGTTCAGTTAACTATTTTTCTAGCTGTTCATTTTTTGATTTTAGATCTGAGTTTGTGTTTTCTAGACAAGCATTATTTTCTTACTTACTTTTAATAGTTTGGTTACTTCTCTATATTTATTGTATAGTTCATTGAATGCTTCCTCTAAATTATCTGAATCAGAATTATTGCAGGAATCAAACGAGGAGTCAGATGTTACCTTATCATCTGTATTTGCCATGAACGCCAGGTTGGCTTCTTCTTTATCACTACTTGAGCTTGACTCACTGTCTGAGTCGCTGCTGTTTTCCCAAGCGGCTGCCATTGCCTTTTTCTTATATTTCCTGAATTTCTTGGAGCTCTTTTTTTTTTTCTGAATTCAGGCTTCTTGAGCTTTGGACATTCAGCTTTGATATGTCTAGGTTTCTTGCACTCATAGCATGTTGGTTCTCCTTTCTTCAGATCCTTTCCTTCTGACTTCTTAAACTCTTTATTTTTCTTAAAGAATCTTCTGCCAGATTGAAATTTCTTTTTTAAAATCCGTTGCAGTCTTCTTGATAGCATTGCTTCTTCATTTTCACTGTCCTCAATACTTTCATTTTCATCCGAGCTTGCTTCTGATGAGTCTTCTTTAGCTTTTAAAGCATTGGAGTGCTTCTTTCTACTTGAGGACTCTCCTAGCCTTTCCATATTGATCTCATGGGCCATAAGGGACCCAATGAGCTTTTCCAAAGACATCCTTTTTAGATCATTAGCTTCCTCAATAGCTGTGACCTTTGGGGTCCACGAGGATGGTAAGGATCTAAGAATTTTCCTCACCATGTCTCCAATCTCATAGGTTTTCCCAAGTCCAGCCAATCCATTTGTAATATCTGTGAATCGACTGAACATTTGAGTTTTGGACTCACCTGATTGCATTTGAAATCTTTCATATTGAGTAACAAGAATATCAATTCTTGTTTCCTTCACCTTGTCTGTGCCTTCATAGGTAATTCTAAGCTTTTACCACATCTCCATTGTGGATTTGCAGGCTGAAACTCTGTTGAATTCCTTTTTGCTTAGTGCATAGCACAAAATACTCTTAGCCTTACAGTTCAAGGAGATCTATTTCCTATCATCATCTGTCCACTGAGTTTTCTCATTTGTGACCAAGAGATCACCTTCTTCTACTATTGGCCATATCTGATAGTCGTGACCTTGAAGAAAGTACTCCATTCTGGTCTTCCAATAAGCATAATCTTCACCATCAAAGAGAGGGGGTCAGTTGACAGACTGACCTTCAATGTTACCTTGGGCTGCCATGGATCTTTACTCTTCAGATCGTTGGATCTTTCTTCTTTGTCGAAAAGACTCGCTCTGATACCACTTGTTGCCCAGTTGACGAGCCTAGAGGGGGGGTGAATGGATCTTTTAAAAATTTATTTGATCAGTACCTGTACATAAAACATTCATACAAAGATGCTCTTTGATGAAGGTTAGAGAAGGTTAGTATAAAAGACAAACACACAATAAGCATTCACACAACACAAGGAATTATCCTGGTTCAGACCTCCTCTCCTTAGGAGTCCTACGTCCAGTCCCTGAGCAACAACTCAGGATTCCACTAAATAGGGTACAGTCCCCCTACGGACAATACAACAACCAGCTCAGCTGGTCTTCCTTCACAAGAAGGGAACTACAACACCCTGGATTCCTCACCAGGTCTTTCTTCACAACAGAAGGGAACACAACACCCTGGCTCCCCACCAGGTCTTCCTTCACAACAGAAGGGAACAACAACACAAGAAGAATAAACAGGAATTCAAGCCCCTAGATCAAGCTTTAGCAAGACAAGATCTGAGACTACTAGCACTGAGAGCAAATAATCTAAACAAGGCACTCTCTCAGAACTACACTGGCTCTCTTAGGATCTCTATTACAGCACAGAGAGCAAAGAGCTAAAGACACACTAGAATTGAATTCTTGGCTCTTGGATTCTTTCAGAAGATTGGGAAAGCTTGTTTTCTCAATCGTAGGTCTCTCTCTTCTTATTTTCTTCTGGAGCTGATATCTTGAATTTATATCTCCAATTTGAAATGTAGTCGTTGAAGTAACCGTTGTCTCTTAGTTTGGTAGACGTTAGACTGCTTGACACTTGGATGCTTCTAGTCAACAATCTTTTATCCAATTGAGCACGCAAAGAGATAAGGTCTTCTGGCGTCTATATGGTCCAACGATGTATGACAGAATGTCTTTAGGACCCTGCATATATTAAATGCTAGAACAGTAGACAGCTAAGCTGTCTCTTGTTGTCAGTAAACGCTGATGTGAATATTCACCAAAATAGTAATGCCAAATAGCTTGTTCTAAAAGATACACACAAAGTAAGCATAATGATAGACGTGATTGTCTGCATGCATGCAGAGATATGTTCAGTCCTCATAAATGAACAGATGTCAGAAGATATGCTTGACTTTGACTTTTCAGCGCTTTTAGGAATATGATAATATTAAGTCGATGTAAGACATAAAATCGATGACTATATGACTTATGAAATCGTTATGATCAAGCCAGTTTAACTAAGTCATTATAAGAAGCAAATCGTTATGTTCAATGATGTTCAATGAAGAAATCGTTATGAACACTTAACAATCGTTATAGAAAGCAAGTCGTTTGTGGGCATTAAAGAAATCGTTATGAGCGCTAAGGAAATCGTTATGAGCGCTGAAGGAAATTGTTAGGAGCGCTAAAGGAAATCGTTATGAGCGCTGAAGAAATCGTTATGAGCGCTAAAGAAATCATTATGAGCGCCAAAGGAAATCGTTATGAGCGGTAAAGAAATCGTTATGAGCGCCAAAGGAAATCGTTATGAGCGCTAAGGAAATCGTTATGAACGCCAAAGGAAATCATTATGAGCACTAAAGAAATCGTTATGAGTGCTAAAGAAATCGTTATGAGCGCTAAAGAAAATCGTTGTGAGTGCTAAAGGAAATCGTTATGAGCGTTGAAGAAATTGTTATGAGTTTCAACATAAGTCGATGTGGACTTAGAGAAATATAATCTTGAAATAATTAATGCTTCAGAAATATGATACTTACCAATATTGGCTTCTTGAAATAATTAATGCTTCAGAAATATGATACTTACCAATATTGGCTTGTTTGACCTTGGTATATTTTCTGTACTTAAGACTTATGAAAAATATGTTAGAAATTTCGATAGGGTTTTGTTAATCACTAAAAAAATATGTAATTAATTAAAATTGTATGGAGATAGACTGATCATCACGACCTATGGCTGTCGATAGGCGAGCCTTATCTGTCGACAGGTACAATTGATCTGTCGATGGGTACTACTTTTTAAGTGCTCCCAGAAACATATTTGTTGTTGGCTTGTCTATCTGTCGACACATGGCATCTTGGTGTCGAGAGGTGAGCACTTGAAGTGTTTTTCTAGTCTTTTGCACTTAGATTTTGTTGCTTGTCTTGTGTGTTCATTCACACCCACATAAAAAACATTCCATGTGAGATATCATGAATACATAGATGGTTATAGAAATCATTTTTCACTTGATCATTTCTTTCATGTCTTTGCAACATCAATCATGTCATTCATCAAAAACATCAAACATTTAAGCACTATCATCATCATACACATTGTAACCCAACATTCTCCCCTTTTTTGATGTTGACAAAATTTACAATTGATGTTCTCCCCCTTTTGACAACATTCAGAAAGATAGTTCATGCACCAATGGAGAGAAATAAGCAAGTAATTGTGATCTCATTGATTGAGTGGGAATTACACACAGTTCAAAATGATATCCATTACATGACACAAGCAAAATCAAAAGGGAAATGACATAAGTGACCAACTCATGACCCAAACTAGTGAAAAATAACTACATGACCCCAAACTAATCCCAAACATGCTAAACATCGTCATTCCCAGGAGCAGTGGGATGACGAAAGTCATGAAACTCCTTAGTTAGGTGATCAAGCTGCTGCTGAATGTTCGCTTGTGAATCAGCAAGGGTGTCCATCCGGTTGTTGAGCTGATCAAAGGGAGCAATAAATAGCTAAGTCATCTATGCCAACTGATCTGCCATGAACGCCTGAATATCCGGAGCAGCAACCTGTGGAGCGGGCGCATCCAGATCATCTTCAGCATCTCCCTGAACATCCATTGGCTCAGCATGGGAGTCTTCATCACCATCCTCATCTTCAGAAGACTCTTCTTCCACATCCTGCTCCTGACCCTTAAGAACCCTTGTGACTCTCCCAGCAACGAGCTTGTAACCCATCTGATGGGCAGCAGAGAGATCATATGCATTGCGGGACTTTAGAGTGACAACTCTCCTTCATGAATATCAATGCCAATGAAGGTCATGAGGGAAGTGATAGGGCAAGCATATGGCTTTGACCGCTTCGGATTGCGAAAACATTGCTTGAGAAGGTCAAGCATGAGTACAGGCAGATTAATCTACTGGGCCTTGAGGATGAAGAAGAAAAGGGACTTGTGAACCTCGGTCACAAGCTCCCTACTGCCATCCTTTAGAGCAATAATGTAACACCCCGGCCCCCTTGGGCCCTTGGCCCCGTCCTCTGGGTCGCGGCAGGGCGACTGTCGCGACATGGTTTTGATCGCGTTGGAGTCTGGTTCTGCTTGGGATTGCGACAGGGGGTATGTTGCCTTCTTGAAGGCGACACACCCACTGTCACCTCCTGGTTTGGTGGATGGTGGCATGGGGTATGTCGCCTTCTTGATGGCGACATGGCCTATGTCGCCTTCCCATCGCGTCGCCCCAGACGCAGTCTGACAGACGTGACAGGCGTCCTTTGTGTCAGTACGGCTCTGGCGGTGTCGGGTGAACGCGACAAGATGGCTGTCGCCTTCACTTTTTCGAATTCCGAGATTTGACCGTTGTCAGTGGAATTGCGACAGGGGTATGTCGCCTTCTTGAAGGCGACACACCCACTGTCGCCTTCTCGTTCCTGTGGCGACAGGATGGTATGTCGCCTTCACAGGATCCGGCTTAAAGCCCGGGCGCCCGAGCCCTTCCCCCTCTCTCGCGCCTCTCCTTTCCCCTCTCCTCTCTCGCCCTCTCAGAGTTCCGGCGTTTTTGGGGTGCCTCCCCCGTGTTGAGGCGGCCGTGCTGAGGAGGTTGTCGCTCCGTTCGTGCAGGGGTCATGTTCGTGCCGTGCGGTGCGAGGAGGAGACGTTTCAACCTACGAGAAGGCCCCAACGGGTGCGTTCTTCGCGTGGAGGTAGGGACGCCCGATCTTCTCGCCCTAAGCATGCTCCCCTTCCCCTTCGTGACGTAGTTTTCTTGTGGTTCGGGGTTGGGAGTGTGAGAACTCCATGCTCGTGTGAGTGAGGTTTCCTCCGAGCGTAGAATCCATGTCCTTGGGGTATTCGAGGGTGGTTTGTATGTTTAATGGCTTTCTAGCATGATAAGCATGCTCCCCTCCCCCGTGTGTAGTGTTTTCCTCGTTTCGAAGAGGTTCCCGGAAGAAGAATGCCCGGAACCCCCGACTGGCTTGAAGGCGACACACCCTGTGTCGCCTTCCTGACTGGTAAAGCGACAGGGCATATGTCGCCTTCTTGAAGGCGACAGGGCCTATGTCTCCTTCTCAGTCCAGAGGCAGGTTGTGCTTCCGCCGCTTCCGTTTTCGCTTTACTGTACCCGTGGCACCTGTGCTAGTTCCCTAGTACGGTCTCACACTAGTCGTTCGCCCGGTGCGCGGCACTTGAGGGCTTGTCCCGTGCGAGAGGTTGTTACCGTTACCTGGGACCCCCGTCCTCGGGAGCCTGTTGAGGGAGTACTCCGGGCTACGAGTGTGTTCAAGTTGGCAGCCACCTAGGCGGACTCTGGAGCTGAGGGGAAAACGGTGGTTAGGACAGTGGCGTGTGAGTCGCTTGCAGAGCTCTCGTGGTTGGTCTGGAACGCCGAGGACAGTTTGGAGTTCTACCCGGCGCAGGCCAGCCAGTCCTTCTTCTCACTGCCTCGCTCCTCACGGCCCCGGAACCGTTTGGAGAGGTCAGGCGTGGGACCGTAGTCCGGCCAGACTACGGCGGTTACTGTCGTGTTGCTTGCGTCCTACCTCGCTCTGACGAGATGCGAGGGCCAGGACCTAGGTCTAGGATAAGACGTCGGTGGACGCGCCTGACCGTTTGACTAGTGGTGGTGCTTTCCATAGCTAGTGTTCTCTGTCCAGGCGGAGTCCCCTCCGTCTGTGTTTACTAGCCGTGTGGTGGTCACGACGAGCAGTCGTACGGAGTTTCCGACCGAGAGTACTTTCCGTACCGAGTTAGCTTTAGCTTCGCTTCCGCACTTCCTTTTGTAGGTAGAAAGATATAAACTGCCGTCTTTCCTTTATTAATATTGTATATGTTCCTCTGCCTGTTTAGAGCCAGTAGGAGATTGGTAGTCCCTACTGAGCTTCTGTTGTGAAGCTCATCCCTCTGTTTTCCAGGTGAGTCTTCTCAGCAGCGGCAGGGCGCGCGTCGGGCGGAGGAGACGGGGCGGTAGTCTTGGTCCCCGTAGCTAGCAGTGGTTCCCCCTCTCAGTGTACGTCACCCTCGGGGTATGCCCCTAAGGGACTTGTCTCTCCCTTTTTCCTTACTTGTACTAGTGTGCGTGCGTTGGGACTGTACTTAGAGCGGTACGCAGCGGTCTCGCTCTACTTTCCTGTTTCCGCTTGTACGCTTCTAGCTCAGCAGTTGACGTTTACTTCCTTTACATATCCTGTCAGACGCGTGTTATAGCCCTTCCGGGTCCCCCGGATCCGTGGGCGGCGATCGCGAAAATCGGGTCCTCGGCGTGGGCCGAGGGTCGGGTTCTCGGGTCGTTACAGTTGGTATCAGAGACTGGTCTGACAGGACTTGTAGTGGATCTAAACTGCAACAGTAAGTCCCAACAATAGTACAAGTACACTGCTAGCCGCCCGAGAGGTATTTATAACCTTTGTTAGTTGTGTTGCCGTGTAGGTCATGGCTCCGCGTAGGCGCAGCCAGGCTAGGCAGCTGGTTGAGCAGCAGGATGAGTCCGACATGCCCGCTCAGGGGCAGGTTCAGGAGGAGGTGTCCGTGGAGGAGTCAGTGGCACAGCCTCAGGGTGCACAGGCAGCAGCAGCAGAGGCAGCGGCAGCAGGTGGGCAGCAGCAGCAGGAGTACCACCCTCAGCCTCAGCAGTATGCAGACTGGTTTCCCATGGCCGAGCAGTTCTTCAGAGCTATGTACCAGGGAGCGTGGCAGCCCGGGCAGGCAGCAACAGGTGGTCAGTTTCCAGTACCTCCCCCAGCCGTACCAGAGCAGCAGGAGGTGGAGCCAGAGGTGGAACAGCCAGTCCGCCAGCAGCGGTCGGGTACCGGGAGTACCCGGTCCGGTCAGCGGAGGGCGGCAGTGTCGGAGGCGAGGACCGCTCTTCTTGAGAGGTTCCTGCGTCTTCGTTCTCCGATGTTCCACGGTGAGTATGATCCAGATAAGGCAGAGAGCTGGACCCATGAGTTGGAGCGCATCTTCGAGACTATGGATTGCGCTGAGGAGGATCAGGTTCGTTTGGCAGTATACCAACTCAAGGGAGCAGCCCATGAGTGGTGGAGAGTTCAGAGGCAGACTCACTTCCAGGGGCAGCGGTTGGACCAGATCACTTGGCAGCGTTTTTGGAGGTCTTCCACGGCGAGTACTTCCCCGACTACGCTCGACGTGAGAGACGGGACCAGTTCCACGAGTTGGTGCAGGGCGACCTCACAGTTTCTCAGTACCACCAGAGGTTTGTCCGGTTGTTGAGGCATGTGCCTCATGTAGCAGGCAGTGACCAGGCTTGTGCAGAGAGGTTTATAGCAGTGCTGAGACCAGACCTGAGGTGGGGTGTGACGGCACACATGTGTACCACCTTGGGAGAGGCCGTGGCGAAGGCCACCGCCTTGGATAGGGAGGCTTGGCAGCCTTAGCAGCAGTAGCACGGGGGAGCCTCTTCCAGGTCCTCGCCGTACCAGCGTCCAGCAGGCAGTCGCGGTAGTGCGACTTCCTCTTCCTTAGGCTCGGGCAGTTCCGGTAGCTCTGGAATTCGCTCGCAGTTCAGGAAGTTGTCTACTCGCGGGGGTGGACGGAGCCATCAGCAGAGGCGTCAGTCCAGGTTTGCAGAGCAGTCAGTACAGCAGGGTGCTGAGCAGGGCAGTCAGGAGCCAGTGTGCTACACTTGTGGCTTGCCAGGCCACTTTAGGAGGGATTGCCCTAGGGGGCAAGCTCCGCAGCAGCAGCAGCCAGTACAGTACGCGCAGCAGCCACCTCAGTACCAGTACCCTCCCCAGCAGCAGGCACCGCGTCAGCAGCAGAGAGGGCAGTACCAGCAGCAGGTCCAGCAGTTCCCGCAGCCGCAGCAGTACCAGCCGTACCAGTAGCAGCAGCAGTTTCCTCAGCAGCAGTCGCCGCAGCAGCAGCCCCAGCAGGCGCCGCAGCGTGGACGTGGTCGTGGGTCGCGTGATGGCGCTCACCGAGAGCAGGCAGAGGCATCGAACCTGGTGATAGGTACTCTACCTATCCTTGGCAGAGCTGCTCGTGTTTTGGTTGATCCCGGTGCTTCCTTGTGTTTTGCTTCCGAGGAGTTTTACGAGTCCCTTGCTTGTCACACACCCGAGAGGCAGTGTGACGTATTGGTCGATCTCTCCCGGTGACTACATGCGTTCCTTTGGTTACCTGGAGGGTGTGACAGTCGAGGTTGAGGGTCACCAGTTGCCGCCAGGTTGTACGCGTTGCAGCTTTGCGACTTCGACGTCATCCTGGGCATGGACTGGTTGGAGGCTCACTCAGCCGTGGTTGATTGTCAGAGGAAGACCGTTCGGTTCGAGATACCTGGAGCGCCTTTTCTCTGCTTTCGAGGTATCCGGTCTACCCGTCGGCCGTTCATTTCTTTCTGTAAGGCTCGTCGTTTGATCCGTGATGGCTACGTTGCTTACCTTGCTTCGGTTTGTTCCTTGGAGCCTAGCGGGCCTTCAGTTTTTGATGTGCCAGTTGTTTCTGAGTTTTCTGATGTGTTCCGGAGGATCTACCTGGGTTGCCGCCTGAGCGAGAGGTAGAGTTCTCCATCGAGCTTTTGCCTGGTACGATGCCCTTGTCTAAGGCACCTTACCGGATGGCCCCGGCGGAGCTGCGTGAGTTGAAGCGCCAGCTGCAAGAGTTGCTTGAGTTGGGCTTCATTCGTCCGAGCCGTTCGCCGTGGGGTGCGCCTGTTTTGTTCGTAAGGAAGAAGGATGGTAGTCTTCGTTTGTGTATCGATTATCGGCAGTTGAACCGGTCACTGTGAAGAACAGGTACCCGTTGCCGAGAATTGATGATTTGTTTGATCAGTTGCAATCGGCCCGAGTTTTCTCGAAGATCGACTTGAGATCCGGCTACTACCAGCTGCGGATCAGAGAGTCAATGTTGGTTTGACGGCTTTCCGTTCCAGGTACGGTCACTTTGAGTTCGTCGTGATGCCGTTTGGGCTGACGAACGCACCTGCAGCATTCATGGATCTGATGCATAGGGTGTTCAGTGAGTACCTAGACCGCTTTGTTGTTGTTTTTGTTGATGATATTCTGGTCTACTCGTCTTCTGAAGAGGAGCACGAGGAGCACCTGAGGATCGTGCTAGAGACCCTGCGGAGTCACCATCTTTACGCCAAGTTCGACAAGTGCGAATTTTGGCTGAGCGAGGTGCACTTCCTCGGGCACGTGATCTCGGGTTCTGGTGTGGCAGTGGATCCGGCCAAGGTTGAGGCAGTGTTGTCGTGGGAGCAGCCCACATCAGTTGCAGAGGTCCGCAGTTTTCTGGGTCTGGCAGGTTACTACCGGAGGTTCATTCAGATTTCGCCAAGATTGCAGCACCGTTGACTCGTTGACGAGGCAGGACACCAGTTTGTTTGGTCAGAGGACTGTGAGCAGAGTTTCTGGAGCTGAAGACAGGTTGACTTCGGCGCCAGTGTTGGTCTTGCCGCGGGCACCGGTGGGTTTGTGGTTTACACCGATGCGTCGAGGACAGGTTTGGGTGCCGTGCTGATGCAGCATGGTGGGGTCGTTGCCTATGCTTCTCGGCAGCTCAAGAAGCATGAGGAGAACTATCCCCCCACGACTTGGAGCTGGCAGCAGTGGTGTACGCTCTCAAGTTGTGGAGGCACTACCTGTATGGCGAGGCTTTTCAGATCTTCACCGATCACCAGAGTTTGCAGTACATCTTCACCCAGAGGGTTTGAACTTGAGGCAGCGCCGTTGGATGGAGTATTTGAAGGACTATGACCTAACCCTTTCCTATCATCCAGGAAGGCTAACATTGTAGCCGATGCTTTGAGTAGGCGTGTGCGCTTGAGTTCGCTGATGGTCAGAGAGTGGAGGCTGTTCGAGGAGCTGTCCCAGGGAGTGTTCGTTCCGTCGAGGACCAGAGACCGTGCAGTGGCTTCCAGTTTGTCAGTTCGGCCATCACTGTTCAGGCAGGTGTGTAGGCGCAGCGAGCAGATGCAGAGTTAGCAGACATTTGTGGATGCCGACGTTGAGCTCAGCGAAGACAGCGAGGTCAGATTCAGAGGCCGCTTGTACGTTCCAGAGGAGGTTCATGAGGCAGTGTTGTCAGAGGCTCCAGTCGAGGTATGTCGTTCATCCCGGCTCCACCAAGATGTACCATTGTTTGAGGAGGTCATTCTGGTGCCAGGATGAAGAGGGGCGTGGCAGAGTTTGTTGCTCGGTGCCTTACCTGTCAACAGGTGAAGGCTGAGCACCAGCGTCCTGGTGGTGAGTTGCAGCCGTTGCCCATTCCTGTGTGGAAGTGGGACGACATCACCATGGACTTTGTGGTTGGTTTGCCCCGTACCCCGCAGAGCATGATGGTATTTGGGTGATTGTGGATCGTTTGACCAAGCAGCGCACTTTCCTTCCGATCAGATGTCAGGTCAGTGGACAGTTTAGCCAGCTGTACGTGAACAGAGTTGTTTCGTTGCACTGGATCCCATTTCAGTCGTTTCAGACAGAGATCCGAGGTTCACGTCAGGGTTTGGCGCAGTCTTCAAGAGAGCACTGGGTACAGAGTTGAGGTTCAGCACAGCGTACCACCCTCAGACAGACGGTCATTCAGAGCGGACCATTCGGACACATGGAGGACATGCTGAAGCGTGCTGTTTAGATTGGAGCGGCACTTGGGAGTCTCACCTTCCGATGGTAGAGTTCGCATATAACAACAGTTTCACTCGAGCATCGGAATGGCGCCATATGAGGCTTTGTATGGTCGCCCGTGCAGGACTCCGCTTCACTGGTTCGAGGTTGGTGAGAGGCAGCTTTTGGGGCCAGAGTTAGTGCAGCAGTGTGCAGAGACAGTCAGTTTGGTCAGGCAGAGGCTTCGGGCAGCACAGAGCGGCAGAAGAGTTATGCAGACGTCCGCAGGAGACCGCTAGAGTTCAGCGTTGGTGACCTGTTTTCTTGCGGGTCTCGCCGACCAAGGGGTCATGAGTTTGGTAAGAAGGGAAAGCTCAGTCCCAGATATATGGGCCTTCCCCATTTCTGAGAGGGTCGGCGAGGTGTAGCTTACAGGCTGAGTCTTCCGGCAGAGCTAGCAGGTGTGCACAGCGTTTCCACGTTTCGCAGCTCAGGAGGTACGTTGCAGATCCTTCGCACGTGTTGGACTACTCGCAGCTAGAGGTAGCGCCAGACTTGTCAGTGCCAGAGTACCCAGTTAGAGTGACGACCGCAGAGTTCAGCAGTTGCGCAGGAAGCAGATTCCGCTGGTTAAGGTCGTTTGGCAGAACCGCGTCGGTGGCGAGGCCACCTGGGAGCGCGAGGATGAGATGCTGGAGCAGTTTCCTTATTGTTTGATTGATCGGTATGTGGTGATCTCCTTTTTTGTCGTCTTCGGGTTGAGACCGAGTTGTTTTCATTTCGAGGACGAAATGTCTTAAGGAGGGAGGGTTGTAACACCCCGGCCCCCTTGGGCCCTGGGCCCGTCCTCTGGGTCGCGGCAGGGCGACTGTCGCGACGTGGTTCTGATCGCGTTGGAGTCGGTCTGCTTGGGATTGCGACAGGGGGTATGTCGCCTTCTGAAGGCGACACACCCACTGTCGCCTCTGGTTTTGTGGGTGCGACATGGGGTATGTCGCCTTCTTGAAGGCGACATGGCCTATGTCGCCTTCCCATCGCGTCGCCCCAGACGCAGTCTGACAGACGTGAAGGCGTCCTTTGTGTCAGTACGGCTCTGGCGGTGTCGGTGAACGCGACAGATGGCTGTCGCCTTCACTTTTTCGAATTCCGAGATTTGACCGTTGTCAGTGGAATTGCGACAGGGGGGTATGTCCCTCTTGAAGGAGACACACCCACTGTCGCTTCTCGTTCCTGTGGCGACAGGATGGTATGTCGCCTTCACAGGATCCGGGCTAAAGCCCGGGCGCCGAGCCCTTCCCCTCTATAAGGCTCAATGACATCATTACATTGAAAAGAAATCTAAAGCAACAACTACTAGACTCCATTGTGCTAGGGTAACTTCGTTATTTGACTCCGGGTCACTCATCACTCTGGTCTTGTCCCATTGGTACGTATACGTCATTGTCCGACTTACCTGAGACACAATAACAAATAACGAAGGGTGAGCGATAACGCCCAGTAGGACTTAATCTCATGAGTCAAGCATGCTTTAAGTAATTAATGCATTAAAGGCAGAGTAACTAATGATAGAGCGAGTCATGTAAAGTCGAGAAAGTAACAGCACAAGTAACATGTTCAAATAGCAGATGAATCAAGTATAGCACGATGACTAAAGTCAAGTCACGATAGAAAACGATAACAATAATAGCAAGTAACGATATTTCCAGAATAGCAAGAAATGTATAGCAAGAAGAGATGATAGTAGATGGTCATGTAAAGAGTAAATTGCACTTTGAATGTGATCAAGTCGCGAAGCACACAGTAACTCAAGATAGCGAGTATCAAGTAGAGCAAGTAGAGCGTTTATGGAGATAGCGTGTAACGAGATAGCGTGTAACAAGATAGCGTGTATGGTTGCACAACGGTGCACTGGTGGAACACGGCAGTAGTCACTTTGGACAGTAGCCGTTTCATGATGGTACATTATGTCTGAACTCCTCAGACTAATGTTATAACAGTTTGTGATAGCACAGTAATATCACAGTACGTCTGAACTCCTCAGACTAATGTATAACAGTCAAATGTCTAGCCAAGATAGTATAGTCAGAACGGTGCAATGCAGAACACCGTCAATAGCCCCTGCAGGTATTTTCGGGTGGCTCTCTGCCCCCAGGACTAGATTGGAGCCCCTCGGACACTCTGTGCCCTGCACAGTATGCATTTGATACAGTAGAGTCACAAGACCCCCATTATAGCGCTAGACAGTCACGAAATAGTACAAACGATAGGAGCCACACAGCTCAAAGGGTAACAAGAGAGTACTAGATGAATAGACGAGAGAGACGAGATAGTAGAGTGAACGTGAATATGAGTAGACAAGCGAGTAGAGTATAGATGAGATCTTATGGTCATTGCACATGAAACGTCGAGTAACGAGTGATGGAACAGTTGCACAACACGCGCGTAAGGCGTTGGCAGTCAGGTGGAACACAACCCTTCCGCTGGCCTCGTTATGCACAGGTCCAGAGGTCTGGCGTGATTCAAGATAAGAGCGAGAGAACAATCTAAGGCCGTTTGGATCTTACTGATCCCTAGAGTGTAATAGGTGTTAGGGTACAACCGGCTCGTCGACCATGTGGGAATCCATGATCAGAGGAGACTTACGGAGGCCTTGCACAAGGATTCACTAGTCCGGCGGAAGGAGTATCCGATGGAGAGTTCGTCCAAGTCAAGAAAGTGTGTAAATATAGAAACAAGTGCTCGACGTTCTAGAGGAATTCTAGAACAGTGGAGCGTCGAGATCGGTGTTCTAAAACATCGCACGAATCGTAAACAAGTACTTCTTAAAATAAGGTAATTAATTGCATTATTACCAGATATGTTATGTGTCATATTCATACAATTAAGCCATGTTTGGATGGTTCAACGTGTGTGCATGTGTCATGAAATCAGGATATGAAAGATCAAGTGATTGACTTTTATTATATTAAATACAACCATACTTACAACTTCATTTTTATGTAATAAGACCGTTAACATGATATGGAAGTTACGGTGGTAAACGAGACTTGCACAAGATGGGTTTCTGGCCCAAAAACTGAGATCGCGACGTGGTCTTGCAAGGATCGCGACGGGGTCGTCAGATCAGGCAGGCAGAACGCGACAGGGGTACTGTCGCGACCAGAACGCGACAGAGGCACTATCGCGACCCGACCTCAGAACGCGACATATCGGGCCGTCGCGTTCACAGGGTCTGCGCCTGAGTCCGACGGGATCTGACATGCTCTTGGTTCAGACATACCATGTTTTGACTTAGGGGCGATATTCATGAAATGCCTATATCTCTCTATATGCTGACCTTTAGACAAAACTCTCAACATAGAAAATGTCAAGGACATCTATTGGAAGAACTTTTGTGTTGTGGGATGGGTCTGAATCCGTCTCTAATTGCATGCAATACAGGAAGAACGTAAAAAAGCCCTAAACATGCATGACTTCATTGCGACTTACATGTTAGGCTTGTAACATGAGATCTACTGATATTTGGACAAAACGTTAACATAAACAATGACCAGGACAACTAGGGAAGAACTTTATGTTGGGGTTTTAACCTAATTCGGTCTTGAACCTTGTGAAAAACATGAAGAACTTAAAGTTAAATGCAACCTGAAAACGCAGTATCCTGCATGACTCTATTACAAAGTTTATAACTCTCTACATAATGATATTTAAACGAAACACTTAACATAAAAGATGACCATGACAACTAGATAAAGAACTTTTATGTTGGAGGCTTGACCTACTTCGGCCTTTAAGCTTGTGCAAAACAGGAAGAACTTAAGGCTATCTGCAAACCCGAAAACACAGTATTATGCATGACTCTCTTACGGGGTTCATAACTATCTAACTAAAGACTTTTAGACAAAATGTTCAACATGAAAGATGATCGTGACTACAAGTAGAAGAACTTTAATGTTGATGATTTAGTCTAATTCGGTCTCCAATCGTGTGCATAATAAGAAGTACGGGAAAATCCCTAACTGTGCGCGACTTAGGGAGAACGACTAATACACAATGTATACTCCATGAAAATTAGTAAAATCAGAAGCAAATGAAGCTAGACTCGAAGCTCTACAAGATGGTATTATTTTTCTTTAATCTTGACCCAAGAATGCCTACCTTTGAATGCAAAGAACTCCCTGCAGGTTCCTGGTTCGCTACAGGGCGAGGTGGAAGAAGACCACGTTTTCCCCAGCCTTCTCCTCTCCTCCAGCGCCCCAAACCTGCTGCACACGACCCCAACTTGATGTCCAACCTTCCCCAAACGTTTTGTGAAGAGTTCTTATAGTTTTAGGGTGCTACTTCATGTCCTAATGGGACTAGGAAAGAGGGCTGCGAATTTCTGCATTCTAGTTCCAAAATATGAGATTCTCTCACCCAAAGGAGGTAGCAAAGGTTTAGGAAACCACCTCTTAGAGTTGGGTAAGGTTTTGACTTACCTTGCATGACTAATTACCCTAATTTAAACCTAATGTGCCCTTCACAATTATTGCATATTTACAGGTACGAATTTCTGAGTATTTTTATGTTCCAATTTTATTATTTGGCTAAAAGTGATACATTGGCCCATTTTCATTAATGGGTCACTAATACATAATGTTATAAGTCTCTCCAACCTATTTATTTAATTTATGGGTGGGTTATTTTTCCGTGTTAACATTTTTCTGACTTAGTTCCCTAATTCGGTTAACTTGGTCACGTGTAACGTACACTGGGCAATCGGATTTTTCGTTGCTCGAATCTCTTCATGAAACTCTTAAGAATAATGTTTGAGGTTGATTTATAATTTTTACAGAATTTTCTAATTTGTTTTCTCACGTACGATAGTGGTACGTAAGTTCTATCATTTCGATAATACGTAAATTATTTATTTACTATTTTCATACTTGAATTTGTTCATGGGTCATAAGTTGTCCATTGATCCAATTCCTTTTATGGACTATCCCCACATATTGTTTGGAGTCTACCCATAATTTTTATTTCAATTGTTAATCCACTTGACTCATGAAATAATGGATTTTCCAATTTATTCCTTATTTACAATAATAAGTCACATAAATTCTAAATCATGGTCCGAATTATTTTTCTATGCCCAAATTTCTTAATGGGTCATAGATAATAATTTTTAAGGTATAACTATTATTTTCATAGATTTTTATATGAGTTTCTACTCATGCAATAATGATGTGTATCTTTTAACTAGTTTGATTTTTATTAATGGGCAAAATTTTCATTTATCTATAATATATAATTTTTTAATTAAAAAATTTCTGGGGTATTACATCCTCCCCCACTTAAAGAGAATTTGGTCCCCAAATTCATATGATATGATACGACTACCAAGTTATTATGGATATTTCATTCCATCATCTCCCCCACTTAGGGTTTTGCTATAAAATTAACTAAGGGTGTAATGATGGTACCTTGTCCACCTTCATTGGCATGATTCATATCCACGAGAGCTTGTAATCGTCCTTGGCGTGGAGTTTGGTTCCTCTTTGTTGGACAATCGATGACTCGATGTTGGTGACTTCCACATCGCAAGCATCTGCCGAATTTCTTCCAACAAGTTATCTATCTGATGCCCTGGTTTCTTACAAAATTTACAGAATTCCTTACTCTCCACTTTCCCTTTCATTCTCTGGCTAACTATGTATTTCTTCCTTTATTATCATCGGAATGAGTAGCACGTCCCCTTTTAACACCTTCTTTGTATGGATCTTTTCAAGGAGTTCCATGGCGTCCTCTACTAATTGAGCTCTCAATACCATGACTGAATATACTTCAATGTCTAGTGGAGCCAACTTTTCCCAAAATATAGGTCTCAACCCTTCTAAGAATCTCTTGGCCTTTTCTTCTCCGTACTCACCAAATGTGGTGCATATTGCGCTAGTCTTTCAAATTGCACTTCATAATCTGCTACAGACATCATACGTTGTTTCAAATTGGCGAATTCATTTGCCTTCTTCTCACGAATCCTCTCGGAAAAATATTTGGTGTTGAAGAGTTCTAAAAATTTATCCCACTCTATGTTGATGTTGGGTAATTGCCGACTGGCAGCTTCCCACCAGGCTCTAGCATCGCGGTCCAACTGGAAGGTTGCCAGAAGGACTTTCTCCTGCTCTGAACATTGCATAACCCTAAAGATCCGTTCCATTGCCTTCACCCAATTTCAGCTTCATCGGGATCTGAGAGTTCCATTAAACCTAGGGGGATTTATTCGTTGAAAGTTCCCATATAAGTCTCCTGCCCCATTTCTTGCTCCTGCTTGAATTACGTTGTTAAGGGCTTGAGTAAACCCCTGTAGGGTCTGTTGTAATTCGTGCATTGGTGCATGCTCGCCAGCCATCTCCTCTAGTCTCCTGCGAGCAATAATAATTTTGTTAATTTCTTTTTAAACTTAGGGTGTTTGTACATATAGTTAAGCTCCTAGCATAACCCAAGCTTTACCCAATCTCTCACATAGGTATGGTGGTTGTCTTAGACACGGCTATGGCAGTTCACCTAGAACATCCTAGGACCTAAAATATCCTAATAAGGACATCCTAGGCTCTGATACCAACTGTCACGCCCCTCCAATTTAGCAGCGGAATAAATCGGAGGGAGACGCGAACAACGAGTATGGTAACGACAATTGCGCATACTTTCGCAAACATCAGAGCATCTAGTAAACAATAGTTGGAAAAACTCTTTATTTCATTATAAAATCACTAAGACTATTACAACCACTAATTCAGAGCCATACATAAGGCTCAATGACATCATTACATTGAAAAGAAATCTAAAGCAACAACTACTAGACTCCAATTGTGCTAGGGTAACTTCGTATTTGACTCCGGGTCACTCATCACTCTGGTCTTGTCCCATTGGTACGTATAACGTCATTGTCCGACTTACCTGAGACACAATAACAAATAACGAAGGGTGAGCGATAACGCCCAGTAGGACTTAAATCTCATGAGTCAAGCATGCTTTAAGTAATTAATGCATTAAAGGCAGAGTAACTAATGATAGAGCGAGTCATGTAAAGTCGAGAAAGTAACAGCACAAGTAACATGGTTCAAATAGCAGATGAATCAAGTATAGCACGATGACTAAAGTCAAGTCACGATAGAAAATGATAACAATAATAGCAAGTAACGATATTGTCCAGAATAGCAAGAGACATGTATAGCAAGAAGAGATGATAGTAGATGGTCATGTAAAGAGTAAATTGCACTTTGAATGTGATCAAGTCGCGATAGCACACAGTAACTCAAGATAGCGAGTATCAAGTAGAGCAAGTAGAGCGTAGTATGGTGAGATAGCGTGTGTAACGAGATAGCGTGTAACAAGATAGCGTGTATGGTTGCACAACGGTGCACTGGTGGAACACGCAGTAGTCACTCTAGGACAGTAGCCGTTTCATGATGGTACATTATGTCTGAACTCCTCAGACTAATGTTATAACAGTTTGTGATAGCACAGTAATATCACAGTACGTCTGAACTCCTCAGACTAAAGTATAACAGTCAAATGTCTAGCCAAGATAGTATAGTCAGAACCGGTGCAATGCAGAACACCGTCAATAGCCCCTGCAGGTATTTTCGGGTGGCTCTCTGCCCCCAGGACTAGATTGGAGCCCCTCGGACACTCTCCGTGCCCTGCACAGTATGCATTTGATACAGTAGAGTCACAAGACCCATTTATAGCGCTAGACAGTCATGAAATAGTACAAACGATAGGAGCCACACAGCTCAAAGGGTAACAAGAGAGTGCTAGATGAATAGACGAGAGAGACGAGATAGTAGAGTGAAGTGAATATGAGTAGACGAGCGAGTATAGTATAGATGAGATCTTATGGTCATTGCACATGAAACGTCGAGTAACGAGTGATGGTAACAGTTGCACAACACGCGCGTAAGGTATTGGCAGTCAGGTGGAACACGATCTTTCCGCTGGCCTCGTTATGCACAGGTCCAGAGGTCCGGCGTGATTCAAGATAAGAGCGAGAGAACAATCTAAGGCCGTTTGGATCTTACTGATCCCTAGAGTGTATCATAGGTGTTAGGGTACAACCGGCTCGTCGACCATGTGGGAATCCATGATCAGAGGAGACTTACGGAGGCCTTGCACAAGGATTCACTAGTCCGGCGGAAGGAGTATCCGATGGAGAGTTCGTCCAAGTCAAGAAAGTGTGTAAATATAGAAACAAGTGCTCGACGTTCTAGAGGAATTCTAGAACAGTGGAGCGTCGAGATCGGTGTTCTAAAACATCGCACGAATCGTAAAAGTACTTGTTAAAGTAAGGTAATTAATTGCAATAATTACCAGATATGTTATGTGTCATATTCATACAATTAAGCCATGTTGGATGGTTCAACGTGTGTGTATGTGTCATGAAATCAAGGATATGAAAGATCAAGTGATTGACTTTTATTTATTAAAATACAACAATACTTACAACTTGTTTTTATGTAGTTAAGATCGTTACATGATATGGAATTATGGTGGTACAACAAGACTTGCACAAGATGGGTTTAGGCCCAAAAACTGAGATCGCGACGTGGTCTTGCAAGGATCGCGACGGGGTCGTCAGATCAGGCAGGCAGAACGCGACAGGGGTACTGTCGCGACCAGAACGCGACAGAGGTACTGTCGCGACCCGACCTCAGAACGCGACATATCGGGCCGTCGCGTTCACAGGGTCTGCGCCTGAGTCCGACCGGGATCTGACATGCTCTTGGTTCAGACTTACCATGTTTTGACTTAGGGGCGATATTCATGAAACGCCTATATCTCTCTATATGCTGACCTTTAGACAAAACTCTCAACATAGAAAATGTCAAGGACATCTATTGGAAGAACTTTTGTGTTGTGGGCTGGGTCTGAATCCGTCTCTAATTGCATGCAATACAGGAAGAACGTAAAAAAGCCCTAAACATGCATGACTTCGTTGCGACTTACATGTTAGGCTTGTAACATGAGATCTACTGATATTTGGACAAAACGTTTAACATAAACAATGACCAGGACAACTAGTGGAAGAACTTTTTGTTGGGGTTTTAACCTAATTCGGTCTTGAACCTTGTGAAAAACATGAAGAACTTAAAGTTAAATGCAACCTGAAAACGCAGTATCCTGCATGACTCTATTACGAAGTTTATAACTCTCTAACTAATGATATTTAAACGAAACACTTAACATAAAAGATGACCATGACAACTAGATAAAGAACTTTTATGTTGGAGGCTTGACCTACTTCGGCCTTTAAGCTTGTGCAAAACAGGAAGAACTTAAGGCTATCTGCAAACCCGAAAACACAGTATTATGCATGACTCACTTACGGGGTTCATAACTCTCTACATAAAGACTTTTAGACAAAACGTTCAACATGAAAGATGATCGTGACTACAAGTGGAAGAACTTTTATGTTGATGATTTAGTCTAATTCGGTCTCAAATCGTGTGCATAATAAGAAGAACGGGAAAAGCCCTAACTGTGCGCGACTTTGGGAGAACGACTAATACACAAAGTATACTCCATGAAAATTAGTAAAAAAGAAGAAATGAAGCTAGACTCGAAGCTCTACAAGATGGTATTATTTTTCTTTAATCTTGACCCAAGAATGCCTACCTTTGAACGCAAAGAACTCCCTGCAGGTTCCTGGTTCGCTACAGGGCGAGGTGGAAGAAGAAGACCACGTTTTCCCCAGCCTTCTCCTCTCCTCCAGCGCCCCAAACCTGCTGCACACGACCCCAACTTGATGTCCAACCTTCCCCAAACGTTTTGTGAAGAGTTCTTATAGTTTTAGGGTGCTACTTCATGTCCTAATGGGACTAGGAAAGAGGGCTGCGAATTTCTGCATTCTAGTTTCCAAAATATGAGATTCTCTCACCCAAAGGAGGTAGCAAAGGTTTAGGAAACCACCTCTTAGAGTTGGGTAAGGTTTTGACTTACCTTGCATGACTAATTACCCTAATTTAAACCCTAATGTGCCCTTCACAATTATTGCATATTTACAGGTACGAATTTCTGAGTATTTTTATGTTCCAATTTTATTATTTGGCTAAAAGTGATACATTGGCCCATTTTCATTAATGGGTCACTAATACATAATGTTATAAGTCTCTCCAACCTATTTATTTAATTTATGGTGGGTTATTTTTCCGTGTTAACAATTTTTTGACTTAGTTCCCTAATTCGGTTAACTTGGTCACGTGTAACGTACACTTGGCCAATCGGATTTTTCGTTGCTCGAATCTCTTCATGAAACTCTTAAGAATAATGTTTGAGGTTGATTTATATTTTTACAGAATTTTCTAATTTGTTTTCTCACGTACGATAGTGGTACGTAAGTTCTATCATTTCGATAATACGTAAATTATTTATTTACTATTTTCATACTTGAATTTGTTCATGGGTCATAAGTTGTCCATTGATCCAATTCCTTTTATGGACTATCCCCACATATTGTTTGGAGTCTACCCATAATTTTTATTTCAATTGTTAATCCACTTGACTCATGAAATAATGGATTTTCCATTTATTCCTTATTTACAATAATAAGTCACATAAATTCTAAATCATGGTCCGAATTATTTTTCTATGCCCAAATTTCTTAATGGGTCATTAGATAATAATTTTAAGGTATAACTATTATTTTCATAGAATTTTTATATGAGTTTCTACTCATGCAATAATGATGTGTATCTTTTAACTAGTTTGATTTTTATTAATGGGCAAAATTTTCATTTATCTATAATATAATATTTTTTTTAATAATAAAATTTCTGGGGTATTACACACTGTTTCCTATATGTTGAAAAACTTCATCACAACGATCAGGGAATATCGCTTGTGGAAGTATAAGAAGACAGTCCACCCCTGGGTGTCAAAGATAGGCTGCAGACCGTGGGACATGTCTTCCATGGAGACGAAGCCCACATATCATGGCTGGACAAAGCGCTAGAAGGCTCCCCGAACCTTGGTGAGATGTAGACCCTGGGTAACAAGAAGTTTCGACAGACGATCATCCCGGTGCTTGCTCCGGCACTCTGCTGGAGCCCTAGAACCCTCCCCGGCTTTGGGGGAAGCATGGCGTTGACAGGAAGCACAGAGCTTTTTCCTTGGAGCCATGGGAGTGGAGAGGCACAGAGGGAGATGATCCATGGAGAGGAGGAAGACAGAAGGAAGAAGAGAAGACAAGAATAGAGAGAGAGTTGGAGAGTTTGCGTTCTGATGAGAGAGGGGTGTTGGGGTTGAAATAGGGAAGGGATCCACCTTTTGGAGGAAGGTGAAGGGGTGAGGAGATGTGGGTTCCCCTTTAAAGCTATTTGAGAAGAGTGTGAAAGAGAGGGGACCCACAAAATCCGGCCAAAAGATGAACCAGTCAGGCTTCTGAACCACCCAAAAATTTGACAGCTACTGTCCAGAACTGTTTCGGAACAGATTTTTCAAAGAAATGAGTGGGCAATGAGTGTTCAATTGACATTTAAGGTTGAGAACCAGTATATACCCATTACAAAGTGTCATACACACTAGGGTTAAGAAATATAAGTATTCTACAATGGTTAAGAGATAATACCCTGGGAACCTAAAGTTGTAGCATTTAGAAGACCGTTCAGAAACATATGAAAATAAGATAACCCCTTTAAATAAAACCGTTGTAGAAAAAAAACATATTCCTTAGTGGGTGTTGTTCAGTTGGTAAGTGAAGGTAATGTTGACATGAGCAATTAACAATAAACAACAAGTTGCCCTTGATTGAAAGTCATGGAGGCTTCACTCTATTTCTTGCATTGAACTATTTTGTCAAGTTGATGTGGGAAAAGTGGTAATTAGGTTCACTTTCACCTTTTAGCGTGAAGGTAGACATTTGTGATGCTCGTATCCCCAGTTACTCAGTGTGAGTGACCATCATACCATTGTGCAGAGATAATACGTGGACTTTTTGACGCGAAGACAGACATTTGTGATGCACATGTCCCCGGTTACTCAGTGATGCTTATCATTGCTCTGCCTTTTCCCCATTTCATATATATTTTATTTGAATTTAGAAATAGGTAGCTTTTCTCCCATTTTTTTAATTGTAAGATCAAGTTCAAAAGGTTATGTAAAGTTAAAAGCCAATGTAAAACATTAAGTTCAAGAACGTTCTTACTTGTCAATCCATTTCAGAAAAATGACCATCCACAAGGGAGTTATTCAAGTGAGTTAGGTTAAAGCCATTAGATTTGTTCAATGTGTTCTAGATGACACAACCTAGACTCATACACAGAATATTATTTCAAAATCATTGTGAGTATGTCAATGTCTTTGGTACTATATGGGTATGAAAGGTTGTAATGAAGTATTAAGGCCCAATTCTCCCCTTGAATAAAGATAATGAACATACTCATTGAGAATAGTGGAGGAAAGAAGAAGAATTCACATAAAAAGGGTATTTGTCGACAACAGGGATGTGGCTATCGACAGCTACTATGTAACAGAAGAAATGTTGTTCTGGAAGAGGCCATCTGTCGACAGCTCCTATATTGCTTCAGAAAGGCAGTTCTGGGAGAGATGGTCTGTAGACTGCTGGGGTTCATGCTGTTGACAGCAACTTGAAAAATAAATTTTAAGGCTTTGAATTGAGTGACATGTGGACCAAATGATTGAGAGATAATGACACAATGGATTAGAAGGGTATCCCTCAAGAATCTCACTCAACCAACCTTGACTTACTCCCCCATAATGTGTGCATGTGTGTAAAGCAAACATTCAATCAATTCAAGCAGTTATTCACACATTCATGCCAAGTATTTGCACAAAAAGAAGCATCCATTAGTATGTGAGCACCAAAAATTCATTCTTTTTTAGAGATAAATGTGCCAAAACAGAAGGAAACCAATTACCTCAAAGAAGTTGATGACCTTTATGTATAAGAAGACTATGGATACTTGGCGGAGTATTTTTACTCACGCATAATGATAGTTTCCAAACAAGCCTGACTTGTTCTTCCACATGCCACCATTTGATATACCACATAGTCATTACATACAAGGATCATTTACTCCTTAATTTGGCATGAGTTTCAATGAATTTTGCAGAAGCCCATTTCTCTTCTCAGTGTTGTAAACCTATCTTATGACAAGGTTTGGTGAGGATATCAGCCAATTGCTTTTCAGTTGGAATGAAGCTAAGCTCCAAGTTTTTGATGGCTACCTCATCTCTCAAAAAATGATGCCTTATTTCAATGTGTTTGATCCTTGAGTGTTGAATTGGGTTCTTTGAAAGATTGATAGCACTAGTGTTGTCACATAGGATAGGTGTGCATCCAATGTCAATGTTGTAATCACACATTGACTTTTGATCCACAACACTTGAGCTACATAACTCCATGCAGCAACATATTCTGCCTCTCTAGTGGAGAGTGCAACTGAGTGTTGCTTCTTGGATGCCCACAAAACTATGCAACCTCCTAGAAATTGACAATACCCACTAGTGCTTTTTCTATCGATTTTACACCCAGCATAGTCAGCATCAGAATATGAGACTAAATCAAAACTGCTACCTGCTAGATACCATAAACCCAAGTCATGTGTACTTGAGAGATATTTGAAGATCCTTTTAACTGCAATCAAATGGCTTTCCTTTGGACTAGATTGATATCTGGCACAAAGGCAAACACTGAACTGTATATCCGGCCTACTTGCAATAAGGTAAAGGAGAGAACCAATCATACCTCGGTATTGCTTTGCATCTACCATTTTACCTTTCTCATCATTTTCTAATTTTACACTTGTGCTCATGGGTGTAGAGGCTGACTTGGCTTGTTCGAACTGAAATCTTTTCAGTAGCTCCTTGACATATTTCTCTTGATTGATGAAGAAGCTGTCTTCATATTGTTTTACCTGCAAGCCTAGAAAGAATTGAAGCTCCCCCATTAAACTCATCTCAAATTCACTGTGCATGTGTTTTGAAAATTCTTCACACAGTGAGGGGTTAGTGGAACAAAAAATAATGTCATCCACATAGACTTGAACAAAAATTATATGATTGCGAACACATTTAGTAAAGAGAGTTTGGTCCACTTTACCTCCTGAGTAGTTTTTGCTAACCAAGAAATTGCTCAATCTGTCGTACCAAGCTCGGGGTGCCTGTTTTAAACCATAGAGAGCTTTGTGCAATTTATAGACATGGTTAGGCTTATTGTGATTCTCAAACCCAGGTGGTTGAGAAACATACACTTCTTCTTTGATGTACCCATTTAAGAAGGCAGTTTTGACATCCATTTGAAAAAGTTTGAATTTGTTAGAACAAGCATAAGCTAGCAATATTCTAACTGCCTCAAGCCTAGCTACGGGTACAAAGGATTCTTCAATGTCTACCACAAATTCTTGATTATACCCTTTGGCTACCAGTCTACCTTTTTTTCTCGCCACTTTACCCTCTTCATTCAGCTTATTCCTAAATACCCATCTTGTTCCAATTACTGAAATTTCAGGGGTCCTAGGAACTAAGCTCCAAACCTTGTTTCTTTGAAATTGCCCAAGTTCCTCATGCATAGCATCTATCCAAGAGTTTTCTTTTAGAGCTTCCTCAACATTTTTAGGTTCCACTTGAGTAACAAATACTAAGTGATCTTGTTCAAGAATGTGAATAAACTGAGACCTAGTGTGAACTCTATCATTTACATTTTCAATTACATTCTCAAGTGGGTGATCTATTGAGTACCTCACATTTCTGATAGTTGAAGGACCTGGTTGATCTTGTTCTTAAGGATATTGCTATTGAGGAATTTTTTCTTGGGGAATTTGATCTTGAGGATTTTGATCATTTGGGTTAGCTTCTTCAGGCCTATTGACAGCCTCATCTTGGTCTGTCGACAGTGGCTTCTCATCATGATCTTCAAGAATTTTTCCTTCTTCATCATCATACCTAGAAGCATTTGAATTGTTAGTTTTTGCAGGATACTCATAAAAAAAAACATGTGGAGTCTCTTCCACAGTTCTATTTTTATTATTAAACACTCTATAAGCTCTATAGTGTTCTGAATAGTCTAGAAAAATACCTGGATCGCTTTTGGCTTCAAAATTATCTAAATCAACCTTGTCATTATTGTGGATAAACACTTTGGAGACAAAACTTCTGAAGTACCCAATACTGGGTTTCTTACCATTCAGGAGCTCATATGGGGTTTTCTTCATCATAGGTCTTACCATGGCTCGATTGAGGATGTAGCACGATGTGTTCACTGCTTCTACCCAAAAACTCCTTGAGAGTTAGCTTTCAACCAGAACAGTGCGAGCCATTTCCACCAATGTTCTGTTCTTTCTCTCCACTACTCTAATTTGTTCCAGAGTCCTTAGAGAGGAAAACGTGTGATCAATGCCTTGGTTCCTGCAGAAATTAGAAAAAGAATTATTGTCAAACTCTCCCCCATGATCAGTGCGGATTGAGCATATTTTGTTTATGTAGCCATGCTCAATTTTGTAGAAATTTTGTTAAAGAATTCTACAAAATTTTTTAGAACTTCATTTATATGAGCTAGGAATTTAACCCAAGTGAACCTAGAAAAATCATCTACAATGACAAACCCAAAGCGTTTACCATTGACACTAAGTGTTCCAGTAGGTCCAAAAAGGTCCATGTGCAACAGTTCATATGGTTTCGAAATGATTATTAGTGCATTGGATTTGAATGACTTCCTTGTTTGTTTTCTTTGTGCACATGCATCACAAAAGCTCACATTTTTTTTGAAAGGAATTTTAGGAAGTCTACTTACCAGTTTCATCCTCATGATCTTGTGCGACACATTGTAGCTAGCATGGCCTAGCCTTTGGTGCCATAAGGATAATTCATCCTGTCCATTTGTAACAAGACACAAATTTTTATTTTCTAGTTCATCTAGATCAACTAGATAGATGCTATTGACTCTTTTTCCAGAAAACATGACACCTTCTGAAATTTTATCAATTATTTGGCATGCATCTGACTCAAAAATGACTTTATGACCTTTATCCCACAATTGACTGATGCTCAGGAGATTATGATTCAGACCATCAACTAAGAGCACATTATCTATTGAGTTGGAAGCATACTTACCTACCTTACCTGTGCCAATTATTTTGCCTTTATTGTTACCTCCAAACACAAATTGACCTCCATCTTTTTCCACCAGCAAACAAAACTTATCTTTATCGCCCGTCATGTGCCTCGAGTAACCGCTGTCCAGGTACCACTTGTTTTGATTTTGGGCTGCTAGACATTCTTACATAGATTGTGACGACCCAACCAGCAAACTGGCCCAACAACCGTGCCAGTTGGTAGACTTTACAGGAGGCAAGTACCCCATACATATTAACCCTACATGTGTTTAGTATGTCCCAGGATTTTCTCAGATTTTTCTCGTGTCCTGGAACCCCCCCTTTCAAGTGATTTATTGGCTTTTAGCCTGTGTTCTGCAGACAGGATATTAACGGCAAGATCCATTGCCGCTAATGTCATGTGTTGGCGGCATCATATAATGCTGTTAACCTATAGACGGCCACCCCTTGCCGTCGAGTTCTTCAGACTGCAACAATGAGCAAGTCTGTCCTTATATGAATTAGTTTTCGAGTTTTTCCGCATGAGGATATACGGTAAATTTTACATAATATGTAAATATATATGTTCGGATGTACTGTAAGTTATTGTGCATTTTTTGAAATTTTCACTAATTATTAGAATTTTTGGAATGTGTTACCAATAGAATGTTAATCTTGGAAAATGTCGTTCATGAATTATGTGTAGAAATTAAGTGTCATAAATTTTCTGTACATTGTTCATAAGATCTGATGCATGACATAAAAATTTGAACAATTTTTAATATCTGTACAGTTTATTAAATTTTCTGAACTGAAAATAGTGAATATGTCTATTCAATGCATAAAAGTTAAGAATTTTTGCGAAACTAGTTAAATCCATGAAATTTGTGATAAAATTTGTACTATCAGTATTCATGTATGAAATAAATTATGAATTCAAAAAATGAAAATTTGTATCAGTTTGACTATTTTTACAGTCGATATCATCACTGTTAGAATTTTCAGAAAATATGTGTAACTCAGAAAAATGCAAATTTTGGTATGCATGATGCTTAAACTGTGATGGATTTCTGGTTAAATTTCTATACTGAATAGATGATAGTAAATATATAAAATTGTTTTATGTTAGGTATTAATAATTAATACATGCTAATATGATAAATGTTTAATTATGCAAAAATTTCAGCATGATTAGGATTGTTGTAAAAATCTGAATAATACTGAAAACAGTAGTACCATGCTAGGTAATACTGAAGAAGGTAAATGTGTGAACATGAGATGAATGCGTGATTATTTTGTGTTTAGAATGTGTTGAAATTGAGAAAATGTATTAATGTGCCAATGTGTGACACTGCTACCTTAGAGGGCTGTGGAACTGTACTGTGGTAAAGTCCCCACGGGAAGGTTCAAAGTGTGTGATGTCCCATAGGCATTGAGATTAAATCCTGGAGGTGAACAAGTATCGCTGGTTAGGGTGGAGAGTGCTTCTCCCGGTTCTGCGCAGTAACTAAGATTAATCACTGGAATGCCTAGGTGATTGATATGTGATGTGATTAGTGTGTGTCCTTCTAAAGTGGTTTGGGCTATGTGTCACGGCATTAAGTGAAAGTGAAAATGCGTTTAAGTGAAAGAAATTGTGTAAATTGTAAACCTGTGTAAGTGAATATGTGTTCCTAAAATTCTTATGAAAGCATGCAAAATGATAAGTTTCTTATGAATGTGACATGATAGTAGTAAAACAACGAGCCTTTCACTAATATGAATGTGTTATCTATGTGTACAATTGTCTTAGAATCCATGTTAAATTAGTTGTTATGAAATGTGTAAATATTGCGTAAAATGATCAACATGTGGCTTATGAATGAAATCAGTTTAGCATAGTGAAAAGTGTAGAAAACATGTGATAGGATTTGCTTATTGTATATAAAAACTAAATCCTCTATGAAAAATGTGTAGAAATCATGAATAGACTTTTATTTGAGAAATTGTCACTTCCATGCATTATGTGTAAATGATGTAGCTTAAGAGTATGGATATTACTTGATGCATGTATGTTTAGTGTGCTGGTGTTACTTGTTGAGTTCTTTTGAACTCATTCTTGCTTCGGCGTACAGGTGCAGACGTTTCTACTTCTTCCGAGGAGATCGTTAGGAGCGACTCAGAACGAGAGTAGGAGATACTGTTGTGAAGTTAGCATTCGAAATTTTCATTTCTTCATAGTATGTAATAAAGACTCTGCATAGTCTCTTGTGGACAATGAATTTATTTTATTTCATTTATGGAAAATTAGCTCTCTTTCTTTCTATACAGACTGTGAATAGAATGTGGATGATGGAATAAAATTTCTTTTCAGTTCTTTAAATTCCGCTGTCATGAGATATATTATATTTGTGTATGTTTCAGCCTATCGTACTAGTGTTGGGTAAATGTCCCACTGTAGTGATACCTTTTATATCGACGTGGGTTGGTGGAACCGTACCGATATGAGAGATTTGGAGACTCTTTGGCACAGGCCAAGGAGGGATTCTCTGGCTTAAATCATCGTTGGTAGATTTTACAGGAGGCAAGTACCCCATACACATTAACCCTACATGTGTCTAGTATGTCCCAGGATTTTCTCAGATTTTTCTCGTGTCCTGGAACCCCCCCTTTCAAGTGATTTATGGCTTTCAGTCTGTGTTCTGCAGACAGGATATTAACGGCAAGATCCATTGCCGCTAATGTCATATGATGCCGCCAACACATGACATTAGCGGCAATGGATCTTGCCGTTAATATCCTGTCTGCAGAACACAGACTGAAAGCCAATAAATCACTTGAAAGGGGGGGTTCCAGGACACGAGAAAAATCTGAGAAAATCCTGGGACATACTAGACACATGTAGGGTTAATGTGTATGGGGTACTTGCCTCCTGTAAAATCTACCAACGACGATTTAAGCCGGAGAAGCCCTCCTCGTCCTGTGCCAAAGAGTCTCCAAATCCCTCCTTCTTCGGATCTTCTGTTGATCTTCACAGCACACCAGCGTGGGGAGTCGTTCCCGGATGTTCAAGGTCGACACCAGTTGATGTAGATCGCCAGACGAAGCCTCCCGAAGCCGGATCTTTCAGGTTCAAGATAGGGTTTTTGCTTAGAGAAGATAGGTTTTTTGACCCAAGAGCCAAAGGGATGGATCTGGCCGAAATTTGGATATTATAAAGGGTTGGGGGTCGGATCAGTTAAAGGGGCAGGTCTTAGAGCCGTTGGGAAGGGTTTCCCAAACAAGAGGCTCAATTTCCGGAGGCGTTTTCGGATCAGAAAACGTAACAGATCTGGGATATTGCCATCCATATCCCTGGTCGCCTATCCAAAAATGGGCGTCCATCGATATTGCTGCCTTCCCATAGTCAGCGTCAGCTGATGTGGACGCTGACTGGCCGACAAAACTCACTTTAATTATGTAGAATTTATAATACTACACACTTAAATATATATATATATATATTATATATATATATATATATATATATATATAAATATATATATATATACATACATATATGTACTTGAATATACTATGTACATTTCAATAATACTAATTCATACAATTTATATCAATAAGTACTTATACACAATAATCATACATCAATAGTATACACTTATACTCACATACATATACTTAACAAACAAGGTGAAAATCAAGGGCCTTACATAGATGGATCAGACAAGAGGTTTTGGTACCCAAATTACTTTGAGTCCCAATCTTTCATTCATGCCAAAAAGTAAATGCTTTGGAATCCATACTTGTTTGCATTTCAACTTGTTCAAATTATTCCAACAATGTATTTCAGTATGGCCATGTTTTTTACAGCAATTGCATGATGGAGTTTCACTTATGGCATTTCTTTTGCTATTGAATTGAGGTTGTCATTGCTTCTTATCTTTTTGTTTCTTGGTTGCCTTCTTTTTTCAGCATATTTCCATGTCTGTCGACAGGTCTCTTTGGGTCTGTCGATAGATTTCTTTGCTTGTTCAACAATTGAAGTCTTTTGTTTATTTTTCAATTCCTTGCTTTTAGTTGGAACTTGTTTACGTGTACTTGGACTGCAATCAATAAAAGATGTGATCAATTTTTGTCCAAGTTTCTTTTGATTTTCAGTTTGAAACCCAAGCCCATGCCTTGTTATGTTTGATTTGACTCCCAAGACAGCATCCATATTTTCTTGTCCTTTTACAAATCTTAACAGATCATCAGTTTTTCCCTTCAATTCCTTTTGAGCTTTTTCCATCTCTTTCTAGATCTCTTGATTCTCATGTTGAAGAGTTTCAACATATTTGATTAGAGTTTGTTTTTTCCTTTTCAGTTTCTTGAAGTTTTTCTTTCATACAATCCATTTCCTCATAGTGGCCTTCCTGTTCAATTTTCAGTAACTCAATCTCTTTAGTTAGGTTTGCAATTTGTTCATTATTGCTTGTTCTATGAACAAGATTGGTGATCTTCTTTTTTAGTGCCTTATTTTAAAACTTATATTCACAAAATTTTTCAAACAATAAGGTATATGCCTCTTCCCATTCATCAGCAGTGTAATTTTCAAAGGAAGAGTTTACCTCAATCGAATCCTCACTTCTTGCCATTAAACACTGGATCTCTTCATCGTCAGAATTATCTTGTGCATTCCTGTCTTCATCTTCATCACTCTAAGTCGCCATCATGGCCTTGGCTTTCTTGAACGTGAACTTGTCCTTTTTTAGTTTTTTCTTGAGCTCTGGGCATTCACCTCTCATGTGCCTTGGTTTCTTGCACTCATAGCACACAATCATGTCAGATTTATTGTTAGAATCAATCTTGTTTGAGAAATCTCTTTTTGGAAGAGTTTTGAAGTTACCTGATCCTTTCCTTTTGAACTTGAGGAATTTTTTGAACTGTCTAGTGAGCATTGCCATTTTATCATTCTCACTCCCACTAGATGAATCAGTTTCCTCATTTTCTTGTTGAACCTCTTTCTTGGAGCTTTAAGAACCTTTGTTAGAGGATCTTAAAGCAATAGACTTTCTGGGATTAACCTCGATTTCTTTTCTTTTTAGATTTATCTCATACGTCATCAGAGATCCTATCAATTCATCCAATTTCATTGTTGATAGGTCTTTAGAGTCCTTAATGACATTGGCCTTAGTATGCCAAGAGGATGGAAGAGACCGAAGTATCTTCCTTAGTAAGTCACTCTCTCTGTACTCTTTCTTAAGACCTTTCAAGCCATTGATTATTATCATGAATCAAGCAAACATATCTGAAATCGTTTCTTCATTTTTTATCTTAAATATTTCATATTCAGACACTAGAATGCTAGCTTTGGTTTCCCTTACCTCAGGCATACCTTCATATATTAGCTCCAGCTTGTCCCACATTTCCATTGCTGACTTGCATGTGGAGACCCTTGAGTATTCCTTCGGATGCACGGCGCATTGCATCATGTTCAACACGCTCCAGTTGAAGGTTCCTATTCGGATCTGTTCCCTTGTCCAGTTGTCTTTATCTTCAGGTAGCTCATATGGTCCCTTGCTAACGATCTTTCATAGCTCATAGTCTTGAGCTCTCCGAAAGACCTGCATACAATTTTTCCAATAAGTGTAGTTAGTGCCATCAAAGAAGGAAGGCCAGGACACTGAGTGTCCTTCAGCCATAAATCCCTTGTTGGTTTCCATTTAAATAGAATCACTCCTGATCGTGAGATCAAGCTATTAAAGCTGTAAATCGAAGAAACCTCACTCTGATACCAATTGAAAGGTGCGCGAATCACCTAAGACAGTAATTGTCACGTCCCGATATTTAGCAGCGGAATAAATACCAGGGGACGTGAACGATACAAATAGACGTATCATAGTTGAATAGCGCAGAGTCACAATTGAATATAATAACACATTCGAGACTATAATATGGTCACCAAAAGTATACTTTATTCCATTCTATTCAACTAGTTACAACCTTGCATAAGTAGAACTCACTGAACAGGGTTCATTATTCAAATTACAATGTTTCTCTAATACATCAACTACTCAATTGTCTATTTCTAAACTGTCATCTACTCATATGGCGGGTGCTCATCACTCTTGCCCTACCCCATCGAACTCCACTGGTTCTTCATCACTTCCTGAAAAGGGCAGGATGATAGGGGTGAGCGAACTAGCTCAGTAGGATTTACATCTCAATATTGTGCGGGCACTAATATACATGATTAACATTTTAAATAGGCAGATATGCACATGAATATGATGACAATGTATGCAATACTAACAGATTGAATAGCAGAATAGAACGGATATCATATCAGATAAAAATGTCGAGTTGCATATACAATGAACAGATATTTCAAGAGTAGAATCGTATCAAAAGATATTGGCCATATTCAGACAGATATCATGCGTTCACATGATCAGACGTATCGTATCAAATCATATCATATCAGATCAAAGATGACTTATCATATCATACAAAGGCACATTCACACTAATCTTGCTTATTTGTTTGTGCTATGCCAAGCACCAGAAGTCCATAGTCCCACAGTTAATAAGTACGTTGGGGTGCTCCTCCCCAGGACCGGACCAGGCCCCTTTTTTTTGCACAGGCATTGGATCAAATTTGGACCGGAGTCCCACGTTGTGCCGAACAAACAGATTCATATTATGGCCACAGAGTTTCAATAACAAGCTCGTAGTAAAAGGAACATGATCATTCATAGAGTCAAGGAATGACAAACAGCTCAAGAGAACAAGGCAGGATAATGACGTATCTTCTGTTTCATAATTCATTAATGTCTTGACATGAGGATGTTTCTAAAGACAGATCGTATGCAGAACATGTGCTCTCAATTCCCCAAGGTGGGTGTGCCTATTCGTACAAAGGTGTAAGTGATGAGTCACAGATCTTTCCTAGCATGTGTGCATTTGACAAATAATTAATTGAACACCGGAAACATAAAACCATTGAAACTCATGTGCAAATCATGATATTAACTCCAGTAACAAGTCCATACTAACATGTATTCACCCCACATTTATATCATATTCTTATCTTATCAATTAACAATAAGTAAGATCACAAGATAATCCAATGAACATAAGGACAATCACAATTACACATTAGAATCGTATTCATATCATTACTATTTTTCAATGGGTTGATTTATTTTAGGTCCATGCATACTATATAACATCGTGCACATGCTAGTAGATATCATGAAATGATCAGACCCAAAATATGCACAATTTTTTGTAAGGGTAGTGTCGACACACCCCTTACTGGTGTCGACACAATGCTTCAAACACAAGACAAAATAATGCAAAACTGGTCAAGTAGTGTCGACACTAGATCAGGTAGTGTCGGCATAGTGCATCAAATACAAGGCAATAAGGTCAAGTAGTGTCGACACTAGATCAGGTAGTGTCGACACTAGAGACAGCTCCCAAAAAACCTTCTGGCCAATCTGGGACAGTGTGTCGACAATAGCTCAAGTAGTGTCGACACTAGAGGCCTTCCCAGAACACCTTTTGGGCTGTTTTGGGACAGTGTGTCGACACTAGCTCAAGTAGTGTCGACACTAGAGGCCCTCCCAGAACAAAACCCATAGGTCAAGTGTAACCCGAAAACACATCTCATGCAGCAATTTACTTGTCTCTCTTATAACTCTCTAATAAATGACATTTAGACAAAACGTTCAACACAAAAGATGACTAGGACAACTAGTAGAAGAACTTTTATGTTGGGGTTTGATCTAATTCTGTCTCGAAACCCAAGAAAACATATGAGGAACATAAAGCTATGTGCAGCCCGAAATCGCAGTATCATGCAGTGACTCTCTTACCATGCTTATAACTCTATAACGAAAGGCTTTTGGACAAAACGTCCAACATAAAAGATGATCGTGACTACAAGTAGAAGAACTTTCATGAAGGAATTTTAGTCTAATTCGGTCTTGAATCATGTGCATAATAAGAAGAATGGGAAAAACCCTAACTGTGCGCGACTTAGGGAAAACTACGAATACACAATGTATACTCCATGAAAACTAGTCAAACCAAGTGCAAATGAACCTAGACTCAAAGAACTACATGATGGTGTTGGTTTTATTTAATCTTGGCCCGAGAACACCTAACTTTAGATGCTAAGAACTCTCTGCAGATTTTTGGGTTGATGCAGAGCAAGGTTAAGGAAGACCACGATTTTCCCCAGCCGTTCTCCTCTTCCCCAGCGCTCCAAACTTGCTACTCTCGACCCCAACTTGTTGCTAAACCTTCCCCAAGAGTTTAGGGACGAGTTCTTATAGTTTTAGGGTGTAGTTATGAGTCCTAACGAGACTAGGAAAGGAGGCTGCGAATTCTTCTTCCTTCTTACCAAAATCTGGGATTCTCACCCAAAGGAGGTAGCAATGGTTTAGGAAACCACCTCTTAGAGTTGGGTCCAGTTTTGGCTTACCTTACATGACTACTACCTTAATTTTAACCCTAACTTGCCCTCTCTAATTATGGCATAATTACATACACGAATTTTGGGTAATTTCCTGTCCTAGTTTATTTATATCCTTGGGCCAAATGTGATCCATTGGCCCAATCTTGTTAATGGGTCATTAACACATGGTGTTGGAAGTCTCTCCAATATGTTTACTTAATTTATTCTCCTTTATTCCAAAATTTTTAAATCGCTAAATTTTCGGGGTGTTACATCCTCCCCTACTTAAAAAATTTGGTCCCCAAATTTACACATAATGGCGCAGTTCGTACCTGAGAATAGTTCTGTGTGGTTTTTCTTCATTCTTTCCTCTGTTTCCCAGGTAGCATTAGTAACTCCGTCTCGACTCCATTGGACCTTCACCATAGGTATGGTACGATTCCTGAGTCGTTGAATCTTCCGATCTAACAGTTTGATCAGCTTCTCTTCATAAGTCAGGTCCTCCCGAATCTCCAAGTCCTCATGGTTGATTACATGGTCGGCATTGAATAAGTACTTCCTCAGCATGGATATGTGGAACACGTTGTGTACGTTCGCCAGCTGTGGAGGTAGTGCAAGTCTGTACGCCACCTGACCAATCCTTTCCAGAATTTCAAATGGCCCGATGAATCTGGGACTCAACTTCCCTTTGATCCCAAATCTTTGTATTCCCCTTGAAGGTGAGACCTTCAAGAAAACATGTTCGCCAACCTGAAATTCTAGCTCTCTCCTTCTCTTGTCTGCATAACTCTTCTGCCTAGACTGTGCTATCTTTAGACGTTCCCGGATAATTTGAACCTTCCTAACAGTTGCCTCAATTAAGTCGGGTCCAACCCATTAGTTCTCCCCAACCTCTTCCCAACAAAGGGGTGATCTTCAACTCCTGCCATATAAGGCTTCAAACGGTGCCATCTTGATACTTGCCTGATAGCTGTTGTTATATGCAAACTCCATCAGGTACAACTGATCATCCCATCGACCTCTAAAATCTAGCACCAGAGCACGAAGCATATCTTCCACAATTTGATTGGTCCTTTCGGTTTGTCCATCGGTCTGAGGATGGAAAGCAGTACTAAAGTTCAGCTTAGTACCCATTGCTGCTTGTAAACCCTTCCAGAAGTGTGAAGTAAATCTAGGGTCCCGATCTGATATTATGTTAGATGGAACCCCATGCAATCTGACTACTTCCTTAACATATAGTGCAGACAATACATCCACTGACCAGGTACTCTTAATCAGCAAGAAGTGAGCCGACTTAGTCAATCGATCAACTATTACCAAAATTGCATCCATACCACCTCTAGTCTTGGCCAATCCCATGATAAAGTCCATACCGATGCTATCCCATTTCCATTCCGGGATTTCTAGTGGTAGTAGTCCACCAGCTGTACGGAAATGCTCGGCCTTGACTTTCATACATGTTAAACAGTATGACACATGATCGGCCACATCCCTCTTCATGTTTGGCCACCAATACGACCTTTTCAAGTCTTGGTACATCTTTGTTGACCCGGATGAATCGTGTACTTGGACTGGTGAGCTTCATTTAATAACCTGTTCTTGAGTTCTCCATGATCGGGGACACATGTTCTACCTCAGAATAGTAATCTTCCCTCCGCTGATAGAGTAAAGTCAGGTCTTTGTTCTAGCTTCTCCTTGATCTGAACTAAGAATGGATCCTCTCCCTATTTCTCCTTGATTACGGTCAGTAGATCGGATTGTATCTGGAGATTGGAAATCATTACCTATTTCTCCTTCTTTCCCATGTCTAAGTTCAAGCTTGCAAATTGCTCCAGTAACTTCCATTCGCCCAACATCATACTAGCTAGCATAGCTCCTGGTTGTCTACTTAGAGCGTCTGCCACTACATTGGCTTTCCCAGGGTGATATTGAATGGAAAAGTCAAAGTCCTTAAGGTACTCTAACCACCTTCTTTGTCTCATGTTAAGCTCCTTCTGTGAGAATAAGTATTTCAAACTCTTGTGGTCAGAAAAGACTTTTAATTGCTCACCATAGATATAATGCCTCCAAATCTTCAAGGCGAATACTATAGCTGCTAACTCCAGGTCGTGAACCGGGTAGTTCACTTCGTGGATCTTCAACTGTCTTGAGGCATAAGCTATTACTTTCCCTTGTTGCATTAAGACGCATCCCAGACCTGTTCCAGAAGCATCTGAATAAATTTCAAATCCTCCCTCTACAGTGGGTAAGGCAAGGACAGGAGCACTAGTCAGACTTCTTCAAGTTGTTAAAGCTTTCTTTACATTCATCGGTCCACACAAACGGATTTTCCTTCCGGGTCAGCTTGGTTAATGGCACTGCAATCTTTGATAAATCCTTTATAAACCTTCGATAATATCCTGCTAATCCTAGAAAGCTCCTGATCTCTGTGACGCTTCTCGGTCTTTCCCATTTCAGTACGGCCTCAACCTTTGATGGATCAACAACGATACCATCCTTGGTTACCACATGCCCTAAAAAGGATACCTCCTCAAGCCAGAATTCACATTTACTTAGCTTGGCATATAATTTATTCTCCCTTAAAATCTGTAATGAAATCCTCAAATGCTCCTCATGCTCTTCCTTTGTCTTGGAATAAATCAATATATCATCGATGAATACCACCACAAATTTATCACGATATGGGCGATAAATGCTATTCATCAACTGCATAAAAACTGCAGGGACATTCGTTAGTCCAAAAGGCATAACAATGAATTCATAATGCCCATACCTGCTTCGAAAGGCTGTCTTGTGAATGTCTTCTCCTTTGATCCTCAATTGATGATAACCAGATCTGAGATCTATTTTAGAGAAGTATCTAGCTCCAGATAATTGATCAAACAACTCATCAATCCTTGGCAGAGGGTATTTGTTCTTGATGGTTAACTGATTTAGTTGTCTATAATGTATACATAGCCTCATCGACCCATCTTTCTTCTTGACGAAGAGGACAGATGCACCCCATGGCGATGTGCTTGGTCGGATGAAACCCTTCTCTAACAGTTCCATCAGTTGCTCTTTTAATTCCTTCAGTTCTGCGGGGGACATTCTATATGGTGCCCTAGATACTGGTGCTGCTCCACGGACCAACTCGATGGTAAAATTGACCTCTCGCTCAGGAGGAATTCCTGGCAAGTCTTCGGGAAAAACATCAACGTATTCGCAGAAAACATGGATGTCCTGAACTTTGACTTCCTTCCTTGTGATGACAACAGTAGCCAGAAAGGCCATACAACCTTTCCTCATCATCCTTTTGGCTTGTAGTGCAGAGATAAGTGACAATCTCCTGCGGTTTCTATCCCCTGTGAACACTAGTTTTAGGTAATGGCTAAAGGTTACCCGACTTCTCCTGCAGTTGATACTAGCCCCATGTTCAGACAACCAGTCTGCTCCCAGTATCACATCATACCCCTCCATATCCATACATATTAAATTTGCTGGTAGGTTTTGAGTTTCAATCAACACTTCACTAGAGGGTATATGGTTTGTAAGATTGGTGCCAGGACCAATCGGGGTTGACACAACTATTCCGGATTTCATTGGGACGGGTTTCACAGGTAGGGTATCAACAAATGTTTGAGATATAAAGGAATGCGTTGCTCCCGTATCAAAGAGAACATATGCGGGTCGGGAAAGAATAGTGAGTGTACCTTCCACGATACCTCCTTCTTCAGCAGCTTCCGGTTCCTGAATAGCTTGCAATCGGCCTTGCCTCTTCTGTCCATTCGGACGCTTATCCTCAAGGGTTTGTTCCTTCAATATTGGGCAGTTCGAGATCCTATGGTCATGACTACCACAGTGCAGACATCTCCCTTGTGATCTCCAGCATTATTCAGACCGGTGATTAGCTTTGTCACAGTGTTTGCACCTTTCTCCTGTCGTCACCACTATCTGTTTACCTATCTCCTTTGGATTTTTATCAGCTGGTTCATTCACCCCGCCACTGGGCCTTTTCTTCCCAATGGTCGGCTGATACCTTCCTGTAGAAGACACTTGCTCCATTTTCCCGGGTCTTCCCATAATTCTTTCAGCAGTCTACATGGCATCTTCCAGTAACTGAGCCTTCTTTACGATGTCAGCATAGGTTTGAATGTCCATTGGCGCCAGTTGAGTGATGAACTGGGGCCTCAAGCCATTCAGAAAGCGTTTTGCCTTCATCCTTTTTGTCCCAATTAAGTGAATAGCATATCGGGACAGACGAGAGAATTGGGCCTCATACTCAGCCACATTGAGTCCTCTCTGCTTCAAAGCCGCAAATTCGGCTGCTTTCTATTTCTGGACCCTCTCATAAAAGTACTTGGTGTTGAATTGCTCAATGAACTGAGCCCATGTTAGTTGCTGGCCATTCCATGTTTCTTCTACCGACTCCCACCATGCCCTGGCATCCTTTTCCAATTGTAAAGTCGCCAGTAGTACTTTGTTATGGTCTGTGCATTGCATGCCCCTGAATATCCTTTCAATTTCCTTAACCCAGTGTTCAGCAACATCTGGGTCAGTACTCCCTTCAAACCTAGGCGGATCCATATTCTGAAAGTTTCGATGGAGATCACCGGCTCCGCGATTACCTCCACCCTGGGTGGCTTGTAGGATAGCCTGAGTCAAGTTCTGTATTGTTCGTTGCATGTCCCTAGCCTGGGCACGTTCAGCGGCCATTAAGGTAGTACCTTCGAGATAATAATATAAGTCAGTCATCTAAATATATATCACATGTCACTTCTATTCCCATGGTTCTACCCAAGCTCACATTAGGTACGACAGATTTTGACTCGTGTGATCTAGTTCCATTCTATGTTCTTATTCCCTTGGACCTAAACTTTAAGGCTCTGATACCAACTGTCACGCCCCGATATTTAGCAGCGGAATAAATACCGGGGGATGTGAACGATACAAACAGACGTATCATAGTTGAATAGCGCAGAGTCACAATTGAATATAATAACACATTCGAGACTATAATATGGTTACCAAAAGTATACTTTATTCCATTCCATTCAACTAGTTACAACCTTGCATAAGAAGAACTCACTGAACATGGTTCATTATTCAAATAACAATGTTTCTCTAATACATCAACTACTCAATTGTCTATTTCTAAAATGTCATCGACTACTATGGCGGGTGCTCATCACTTTTGCCCTACCCCATCGGACTCCACTGGTTCTTCATCACTTCCTGAAAAGGGCAGGATGATAGGGGTGAGCGAACTAGCTCAGTAGGATTTACATCTCAATATTGTGCGGGTACTAATATACATGATTAACATTTTAAATAGGCAGATATGCACATGAATATGATGACAATGTATGCAATACTAATAGATTGAATAGCAGAATAGAAAAAATATCATATCAGATAAAAATGTCGAGTTGCATATACAATGAACAGATATTTCAAGAGTAGAATCGTATCAAAAGAGATTGGCCATATTCAGACAGATATCATGCGTTCACATGATCAGACGTATCGTATCAAATCATATCATATCAGATCAAAGCAGACTTATCATATCATACAAAGGCACATTCACACTAATCTTGCTTATTTGTTTATGCTATGCCAAGCACCAGAAGTCCATACTCCCGCAGTTAATAAGTACGTTGGGGTGCTCCTCCCCAGGACCGGACCAAGCCCCTTTTTTTTGCACAGGCATTGGATCAAATTTGGACCGGAGTCCCACATATTGCCGAACAAACAGATTCATATTATGGCCACAGAGTTTCAATTACAAGCTCGTAGTAAAAGGAACATGATCATTCATAGAGTCAAGTAATGACAAACAGCTCAAGAGAACAAGGCAGGATAATGACGTATCTTCTGTTTCATAATTCATTAATGTCTTGACATGAGGATGTTTCTAAAGACAGATCGTATGCAGAACATGTGCTCTCAATTCCCCAAGGTGGGTGTGCCTATTCGTACAAAGGTGTAAGTGATGAGTCACAGATCATTCCTAGCATGTATGCATTTGACAAATAATTAATTGAACACCGGAAAAATAAAACCATTGAAACTCATGTGCAAATCATGATATTAACTCCAGTAACAAGTCCATACTAACATGTATTCACCACACATTTATATCATATTTTATCTTATCAATTAACAATAAGTAAGATCACAAGATAATACAATGAACATAAGGACAATCACAATTACACATTAGAATCGTATTCATATCATTACTATTTTTCAATGGGCTGATTTATTTTAGGTCCATGCATACTATATAACATCATGCACATTCTAGTAGACATCATGAAATGATCAGACAAAAAATATGCACATTTTTTTGTAAGGGTAGTGTTGACACACCCCTTATTGGTGTCGACACAATGCTTCAAACACAAGACAAAATAATGCAAAACTGGTCAAGTAGTGTCGACATTAGATCATGTAGTGTCGACACAGTGCTTCAAATAGAAGGAAAAAAGGTCAAGTAGTGTCGACACTAGATCAGGTAGTGTTGACACTAGAGACAGCTCCCAGAAAACCTTCTAGCACAACTAGTAGAAGAACATAAAGCTAAGTGCAGCCCGAAATCGCAGTATCATGCATTGACTTTCATACCATGCTTATAACTCTCTAACGAAAGGCTTTTGGACAAAAATGTCCAACATAAAAGATGATCATGACTACAAGTAGAAGAACTTTCATGAAGGAAGTTTAGTCTAATTCGGTCTTGAATCGTGTGCATAATAAGAAGAACGGGAAAAGCCCTAACTGTGCGTGACTTAGGGAAAACTACGAATACACAATGTATACTCCATGAAAACTAGTCAAACCAAGTGCAAATGAACCTAGACTCAAAGAACTACATGATGGTGTTTTTTTATTTAATCTTGGACCGAGAACACCTACCTTTAGATGCTAAGAACTCTCTACAGATTTCTGGGTTGATGCAGAGCGAGGTTGAGGAAGACCACGATTTTCCCCAGCCGTTCTCCACTTCCCCAGCGCTCCAAACTTGCTACTCTCGACTCCAACTTGTTGCTAAACCTTCCCCAAGAGTTTAGGGATGAGTTCTTATAGTTTTAGGGTGTAGTTATGAGTCCTAACGGGACTAGGAAAGGAGGCTGCAAATTCTGCTTCCTTCTTTCCAAAATCTCGGATTCTTACCCAAAGGAGGTAGCAACGGTTTAGGAAACCACTTCTTAGAGTTGGGTCTAGTTTTGGCTTACCATACATGACTACTACCTTAATTTTAACCCTAACTTGCCCTCTCTAATTATGGCATAATTACATACACGAATTTCTGGGTAATTTCCTGTCCTAGTTTATTTATATCCTTAGGCCAAATGTGCTCCATTGGCCCAATCTTGTTAATGGGTCATTAACACATGGTGTTGGAAGTCTCTCCAATATGTTTACTTAATTTATTCTCCTTTATTCCAAATATTTTAAATCACTAAATTTTCGGGGTGTTACATCCCTGTCCTAGTTTATTTATATCCTTGGGCCAAATGTGCTCCATTGGCCAAATCTTGTTAATGGGTCATTAACACATGGTGTTGGAAGTCTCTCCAATATGTTTACTTAATTTATTCTCCTTTATTCCAAAATTTTTAAATCACTAAATTTTCGGGGTGTTATAGTAATCTAGAAGGGGGGTTGAATAGATTACTACCGATTAAAAACCAATTTACCCTTATTTTCAATGCTACCACTGACTTGACGAAAACTTAAACAAATGTGTATTGAATTCGAGCTTAGATGTGTGTGCAGAACGTGATTGGGAAATTAGCCATCCATCAAGCATGTGAACAAATATTCGTGCCTACTATACATCTACCGTAGAAACATGCAAACCATAAGACACGAAGATTAAGGTGGTTCAGAGTACACCACTCGTGTATGCTATGTCCACCATCCACACACACACACGGAAAGACTGCTTATAAAGCGAGTTCAACCCAACAAACACACACACGCACGTTGTCTGAGGAAAACACGCAATCAAAACAACCGCACACACGTGGATCAAGCACAAGGGACGCTCAAACCACTACCACACACATAGAATTATGAAAAGTAGAACTAAAGAAGAGTTCTGAGTTGAGGATCAAATCCAAGATGTGAACTCTTCAGTGAGTTTGTCTAGAAGACTCCAAGCTTCACGTCGTTGAAGACCACGTGATGATGATGAAGCTTGAACCGAGGGCGAATAGGCTTCAACTCCTCGCACAAGAAGAATCTCCCTTGATCGGACCAGAGAGTTGAAGCAGAGCAGCATAGAGAAACCTTTCTTCTTGACCTTTGCTAAGGGTTTTGGTATGGTGGCTCCTTTCTGTGAAAATAACTCTATATGATCTATATATAGTGGTGTCGAAGTATGGAGTGTCGTGTTAAAAGGGAACACCCTAATACAGATCACATGCTTATCACGAATTGTGACTTATCCTACGGCTGTCGACAGGTGCAACCTGGCTGTCGACAGGTATTGCTGGAAACTGGCTTCCAAAACCATGTTGGTTGCTGGAAACTGGGTCTGTCGACAGGCGACCTATGGCTGTCGACAGGCGAGCCTTATCTGTCGACAGGTACACTTCATCTGTTGACAGGTACTACTTTTTAAGTGCTCCCAGAAACATGGTTGTTGCTGGCTTGTCTATCTATCGACACATGGCATCTTGGCTATCGAAAAGTGAGCACTTGATGTGTTTTTCCAGTCTTTTACACTTGGATTTTGTTGCTTGTCTTGTGTGTTCATTCACACCTACATAAAAAAACATTCCAAGTGAGATATCATGAATATATAGATGGTTATAGAAAGCATTTTTCACTTGATCATTTCTTTCATGTCTTTATCATGTATTTGCAACATCAATCATGTCATTCATAAAAAACATCAAACATTTAAGCACTATCATCATCATACACATTGTAACCCAACACAAACCCCCTAATGGTTACAATACAGAGATGCACACAGTGTCTGCTCAGAAGAATGAGCAAACAGAGACGATCATAAAGAAATTACAAATAGGATTGAAAGCTCTAACTCTTTCTGACTCAAGGATGATGGACTTAGATGGAAATCTAGAACAGTAGGATCCCACCCAAGAACACTTGAAAACAAGAGATCAAAAGGTCGAAGCATGAATGATCTGGCTCTCTTAAATACTTGTGAGCTCTTTTCATTTCTGTATGTGGAGATTTCTCTCTTTGTGTAGCTATAAGTACTCATATATGTCTCACTGTCTGTTCTTGCATTGTTGTCTCTTTCTTTCAAAACTTCAACATCATATATATGCTTCAATCTTTGGTTTTCGGTTTGAAAACAACCATTTGAAAATAATCATTTGAATTTGAACATTGGGTCTTGAGACTTGGAGACTTCTGAGATCAGATCATCAGAGAGCTAGTCTTCTGTCCTTTGAGTCTCAACGGCATTAGGCTATAAAGGTAGCTGCATGGTTCTTCTTTAGACATCTTTTCCTAAATTTCTGCAAATACCATACCATGTCTTTTCCATTTCTCGGGGTTAGTCTTGAGAGATATAAACACATATAAGAAGGTACGGGATAAGTAGTTTCTTAATAGATATCTATCAATTTCAGACAGACAATGTGTCCTTTGAGCAGTACAGGGTTAGGTGAGCATTCAAGAGGAATGGACACTTGCTAGGCGCACAGTACTGCTGCGAAGGGAACTTTTCCTTAAAATATGGAAAATGGATATTCTGAAGCATGCTAGCACATGTCTTTGTATGACATATAGCATTATGAAAAGATAAACTATGAAACTGATATTTAGAAATGACATTAAGCATTAAATAAAAGAATCAAAAAGTACGAAGCACAGTGGATAAAATATCGTACAGATAGCAAAAAGAATGTCACAGAGACATCATGTATTCATCTGTAGTTCACTAATAGTTCATAAGAGTTAAAACATTAATCACACTAAGAATACATTAACATTTACGCAAAAATAATAACAAATACTTAAAACCATCTATGTATAGATGACGAAGGAAGTTGATGCTATACTTCGACCTTCAAGGAGTCAGAGTGCTACTATAGTCCAACAATATCATACTTCAAGTTTCGATGAGTCAGAGTACTTCCAGTAAACTGTAAGAAAGACTTTGATTGCATCAACGTCGGAGTGAGAAACAATCGATATAGACAAAAATAATCGATATAGACAATCGATATGAATCAATCGATATAAAAGAGATAATCGATACAGACAATCGATGTTCTAAGGTAATCAGTATGTAACTTCGACTGTAGGAAAGTCGGAGTGGAATCAACATCAACTAATACAAGTATATAAACAATAGATAGAAACAATCGATAATAGACTTCGACTTATCAAGAGTCAAAGTGAGTCTTCAGTTTGTTCAACAATCGGTATCTAACTTCGACTATTTTAGAGTCAGAGTAGGGCCAGTTGACTTCGACTTTTTGAGTGTTCGAGTAATGCCAGTTGTTCAACAATTGATAGCCCACATTGATTTCTCTAGAGTCGTAGTGGTACCAATTTGTTTAGTAATCGATACAACACTTCGACTTCTTGGGAATCAGAGTCAATATGATATATATGTATGTATACATTGTGTACTTAGGAATATTTTCTTAATGAAAAGTAACAGTGTGTCGATACTGAGGCTTAGTGTGTCAACACCAATAGACTGAAAAGATTATATAGTATAATACGTGTATGCCTTTACTGTAACACATGAATTTTCATACAAAATAAAGTGTGGTATAATTACGTAAATTTGTTTAGGAGATAACTAAAGGAATTTATCCTAAGCAAAAATAATAATCAAGCATTTGCAAGAAATAACTGCACAACAACTCTCCCCCTTTTTGTTAATGACTAAAATAATATTTTATATAGATAGTGTAAACAAATTTGTGTGTAATCAACATTTTACGTTTGTTTGAAGTTTTTCTATCTGCTCTATATATCTTTTCTCTTCTCCCCCTTTATGGCATTAACAGAAAGGATATAAAATAGAGAAATAGGAAGAAATAAGGAGAAACAAATATATATTGATAACAAATTTCAAGCATTTGTACAAACATCAAGAAGATTGTGAGAGATAGAGAGAAGATAGGGCTAGATCAAAGAAAGGTTGAAGAAAATCCCACAGCTTCTTCTCATTTTTAGGGAATACATGGAAAATTTTAAAAATGTCCAAATTATAGGAGGGTCCTGTAGAGGGAAGTTTCCTATAGGATGTAGGTTGACGTGGTGATACCAAGAAATTTTCCTTTGAAAGGCATCACCAAGCAGAGTTTGCCTAAGGGGAATAAACTTCCTACTAGCAACTTTATGTAGAAAATCATGAACTGTGATGTTCCACTGAAGACCTTGAGAATGTGTTGTTGCCTTGGCTTTGTAGTAAATGGTGTACTTCTCTGTCCATGTCAGAGAGATAGACTTCCAAAGGGCATCATATGTAAGGCCCTCGAATTTGTTTGTCATTTGATTCTATTTTATGTGAATTCATGTTTGTGTGTAACTTGTATATGCATATGTAGATATCTATGTACAATATTAGCTAGTGATACTTATGTGTGCATGTGTGTAAATAGGTTATAAATATTGTATGTTTGCATGTGTGATGGTGTGTATACTATACCATATATATATATACATCGTACGCATGGTTTCTGCATGTTTTTAAGTTCTGGCCAAAGGGCCAATTGGCGTCAACATGGTGGACGTCCAAGATAGTCAACGTCCATATCGTTGGACATTGATACTTAAACAAACGACCGTCGATGTGGATGTTAATATCACTGACCTGCATGCGCTGCAGACCCCGAAATTCCGGGGGCAAGCAAGCCCAGCCATTGGGGAGATGTCCCCAATGGCTATTAGGCCTTCACATCACCCTGCGTGATGTCCCAACCCATTCTCCTATAAACTAAACCCTTTGCAACCTGCAAGGGCTTCTCTTGGCCTTTTGCAAGAGGAGAACCCTAGCTCGAACTGGTGGAGAGCTGGACTTTGCATGCTTTGATCCGACGGTTTGGAGCTTCATCTGGCGATCTACAGCAACTAGAAGCTAGCTTGGACATAGGAGGAGGCTTCCCCGAACACGGACTGGAAGCTACAACACCACAGAACCCGGAGGAGAGCTCTTTTGGAGGCTTTTTGGGACTGCCCAAGGAGAGCTTCAACGACACCTTTGATCCCTTTGGAGATTTATTAAGAGGCAAGTAACCCATCCACTTCGTCCATGTAGGTGTCTAGTAGGGTTTTATTATTTTTATGAGATTCTATCGTGTCCTGGATCCCCCCAATTCTGCTTCTTTTGGAGCTCGGGACTGTATTTTTGCACATACCTGAACATGACGGCAAGATCCCTTGCCGTTAAGATCTTCAATTAATGACCAACGATGATGCCGTTAAGCTCCTTTAACGGCTAAACTATGTTAGTAAGTTCTTCTTGACAGAACAGTGAGTTGTTCTTCCTTCTATATGAATAATTTCTGAAAGATTTCGCACGAGGATATATTGTAAACGTATATGTTATGTAATATGAATGGTGGAATGTGTGATGAGACTCTTATGAATTTCTGTAAATGGCATGAATGGTTTTATTTATGAAAATGCATGTATGATAAAACCTTGATCATGTTAGTTACTGTTGCGTAATTCATAAGGAGCTTGAATGCCATAATTTTGTTAGACCATGAGTAGGTATTTCAGTCTATGTTCTGAAATTTTGGGAAATTTTCTATGCTCAGGTGATTTATTGCAATTTCTATTTTGGAAATAGAAAACAAGCATAGGTTTTGTAAAATTTACAGTAAATTGTGTGTTGTGCAATAAATCCAAGGGAAATTCCTGTGACAATGTGTATGTCAGGTTCAGGGCTGTGAACTATCAAATCTGATATTCATGTTATGTTCCATGTTAAATTGAATTATGAATAGCATGGGACTGAATGTTCTAATTTCTGTAAATATATGATAACTCAGTAAAATCTGGAAATTGGCATGTGAGGTCATGAACCTACAAATAGTGTGTGGTTAAAATTTCTTGTTATTTGGATAACTGTAGAGTGCTCTATGAAATTTCCATGCAAAAACGAGTGTTCAACGCATACTAATATGAATATGGTTGATTATATATGTTTCAACCTGATTAGTGTAAGGTACTGAATGTTTGATTTCTGTCAACAGTAGTATCATGAATAGGCAAACAGAGCCATGTGTATAAGTGGGAGAATGTAAAGACATGTGTAATATGTGTGTTAAAATCAGAATGTGTAATGTGTAAGAATGTGCCATGTGTGACACTGCTTCCATAGAGGGCCGTGGAACTGTACCATGGAAAAGTCCCCATGGGAAGGTTCAATGTGTTAAGATCCTAAGGGCATTAGGATGAAATCCTGGAGGTGGACAAGTACCACTGGTTAGGGTGGAGACTTGTTCTCCCGGTCTGCGCAGTCCAAGAGTCGTCACTGCGTTGCTTAGGTGGTGTCTATGTGTTATGTGTATGTGATGTGTCCTTCTAATGGTGGTTTGGAGTATGTGTCACGGCACTAAATTGTGAAATGTGAATGTGAATATGTGTAAATGTGAATGTGAATATGTGTAAATTGTGTAGTGTGAATATGTGTAAACGTGCAATGTGTAAAAAGAGAACTATGTGAATGAGTGATTGTGCAAACATGTGAAACCAATATGTTAGATTGTGAAATTGTGATCCATGATATGTTAATGTGAAATAATGTTATAACAGCAACCTAATGTGTTTATGATGAAGTTTTATCAGTGTAAAAATGTGTAGAATCCATGATAGGAGTATGTCTCAATTATGTGTGAACAAATCCATGTTAAATTGTTATCATGTTGTAGTATAATCAGGAGTGTAGCTCTCGTGCGAGGGGATGTGAATTGCTAAGTCCATGTCAAAATAGTAACCTTAAAGTCTACGAAATGATAGTGTGCATGTGCAAGAATGTGTAGAAACCATGATAGGAATGTTTCCTTTTATGCATGTGAGAATCCCATGTTAGTTGCTATCATGTTGTAGCTTAATGTGATTGAATGAGTAGTAAGCATGTGATAGGATATTATTTTGGAATGTCTTAAGTCATGTACCATATGTTTTAAACTTTGTAGAAATACCATGATAGGTTGTCTCTTATCAATGTTCAAGCATGCTATATGTTTTGCTTCGTGAATTGGAATGTAGAACCTACTGTGATGTATGCATGAATGATGTGTATGGAGTTATTTGCTGAGTCTTTTAGACTCACTCCTTGCTTCGGCGTACAGGTTTAGTTGGTGACCCGACACCTTTGGAGGAGACAGTGGAGAGTGACTCCGAGCGTGGCGAGTAGCTTAGTGGAGTCGACGTTGTGACTTTTTCTTTCATTGTATGTAATTGAGGCATTGTAATAGAACTATTATGTAATTGTGGACGAGCTATGTAATCTGATTTTAGCATTTTATTTATGTGCACTTTAGTTCTCTTAAAAATTGTTATTTGAACCATGTATGTTAAATGTGGGTGATGAAATGAAATGACAAGTAGTTCTTTTACTTCCGCTACTCTGTATCTATATTTATGAGCATCTCAGCCATGTGTACTAGTGTTGGGTAAATGTCCCACTGTGACGGGACTCACTATACCGACGTGGATTGGTATAATCGTACCGGTATAAGGAGGGTCGTCGCAGAGATTGGTATCAGAGCGACCGGTTGAGATTGCACATGAATATATATATAAGTCATCATTCCCATTACATGCTAAGTCTACATAGGAATGTCCACATGTGTAGAAAACATTAATAATGAGTGGAAAATAGATAAGAAAAAATGGTTAGGAAATTAAATAGCATAGCTCTAATGGTGGCTGAAATTTATTGCAGCCATGGCTTCGAGAGGTAGACGTGGTGGTGTGCCTGCTCGTGAGGGCGAGCAGAGGTGTGAGGAGCAGGCGGAGCAGCAAGCCCCGACACCACAGGGTCCTGTACTTCCCCCACCGTCGCCTATAGATTATGGAGTGTTCATGCAAGGTTTGGTGTAGGCCATGCAGACGCAGGCCCACACCCAGGCTTCACTCCAGGCTCAGTTGGAGGCTCAGGTTAGCATAATCAATCAAAGTGTAGTCTGTTTTATTTAATTGTATGATGTTATGTTGAATGTGTATCATTTGTTTTTGATGTAGCAGGCTCAAGTTCCACCTCGGGACCATGGTGGACCTTCCATCATGGAAAGATTCAAGAGGATGTTGCCACCCTCTTTTAAGGGGGAGAGCGATCCATTACTAGTAGAAAGCTGGATGAGGGAGATCGAGAAGATCTTCCGGGCTATTAGGTGTGCAGACGATGATAAGGTTACTTTAGCCACCTATATGCTATAGGTATGCGCTAGTTTATTTGTTTATATCCCCTGTTAAGTTGCAGTTGTTAGTTGGTGCTTATGAAGGTTATGTTGCAGGAGAGAGCTGATGTGTGGTGGGCTTTATTACTGCGTACCCGGTTCGAGGACGACGCTATTGAGGTTGCTTGGGATGAGTTCGTGAGGCTCTTTCGGGCCAAGTTCGTCCCCGAGCATATCCAGGACAGGATGGAGCAGGAGTTCCTCTCCTTGACTCAAGGCTCCATGACCGTGCTCGAATATGAGTCCAGGTTTGCAGAATTATCTAAATATGCACCTCATATCGTGACTGATGAGCGCAGGAAAGCAAAGAAGTTCGTGATGGGCCTAAAGCCATCACTGGCGTTTGACCACCGTACCTTGGGCGAGGCACTTAGTGCTGCTTGTAGACAGGAGGGCGAGATGCAGCAGTATCTGGAAGTGAAGAAGGCTTCGCAGAAGAGGCCTGCAGCTACGTTCCAGTGGCAGGACAAGAAGAAAGCAGTGTACCAGGCACCGCAGCGTCCGGTAACAACCAGCAGTGCACAGGTACCTTCTCAACGTTCCCCTGGTATGAAGAAGGAGTGTCCCCATTGCAGGAAGACACATGGTGGTACAGAGTGTTGGATGATTGTGGGGAAATGCTTGAAGTGCGAAAGCAGTGACCACAAGATCAAGGACAGTACGAGACTTCAGTAAGGAGTCCAGCGTGGAGCGCCAACCCCAGTAGCGGTAGTAGCAGCAGCGCCAGCTACAGGAAGACCAGGAAGGCCTCGAGCCCCAGCTCGAGTGTTTGCTTTAGCACGAGAGGATGCCGAGCAGGCGGAGCATGTCACCGAAGGTACGGTTTTACTTCTAGGTGTGCACGCTCAGGTTTTGTTTGATACGCGTGCCACTCACTCGTTCATTTCCGAGTGGTTCGCTAGGTAGTTAGCTATAGAGTCAGCCGTAGAGTCTAAGGAGTTAGAGGTCCCTCTGTCTATACACACACCTGCGGGTACGGTATCGACTAGGAAGTGAATTCCGTCGTTACCTGTGTGCATCGAAGATAGAGTCCTAGAAGGGTGTTTCTTCTTACTAAAGATGAAGGACTATGATGCTATTCTTAGTCTGGATTGGCTAGAGGAGCACTATGCTTTAGTAGATTGTCATGGGAAGAGGATTGTTTTCCGCATTCCTGGTGAGGATGACTTCTCTCATCCCTTGCCAAGGAACTTGGTAGGAAATTTAGTCATCTCTGCCATGAAGGCGATGCGCATGGTAAACAAGGGTTGTGACGCTTTTCTTGCCAGCGTGGTGTTAGTACCTGAGGCTGATGAGTCACCTACTCTTGCAGAGATCGAGGTAGTGCAGGATTTTCTAGACGTTTTTGCTAATGATTTATCTGGATTGCCACCAGATAGAGAGATAGAGTTCACCATAGAGTTGCTTCTGGGCACCTCTCCTATCTCAAAGGCTTCATATCGGATGGCACCTACGGAGTTAGCCGAGTTAAGGAGGCAGTTGCAAGAGTTGCTAGATAAGGGATTTATTCGCCCTAGTGTTTCCTCTTGGGGCGCACCTATCTTATTTGTAAAGAAGAAGGATGGATCACTTAGGTTATGCATCGATTATAGAAAGCTAAACCAAGTGACAGTGAAGAACAGGTATCCCTTACCTCGTATTGATGATTTGTTTGACCAGTTGCAAGATGCATCAGTCTTTTCTAAGATTGATTTGCGATCTGGTTATCTCAGTTGAGGATTCGGAGTGAGGATGTGTCCAAGACGGCATTCAGAACCCGTTATGGACATTATGAGTATTTGGTTCTTCCTTTCGGGTTGACCAACACCCCTGCAGCGTTCATGGATCTCATGAACAGGGTGTTTAGGCCTTATTTAGATATCTTTGTTGTAGTGTTTATTGATGATGTGCTGGTCTACTCTTCGGACGACGCCACACACCGTCAGCATTTCAGGGTAGTGTTAGAGGTTCTTCGTGAGCATAAGCTGTTTGCTAAATTTAGCAAATGCAATTTCTGGTTGTGCAAGGTTCATTTCCTCGGGTATGTTATCTCCGGTGCTGGTGTAGTAGTTGACCCAGCAAAGGTCCAGTCAGTTATGGATTGGGAGATTCCCAAGACCCCTTCCGAGATTCGTAGTTTTCTGGGTTTGGCTGGTTACTATCGGCGATTTATTGAGGGATTTTCATCCATCGCCGCCCCATTGACACAGCTCACCAGAAAGGGAGTGAAGTTTGTCTGGTCCGAGAAGTGTGAGAGTAGTTTTCAATTGTTGAAGACTAAGCTCACGTCAGCTCCGGTTTTAGTCTTGCCGAGCGGTGTAGAGGGTTTTGCTATCTACACGGATGCGTCTCAGATTGGCTTAGGCTGTGTGCTAATGCAGCAAGGAAGGGTAGTGGCATATGCTTCTCGTCAGTTGAAGGAGCATGAGAAGAACTATCCGACTCATGATTTTGAGCTTGCAGCAGTGGTTCATGCACTAAAGATCTGGAGGCACTATCTTTATGGTGTCAGATTTGAAGTGTTTACCGACCACAAGAGCTTGAAGTATTTTTTCTCCGAAAAGGAATTAAACCTGAGGTAGAGAAGATGGATTGAGTTCTTGAAGGACCATGACTTCGACCTTCAGTATAACCCTAGAAAGACAAACGTCATAGCAGATGCTTTGAGTAGGAAGAGACCATCTCTCCAGCAGGACTGGAAGATGTTGGAGGATGCGGCTTGCGTGTTGACTGAGTTAGAGCCATCGCTATGCCAAGCTTTTGTAGCTCAGTTATCTCTTAGGTCCTTGATTTTGGATGAGATGATCGAGCAACAGAAAGCCGACCCTAGACTCCTAGAGCTAGTGGGCAAGGCGGGCATTGCTCGTGATGAGGACGGTGTGATTAGATTTCATCACCGAGTGTGTGTCCCTGACTTGGTAGATGTCCGTGAGCATGTGTTAGCAGAAGCTCATAGATCGCGATTCTCTATTCATCCGGGTAACACTAAGATGTACCAGGATTTCAAGAGGTCATTTTGGTGGTCTGGCATGAAGAGGGATGTGGCAGATTATGTATCCCAGTGTTTAGTGTGTCAGCAAGTGAAGGCCGAGCGACAATGACCATCCGGCCTTATGCAAAGGATGGATATCCCAGTATGGAAGTGGGAAGCTATCACTATGGACTTTGTTTTGGGTTTGCCTCGATCTAGAAGGGGCAATGACTCGATTTGGGTAGTTGTAGATAGATTCTCGAAGACTGCGCATTTCTTACCTATGAAGAAGAAGCAGTCGGTTGAGAGTTTAGCTAGATTGTATGTTAGTAGTGTGGTTAGATTGCATGGTGTGCCGAAGTCGATCATTTCGGATCGAGATCCGAGATTTACTTCGAGATTGTGGAAGGGTCTTCAGGATGCATTAGGTTCGGAGCTGAAGCTCAGTTCGACGTTTCATCCACAGACAGATGGATAGTCCGAGAGGGCTATCTAGACGCTCGAGGATATGTTGAGAGCGTGTGTGCTGGATTGGAAGGATGATTGGGAGCGTCATCTACCTCTACTGGAGTTTGCATACAACAACAGCTTCCACGCGAGCATTGGTATGGCTCCATTTGAGGCATTGTATGGAAGGCCTTGCAAATCTCCTTTATGTTGGGAGGAGACCGGCGATAGGCAGTTGATCAGTCCGGAGTTAGTTCAGGAAACTTCAGATAAGATTCAGTTGATTAGGAAGAGGCTTGTTACGACGCAGGATAGGCAGAAGAGCTACGCCAACAATAGGAGGAAGGATCTAGAGTTCGAGGTAGGTGAGCATGTCTTCTTAAAGATATCGCCTACGCGTGGTGTGGTTAGATTTGGCAAGCATAGAATGTTAAGCCCTAGATTCATTGGCCCGTATGAGATTCTCAGACGATTGGGCAGCGAGGCATATGAGCTAGCTTTACCCCCATCTTTAGCTAGTGTTCATCCTGTTTTCCACGTTTCTATGCTCAGGAAGTATGTCCGAGATCCATCTCATGTGATTAGTCACGAGCCAGTGGAGATTCAGCCAGATCTATTGTATGTGGAGCAAACAGTAGCTATTTTTGTCCAGAAGGTTCAGCATCTCCAGAACAAGAGTATTGCATCGGTGAAAGTTCTATGGCGGAACTTCTCGCGAGAGGAGGCTACTTGGGAGCTTGAGGATGCGATGAAGAAGAAGTATCCCCAGTTGTTTGAGTAGTTTTGTTTAAACTTCGAGGACGAAGTTTCCTTAAGGGGGAGAGGGTGTAAGGCTGTGACGACCCTCATTATACCGGTACGGTTATACCAACCCACGTCGGTATAGCAATCGTCATCACAGTGGGACATTTACCCAACGATACATTCAGCTGAGATACACGTGAATATAAGAACAGAGTAGCGGAAGTAAAAAGAACTACTGTCTTCATTCATTCATCATCCACATTTAACATACATGAAATTGCAATAACATTAAAGAACTTAGAAGTTCACATGATTTAAATTGCTGAAAATTAAATACATAGATGTCTACACTTATACAATCCCTTTCCATAATAATGGTAGTACAATGTTGTAATTACATACTATGAGAATCTCAAAATCTCACAAGAATTTCAGCAACGCTCTAATCTCCGCACTCAGAGTCCGTCTCCACCGTCTCCTCCAACGGTGCCACGTCACCAACTACACCTGTACGCCGAAGCAAGTAGTGAGTCTAAAAGACTAAGCAAATAACAGTACTCATACCATACACGTACATGTCACAGGGGGCTCTACACACACAATTGCAAAAGACTCAACATGTAGCATGCTTAAACCTTGAAATGAACAATCTATCATGATAGTTCTATCAGTAAACACATGATACATGCTTTCAAATTTCCTTAACGAAATGAATTTCCTAACACATGCTCTCTAATCATTCCTACTAATGAAATTCTACTTTGTATTTTAACCAAAACATGAAAGCCATTAACATGAATTTCGCGCGCACGTGAGAGGGAACACAACTAGCATGAAATCTACATGTTCTTATACATATACATAACCATTTTCACATGCTTAAGCTTGCTGCTTTTCACATGCTTTAGTAACCATAACCTACACATGAGAGCTACAATGTTATTTAAGACACAACATGTGAACAACCGAACATGGAATTGTGTACACATACTCATTTATTTGTCCCTAGCATGGGTTCTAGACACTTGTACATGTAAACATGATCATAACATAAGGAAGCTACTGATTTACCATGGTTTTAGATTTGTCACAACATGGATTTACAATATCATATCTTCACATTTTTTGTTTCACATTTTCTTTACACAATTTCCAATTCACTTAAATTGCGCTTTACATATACACATTACACATTGTTCACTTACACATTAACACATGAACACATACACATTTACACATTCACAATTTAGGTGCGTGACACATAGTCCAAACCACCAAAGAAGGACACAACACATCACATCACATAGACGCCATCTAGGCAATACAATGGCGACTCTTGGACTGCGCAGACTGGGAGAACAAGTCTCCACCCTAACCAGTGGTACTTGTCCACCTCCAGGATTTCCCCCTAATGCCCTTAGGGTCACTTACACATTGAACCTTCTCAGGGGGACTTTTCCCCGATACGGCTCCACTGCCCTCTGTGGAAGCAATGTCACACTTGGCAAAATTTTCACATTACACATTTTGCCAATTTTACACATGGGTTTACACGTGTCACTCTCACTTCATTCACTTTCTCACTCACATGCACATGCCTATGTTTTCCTAACATGACACTACAGATTTCAGACATTAACAAGTAGGTAATTCCATTAATCAAGTTGGATTAAACAAGAATCAACTCATTTTACAATGACATGCATCAATTTCATAGTTTTCATGGAAAATTTCATAAGGCATCGTGGTCTGGTCTAAATGACCTGAAATTTTAATCACAAACTAATTTCGGGTTTAGGACCCTTCATGCAATTTTTCAGACTTTTCTAAGTTAAAATGAATTTACAGAAAATCAAACATCCATTTTTCATGCCATTCGTAATTCAAGTCGATATGGAATTATACACAAGAGGCAATTTTAGCAAGCTACTGTCTGAACCCTACATGTATAGAGCTATAGAATTTATTCCTCAATTTATGGGGTGATGCCTGGTTTACCAAGGATTTATCGTAACTTATGCACAATTCCTATTTCCCCAAACAACACTTTCAATAATTTACACAAGCATGGCAAAATCTCAAATTTCAGAATAGGGCTGATCCATATATGCATGATCCTCACAAACTTGGGCATACAGGCTAGTCCTAAATCATGCAACAGTAGATTGACAAGATTAACAACTAATCATGCTTGTAATTTCATGGAACAAAATAACTTCTATCATTCACCACCATGCACACTCATCCATCCACACACCACATTTACTAGTATACATAGTGTATAGGGCTACCATATATCCTCATCACGGAAAAACCCATCGAAATTAATCATATAAGAGGAGAGAACAGGTTTCTGTTCTGTCCTGAAGAACTTGGCGGCGGTCTCTGGCCGCTAATTCAGTGTGAACGGCATAGTCGATGGATGCCAAGCATGATCTCAGCGTCAAGGGACATTGCCGTTAATGTCGGGTCTGTGCAGAACACAGACCCGAGCTCTTAACATAGGGTGAATCTGGGGGTCTAGGACTCGAGAGAAGATGCATAAAAATGGTAGAATCAACCTAGACACATACGGGGACGTTATGGTTAGGTTACTTGCCTTTAGAAAAATATACCAATGGATCTAGGGCTTGGAGAAGCTCTCCTTGGGCAGTCCCAAGAAGTTGCAAAATGGCCTCCCAGATCACCTCCCTCTGGGTTCTTGGATGAAGATGGCTCCAAAGTACGGCCGGGGAAGTCTCCTCCTTCACTCCAGCTAGCTTCTTGTCGTGGAAGATGGCCGGATCCAGCTTTAGAGGGTCAGATTTTTAGGTGCAATGTGGGGTTTTTTCTCAGCTTTCCTCTAGGGTTTTCTTCTCCTCTCTTTTCTCCTCTTGCAAAGGCCAAGAGAAGAGCTAGGGTTGCACAAATGGGGTTCTTTTGAAGAGGAGAGGCTCTTCTCCCACGCATGGGGTGACAAGATGTGTTTCCGACCGTTGGGGAACAGCTCCCCAATGTGTGAGTTGCCTTGCTTCCGAAATTTCTGGCTCTGCAACACATGTAGGTCAGAGAAGTTGGCGTCCACATCGTTAGATGCTGGGATTAGTGTTGGCGTCCATGGGTGGACGCTGACACCTCATCAACGTCATGCTATTGACGCCAATATGGCCTTTGGGCAGAAGCCTAAAACATGTGAAACCATGCACCTTGTACACCTATATACATGCTATATGTATATGTTATCATGTACACACTACCATCAAGCATTACATACATTATTTATACCTAAGCTATACACATACACACATAAGTATACCACTAATACATACGTAGATACATACATACGTACATATACGACACAAATTAATTACATGCAAGACAATAATACAACAAAATTCGAGGGTCTTACACCCTTTCCCCCTTAAAATAAACTTCGTCCTCGAAGTTAGAACGACACTACTAAAAAAAAAGGGGATACTTCTTCTTCATCGGATCCTCAAGCTCCAAGTAGCCTCCTCTCGTTAGAAGTTCCGCCATAGGACCTTCACCGACGCAATACTCTTGTTCCAGAGATGCTGAACCTTCCGGTCAAGAATAGATACTGGTTGCTCGACATACAAAAGATCTGGCTGGATCTCAACTGGCTCATGACTAATCACATGAGACGGATCTCAGACATACTTCCTGAGCATAGATACGTGGAATACATGGTGAACGCTAGCCAAAGCTGGGGGTAATGCTAGTTCATATGCCTCGCAGCCCAAACGTCTGAGAATCTCATATGGGCCAATGAACCTAGGGCTCAACTTACTATGCCTGCCAAATCTGACAACACCTCGAGTAGGCGATATCTTCAAGAAGACATGATCGCCAACCTCGAACTCCAAATCCTTTCTCCTGTTGTCGGCATAGCTCTTCTGCCTATCCTGTGCCGCAACAAGCCTCTTTCTGATAAGCTGGATCTTATCCGAAGTTTCCTGAACTAACTCCGGTCCGATCAACTGCCTATCACCAGTCTCCTCCCAACACAACGGAGATCTACAGGGCCTACCATACAATGCCTCGAATGGAGCCATACCAATACTCGCATGAAAGCTGTTGTTGTATGCGAACTCCACAAGAGGTAAATGACGCTCCCAATCATCCTTCCAATCCAGAACACACGCTCTCAACATATCCTCGAGCGTCTGGATAGTCCTCTTGGACTGTCCATCGGTCTGGGGATGAAACGCCGAACTGAGCTTTAGCTCCGAACCTAAAGCATCCTAAGACCCTTCCACAGCCTCGAAGTGAATCTCGGATCTCGATCTGAAATATCGACTTCGGCACACCATGCAATCTAATGACACTACTAACATACAATCTAGCTAAACTCTCTACCGACTGCTTCTTCTTCATAGGCAAGAAATGAGCAGTCTTCGAGAATCTATCTACAACTACCCAAATCGAGTCATTGCCCCTTCTAGATCGAGGCAAACCCGAAACGAAGTCCATAGTGACAGCTTCCCACTTCCACTCTGGGATATCCATCCTCTGCATAAGGCCCGATGGTCGATGTCGCTCGGCCTTCACTTGCTGACACACTAGACATCTAGACACATAATCCGCAACATCCTTCTTCATGCCGGACCACCAAAATGATCTCTTTAGGTCTTGATACATCTTGGTGTTACCCGAGTGAATATAGAATCGCGACCTATGAGCCTCCGCTAACACATGCTCACGGACATCTACTAAATCAGGGACACAAACACGGTGCTGAAATCTAATCACACCATCCTCATCACAAGCGATGCCTGCCTTGCCCACTAACTCTAAGAGTCTAGGGTCGGCTCCCTGTCGCTCGATCACCTCATCCAAAATAGAGGATCTAAGGGATAGCTGAGCTACAAAAGCTTGACACAGTGATGGCTCTAACTCGGTCACAGAGCACGCCGCATCCTCCAACTTCTTCCAATCCTGCTGGAGCGAAGACCTCTTTCTACTAAGCGCATCCGCTACGACATTCGCCTTTCCAGGGTGATACTGAAGGTCGAAGTCATAGTCCTTCAAGAACTCAATCCATCTCCTCTGCCTCAGGTTTAATTCCTTTTGGGAGAAAAGATACTTCAAGCTCTTGTGGTCAGTAAACACCTCAAATCTGACGCCATAAAGATAGTGCCTCCAGATCTTTAGTGCATGAACCACTGCTGCGAGCTCTAAGTCATGAGTCAGATAGTTCTTCTCATGCTCCTTTAATTGACGAGAAGCATAAGCCACTACCCTTTCTTGCTGCATTAGCACACAGCCCAAACCAATCTGAGACGCATCCGTATAAATGGCAAAGCCCTCTAGACCACTAGGCAATACCAATACCGGAGCAAAAGTAAGCTTAGCCTTCAATAGCTGGAAGCTATGCTCACATGCCTCAGACCATACCAACTTCTCACCCTTCCTGGTCAGCTTTGTCATGGGGGCGGCGATGGATGAGAAACCCTCAATGAATCGCCGATAGTAACCAGCTAACCCAATAAAACTACGAATCTCCGAAGGGGTCTTAGGAACCTCCCAATCCATAACTGCCTGGACCTTTGCTGGATCAACTGCAACACCAGCGCCGAACAAAACATGCCCGAGGAAATGAACCTCGCGCAACCAAAAATCGCACTTGCTGAATTTAGCATACAACTTGTGCTCACGAAGAACCTCTAACACTAATCTCAGATGCTGACGGTGCGTGGCCTCATCCGGAGAGTAGACCAACACATCATCAATAAACACTACAAAAAAGCTATCTAAGTAAGGCCTAAACACCCGGTTCATGAGATCCATGAACGCTGCAGGGGCATTGGTCAATCCGAAAGGAAGGACCAAGAACTCATAATGTCCATAACGGGTTCTAAACACCGTCTTGGACACATCCTCACTCCGAATCCTCAACTGATGATAACCAGATCGCAACTCAATCTTAGAAAAGACTGATGCCTCTCGCAACTGGTCAAACAAGTCATCAATACGAGGTAAGGGATACCTGTTCTTCACAGTCACTTGGTTCAACATTCCGTAGTCAATGCACAACCTAAGTGACCCGTCTTTCTTCTTGACGAATAATATAGGTGCGCCCCAAGGGGAAACACTAGGGCGAATAAATCCCTTATCAAGCAGCTCCTGCAACTGCCTTCTCAACTCGGCTAACTCCGCAGGTGCCATCCGATATGGAGCCTTCGAGATAGGAGAGGTGCCCGGAAGCAACTGTATGGTAAACTCTATCTCTTGATCCGGTGGCAATCTAGACAAATCATCAGGAAAGACATCTGGAAAATCCTGCACTACCTCAATCTCTGCAAGAGTAAGTGACTCATCAGCCTTGGCACTAACACCACGCTGGCAAGAAAAGCGTCACAACCCTTGTTTACCATGCGCATCGCCTTCATGGCAAAGATGACCATCTTTCCCGCCCAGTTCCTTGGCAAGGGGTGAGAGAACTCATCCTCACCAAGAATGAGGAAAACGATCCTCTTCCGACGACAATCCACTAACGCATAGTGCTCCTCTAGCCAATCCAGACCAAGAATAGCATCATAGTCCTTCATCTTTAGCAAGAAGAAACACCCATCTACGATTCTATCCTCAATGCACACAGGTAACGACGGAATACACTTCCTAGTCGATACCGTACCCGCAGGGGTGTGCACAGACAAAGGGACCTCTAACTCCTCAGACTCTACCCCTGACTCTAGGGCTAACTGCCTAGCGAACCGCTCGGAAATGAACGAGTGAGTAGCACCCGTATCAAACAAAACCTGAGCGTGCACACCTAAAAGTAAAACCGTACCTTCGGTGACATGCTCCGCCTGCTCGGCGTCCTCACGAGCTAACGCAAACACTCGAGCTGGGGCTCGAGGCCTTCCTGGTCTTCCTGTAGCTGGCGCGGCTGCCGCTACTGCTGGGGCTGGCGCTCCACACTGAGCTCCTTGTTGAAGTCTTGGGCAATCTTTGATCTTGTGGTCGCTGCTCCCGCACTTCAAGCATCTACCCGCTACCAACCAACACTCGGAACCACCGTGTGTCTTCCCGCAATGGGGACACTCTTTCTTCACACCAGGGGAACGTACAGAAGGTACCTGAGAGCTGCTACTGTCACGGATCGCTGCGGTGTCTAGTACACAATTTTCTTCTTGTCTTGCCACTGGAATGTCGATGTTGGCCTCTTCTGCGAAGCCTTCTTTTCCTCCAGATATTGCTCCATCTCTCCCTCCTGCCTGCAGGCAGCGTTGAGGGCCTCGTCCAACGTGTGGTGGTCAAACGCCACGAGTCTCGTCCGCAGTGATGGCTTGAGTCCCATCACGAATTTCTTCGTCTTCTTGTGCTCATCCTCTATGATATGCGGTGCATACTTAGAAAGTTCAGAAAACCTTGCCTCGTATTCCAGCACAGTCATGGAGCCTTGCGTCAGGGAGAGAAATTCCTGCTCCATCTTGTCCTGGATATGCTCTGGGACGAACTTGGCTCGAAAGAGCCTCACGAACGCGTCCCACGCCACGTCTACTGCTCCGTCCCAAAGCGTGTATGTAGTAGGGAGGACCACCATACATCCGCTCTCTCCTGCAATACACCTTCATAAGCACCAACTAACAAATTCTAACTTGAGCAGAACATACAAACATACAAAATTAAAAGCCTACCTATAGCATGTAGGTGGCTAATGTCACCTTATCCTCATCAGGGCACCTGATGGCTCGGAAGATTTTCTCTGTCTCCCTTAACCAACTCTCTGCCATTAATGGATCACTCTCCCCCTTAAAAGAGGGTGGGGTCATCCTCTTGAATCTCTCCATGGTAGAAGGCCCACCATGGTCCTGAGCTGGTCCTTGAGCCTGCTACATCACACATCAAGCAATATACAACCAACATAAGATCACATAAGCAATTTAAAATAGACTATTAATCATTTCATTAGTCTAACCTGAGCCTCCAACTGTGCCTGGAGTGCTGCCTGGGTATGAGCCTGTGTCTGCATGGTTTGCACTAGACCTTGCATGAATACTCCGTAATCCACAGGCGGCGGTGGGGGAAGTACAGGACCTGGCGGTGCCGGGGCCTACTGCTCCACACGCTCGTCACGTCGCGGCTCGTCCTCACGGGCCGACTCTCCGCCACGCCTACCTCTCGAAGCCATGGCTGTAATAAAATTTCAGCCACCATTAGAGCTAGGTTACTAAGTTTTCTAACCATTTTCTTATCTATCTTTCACTTCTTATTAGTGTTTTCTACACATGTGGACATTCTTAGCATGCAATGGGGATGATGACTTAGGTATATTCATGTGCAATCTCAACCGGTTTCTCTGATACCAATTTCTGTGACGGCCCTCAGTATACCGGTACGGTTATACCAACCCGCCTCGGTATAGCAAGCGTCATCACAGTGGGACATTTACCCAACGATACATTCAGTTGAGATACACGGGAATATAAGAACAGAGTAGCGGAAGTAAAAAGAACTACTGTCTTCATTCATTCATCATCCACATTTAACATACATGAAATTGCAATAACATTAAAGAACTTACAAGTTCACATGATTTAAATTGCTGAAAATTAAATACATAGATGTCCACACTTATACAATCCCTTACCATAATAATGCTAGTACAATGTTGTAATTACATACTATGAGAATCTCAAAATCTCACAAGAATTTCAGCAACGCTCTAATCTCCGCGCTCGGAGTCCGTCTCCACCGTCTCCTCCAACGGTGCCACGTCACCAACTACACTTGTACGCCGAAGCAAGTAGTGAGTCTAAAAGACTCAGCAAGTAACACTACTCATAACATACACGTATATGTCACAGGGGGATCTACACACACAATTGCAAAAGACTCAACATGTAGCATGCTTAAACCTTGAAATGAACAATCTATCATGATAGTTCTATCAGTAAACACATGATACATGCTTTCAGATTTCCTTAACGAAATGAATTTCTAACACATGCTCTCTAATCATTCCTACTCATGAAATTCTACTTTGCATTTTAACCAAAACATGAAAGCCATTAACATGAATTCCGCGCGCACATGAGAGGGAACACAACTAGCATGGAATCTACTTGTTCTTATACATATACATAACCATTTTCACATGCTTAAGCTTGCTGGTTTTCACATGCTTTAGTAACCATAACCTACACATGAGAGCTACAATGTTATTTAAGACACAACATGTGAACAACCGAACATGGAATTGTGTACACATACTCATTTATTTGTCCCTAGCATGGGTTCTAGACACTTGTACATGTAAACATGATCATAACATAAGGAAGCTACTGATTTAGCATGGTTTCAGATTTGTCACAACATGGATTTACAATATCATATCTTCACATTTTTGGTTTCACATTTTCTTTACACAAATTTCCAATTCACTTAAATTGCGCTTTACACATACACATTACACATTGTTCACTTACACATTAACACATGAACACATACACATTTACACATTCACAATTTAGGTGCCGTGACACATAGTCCAAACCACCAAAGAAGGACACAACACATCACATCACATAGACGCCATCTAGGCAATACAATGGCGACTCTTGGACTGCGCAGACCGGGAGAACAAGTCTCCACCCTAACCAGTGGTACTTGTCCACCTCCAGGATTTCCCCCTAATGCCCTTAGGGTCACTTACACATTGAACCTTCTCAGTGGGACTTTTCCCCGATACGGTTCCACTGCCCTCTGTGGAAGCAATGTCACACTTGGCACAATTTTCACATTACACATTTTACCGATTTTACACATCGGTTTACACGTGTCACTCTCACTTCATTCACTTTCTCACTCACATGCACATGCCTCTGTTTTCCTAACATGACACTACAGATTTCAGACATTAACAAGCAGGTAATTCCATTAAGCAAGTTGGATTAAACAAGAATCAACTCATTTTACAATGACATGCATCAATTTCACATTTTTCATGGAAAATTTCATAAGGCATCGTGCTCTGGTCTAAATGACCTGAAATTTTAATCACAAACTAATTTCGGGTTTAGGAACCTTCATGCAATTTTTCAGATTTTCTAAGTTAAAATGAATTTACAGAAAATCAAACATCCATTTTTCATGCCATTCGTAATTCAAGTCGATATGGAATTATACACAAGAGGCAATTTTAGCAAGCTACTGTCTGAACCCTACATGTATAGAGCTATAGAATTTATTCCTCAATTTATGGGGCGATACCTGGTTTACCAAGGATTTATCGTAACTTATGCACAATTCCTATTTCCCCAAACAACACTTTCAATAATTTACACAAGCATAGCAAAATCTCAAATTTCAGAATAGGGCTGCTCCATACATGCATGATCCTCACAAACTTGGGCATACAGGCTAGTCCTAAATCATGCAACAGTAGATTGACAAGATTAACAACTAATCATGCTTGTAATTTCATGGAACAAAATAACTTCTATCATTCACCACCATGCACACTCATCCATCCACACACCACATTTACTAGTATACATAGTGTATAGGGCTACCATATATCCTCATCACGGAAAAGCCCATCGAAATTAATCATATAGGAGGAGAGAACAAGTTTCTGTTCTGTCCTGAAGAACTTGGCGGCGGTCTCTGGCCGCTAATTCAGGGTCAACTACATAGTCGATGGACGCCAAGCATGATCTCAGCGTCAAGGGACATTGCCGTTAATGTCGGGTCTGTGCAGAACACAGACCCGAGCTCTTAACATAGGGTGAATCTGGGGGTCTAGGACTCGAAAGAAAATGCATAAAAATGGTAGAATCTACCTAGACACATACGAGGACGTTATGGTTAGGTTACTTGCCTTTAGAAAAATACACAATGGATCTAGGGCTTGGAGAAGCTCTCCTTGGGCAGTCCCAAGAAGTTGCAAAATGGCCTCCCAGATCACCTCCCTCCGGGTTCTTGGATGAAGATGGCTCCAAAGTACGGCCGGGGAAGTCTCCTCCTTCACTCCAGCTAGCTTCTTGTCGGGGAAGATGGCCGGATCCAGCTTCAGAGGGTCAGATTTTTGGGTGCAAAGTGGGGGTTTTTCTCAGCTTTCCTTTAGGGTTTTCTTCTCCTCTCTTTTCTCCTCTTGCAAAGGCCAAGAAAAGAGCTAGGGTTGCACAAATGGGGTTCTTTTGAAGAGGAGAGGCTCTTCTCCCACGCATGGGGTAACAAGATATGTTTTAGACCATTGGGGAACAGCTCCCAATGGGTGAGTTGCCTTGCTTCTGAAATTTCTGGCTCTGCAACGCATGCAGGTCAGAGAAGTTGGCGTCCACATCGTTAGACGCTGGGATTAGTGTTGGCGTCCATGGGTGGACGCTGACACCTCATCGACGTCATGCTATTGACACCAATATGGCCTTTGGGCAGAAGTCTAAAACATGCAGAAACTATGCACCTTGTACACCTATATACATGCTATATGTATACGTTATCATGTACACACTACCATCAAGCATTACATACATTATTTATACCTAAGCTATACACATACAGACATAAGTATACCACTAATACATACGTAGATACATACATACGTACATATACGACACGAATTATTTACATGCAACACAATAATACAACAAAATTCGAGGGTCTTACAAAGGCCCTCGAATTTGTTTGTCATTTGATTCTATTTTATGTGAATTCATGTTTGTGTGTAACTTGTATATGCATATGTAGATATCTATGTACAATATTAGCTAGTGATACTTATATGTGCATGTGTGTAAATAGGTTATAAATGTTGTATGTTTGCATGTGTGATGGTGTGTATACTATACCATATATATATACATCGTACGCATGGTTTCTGCATGTTTTTAAGTTCTGGCCGAAGGGCCAATTTCCGTCAACATGGTGGACGTCCATGATAGTCAACGTCCATATCGTTGGACGTTGATACTTAAACAAACGGCCGTCGATGTGGACGTTAATATCACTGACCTGCATGCGCTGGAGACCCCGAAATTCTGGGGGCAAGCAAGCCCAGCCATTGGGGAGATGTCCCCAACGGCTATCAGGCCTTCACATCACCCTACGTGATGTCCCAACCCATTCTCCTATAAACTAAACCCTTGCAACCTGCAAGGACTTCTCTTGGCCTTTTGCAAGAGGAGAGAAAACCCTACCTCAAACTGGTGGAGAGCTGGACTTTGCATGCTTTGATCCGGCGGTTTGGAGCTTCATCCGGCGATCTACAACAACTAGAAGCTAGCTTGGACATAGGAGGAGGCTTTCCCGACCACGGACTGGAAGCTACAACACCACAGAACCCGGAGGAGAGCTCTTATGGAGGCTTCTTGGGACTGCCCAAGGAGAGCTTCAACGACACCTTTGATCCCTTTGGAGATTTATTAAGAGGCAAGTAACCCATCCACTTCGTCAATGTAGGTGTCTAGTAGGGTTTTATTATTTTTATGAGATTCTATCGTGTTCTGGATCCCCCCAATTCTGCTTCTTTTGGAGCTCGGGTCAGTATTTTTGCACATACCTGAACTTGACGGCAAGATCCCTTGCCGTTAAGATCTTCAATTAATGGCCAACGATGATGCCGTTAAGCTCCTTTAACGGCTAAACTATGCTAGTAAGTTCTTCATGACAGAACAGTGAGTTGTTCTTCCTTCTATATGAATAATTTCCGAAAGATTTCGCACGAGGATATATTGTAAACGTATATGTTATGTAATATGAATGGTGGAATGTGTGATGAGACTCTTATGAATTTCTGTAAATGGCATGAATGGTTTTATTTATGAAAATGCATGTATGATAAAACCTTGATCATGTTAGTTACTGTTGCGTAATTCATAAGGAGCTTGAATGCCATATTTGTTAGACCATGAGTAGGTATTTCAGTCTATGTTCTGAAATTTTGGGAAATTTTCTATGCTCAGGTGATTTATTGCAATTTCTGTTTTGGAAATAGAAAACATGCGTAGGTTTTTAAAATTTTCAATAAATTGTGTGTTGTGCAATAAATCCAAGGGAAATTCCTGTGATAATGTGTATGTTAGGTTCAGGGCTGTGAACTGTCAAATCTAATACTCATGTTATGTTCCATGTTAAATTGAATTATGAATAGCATGAGACTGAATGTTCTAATTTCTGAAAATATATGATAACTCAGAAAAATCTGGAAATTGGCATGTGAGGTCATGAACCTACAAATAGTGTGTGGTTAAAATTTCTTGTTATTTGGATAACTGTAGAGTGCTCTATGAAATTTCCATGCAAAAACGAGTGTTCAACGCATACTAATATGAACATGGTTGATTATATATGTTTCAACCTGATTAGTGTAAGGTACTGAATGTTTGATTTCTGTCAACAGTAGTATCATGAATAGGAAAACAAAGCCATGTGTATAAGTGGGAGAATGTAAAGACATGTGTCATATGTGTGTTAAAATCGGAATGTTTAATGTGTAAGAATGTGCCATGTGTGACACTGCTTCCATAGAGGGCCGTGGAACCGTACCATGGAAAAGTCCCCATGGGAAGGTTCAATGTGTTAAGATCCTAAGGGTATTAGGATGAAATCCTGGAGGTGGACAAGTACCACTGGTTTGGGTGGAGACTTGTTCTCTCGGTCTGCGCAGTCCAAGAGTCGTCACTGTGTTGCCTAGGTGGCGTCTATGTGTTATGTGTATGTGATGTGTCCTTCTAATGGTGGTTTGGACTATGTGTCACGGCACTAAATTGTGAAATCTAAATGTGAATATGTGTAAATGTGAATGTGAATATGTGTAAATTGTGTAGTGTGAATATGTGTAAACGTGCAATGTGTAAAAAGAGAACTATGTGAATGAGTAATTGTGCAAACATGTGAAACCAATGTGTTAGATTGTGAAATTGTGATCCATGATATGTTAATGTGAATTAATGTTATAACAGCAACCTAATGTGTTTATGATGATGTTTTATAGGTGTAAAAATGTGTAGAATCCATGATAGGAGTATGTCTCAATTATGTGTGAACAAATCCATTTTAAATTGTTATCATGTTGTAGTACAATCGGGAGTGTAGCTCTCATGCGAAGGGATGTGAATTGCTAAATCCATGTCAAAACATAACCTTAAAGTCTATGAAATGATAGTGTGCATGTGCAAGAATGTGTAGAAACCATGATAGGAATGTTTCCTTTTATGCATGTGAGAATCCTATTTTAGTTGCTATCATGTTGTAGCTTAATGTGATTGAATGAGTAGTAAGCATGTGATAGGATATTTATTTTGGAATGTCGTAAGTCATGTACCATATGTTTTAAATTTTGTAGAAATACCATGATAGGTTGTCTCTTATCAATGTTCAATAATGCTATATGTTTTGCTTCGTGAATTGGAATGTAGAACCTACTGTGATGTATGCATGAATGATGTGTATGGAGTTATTTGCTGAGTCTTTTAGACTCACTCTTTGCTTCGGCGTATAGGTTTAGTTGGTGACCCGACACCTTTGGAGGAGACAGTGGAGAGTGACTCCGAGCGTGGCGAGTAGCTTGGTGGAGTCGACGTTGTGACTTTGCTTTCATAGTATGTAATTGAGGCATTGTAATAGAACTATTATGTAATTGTGGACAAGCTATGTAATCTGATTTTAGCATTTTATTTATGTGGACTTTAGTTCTCTTAAAAATTGTTATTTGAATCATGTATGTTAAATGTGGGTGATGAAATCAAATGACAAGTAGTTCTTTTACTTCCGCTACTCTGTATCTATATTTATGAGCATCTCAGCCATGTGTACTAGTGTTGGGTAAATGTCCCACTGTGACGGGACTCACTATACCGACGTGGATTGGTATAATCGTACCGGTATAAGGAGGGTCGTCGCATCATAACTCTTCTTTAAATACGAAGAGGGAGACAGTTTTTGTTGTTTGCACTCTTTAGCCTATTAAGGATAGCAACTTTTCCACTGCTCTTCTGACAATCTCTCAAACTCGACAAAACTATGCTGAAAATCTTCGAGATAAGTGGAATTCTTTGTGGCATTCGTCAGGACAAACCTATGAAAAGAGACCTTAATGTAGTACTTGACTTTGAACTTGACTGCTAGCCTGATGTGCCTGTTGAAGACTACTTTAGCAAAAGTTTTTCTATATGAAATAGTAACCATTAGACAGGGGTATTGTCATGAGGGCAATCCAATGGTCATGGATGGAGTGATAGCCCTTTGCCCTTTAAGTTACATGGCCCATTGACCCTGCTGACTTTAGCTATATTTAATCTGAAATGGTCTTCATTAAATTTCGTCATTCTGCTAAAATTGGTTTGCTGCTCTTTTATGAAGTTTCCAAAAAGATCAAAGAATCTAAGATGCAATTGAAATGAAGCATTCAAAAAATTGTTCATGCTTCTAGATTCTCTGTACTTCACTACTTCTCCAAGGTAAAGAGATAGAAAATCCTCAGGAGAAAGGCTATGGGTTTTCTGAGTGATGAGATTTAGATCAACTAGAAGGACTTCCTAGGTTTTGATCAAGAGAGGGAGTCAATCTTCAAATTTGTAGCCTGGCAACCCATAGACTTCAAGAAAAACTTTGATTTGTAAATTTTTTTGGAAAAGAGCAAAATTGCACTCAGAATGATAAATGAAGGCATACCAAAAAGGAGGAAGTAAGGAGCTAGGTTTATTTTTCATCTTCGGCCCCACTTGAGATGGAAGTGACACACTAGGCACTATTTGAGCAAGAGGGTGAGTAGGTTGAGCGGAAGGAGTAGATGATCTTGGAAAGATGAGAAGAAATGAGGAGCTTCGGTGTGAAGAACTGGAGTGTTTACATGTGTAGGTATACACTCTAGGAGATGAGGCAAAAGAAGTGATGGGTGGAGAAGGAGGTTGTTTCTCTAGCTGAGAAGTAGAAGGGAGAGGAGGATCAGAGGAAATTGAAGGTAAGGATGTAGGTTCAAGGGAAGGAAAGATAACATAACCGGATCTTACTAACTTCCTTCTAACTTTCTCTTGAAGGTCTAAACCTTTGGCTGAGCCTCTACAGCCTGGGAGGACTACTCTTCAGGTTGTACTGACTGTGATACTTGTTGATGTTGTTGTTGTTGCAGTTGTTGTTGCTGTTCAACAGGTTGATCTGAAGATTTCTTTGGCTCCAAAGCTGACTGATCTAATTGATGTTCTGGCTATGACACAGGTTGCTTAGGTTGCTGCTCTTCGGGCTGAGGTGCTGATGTGGGAGCAGGAGAGCTGCCCTTGCCCTGCTAGCAAAACAACTGAAGGAGCAGATCCTTCATCTGCTGAACTTCTTTTGATAGAAAATCAAATTGACATCAATCTGGTGTATCTACATCTGGAGTACACCAAGCATCTCTTGTTGCTTAAGGACCACATCGAACACATCATCGATGGTCTTGCTAGTCTCCCCCTGAGACCTTGGTTGGGTCTCAACTAGAGGTGTATATCCTACTCCATATTATTTTTTACCTGTTTTAGCATCTTTTAATTTTACAACTAGGAATATTTTACAGTTTGTGATTTTTTCTATAGTAGCTCTTAAATAATTATTCTTTTCTCTTAATTTTTGTTCATCTTGTAACTCATTTAGATTTGATTCAAGTTCCATGATTTTACCATTTTTAGTCTTTAAATCTTCACATAATAGTTCATTTGTGCTTTTAGTTTTAGTTAAGCATTGTCCTAATCTTTCTACTTCATTTTTTAGAAAGGTGTTGGATTTTTATTGTTTTATCAGATTTAATTAACTACTTTCATTTGTTTACCTACAGTTTTATATTTATCATACAGTTCATTAAATGCATCTTCTAAACTATCGAAATCAGATTCTGAACTTGAACTAAAAGAGGTTTAAGAATTTACCTGATCTAGTCCTACCATGAGGGCAAGATTTACTTGTTCTTCTTCTTATGATTCTGAGCTTCATGAGTCTGAACTTGTTGCTTCCTCATTGTCCCAAGCTACTGCCATTGCTTTCTTCTTGTATTTTTTGAACTTTATTTTTTTGCCTTTCTTTTTCTCATATTTATCAGCTTGCTCTTTTCTTTTGAGTTTTGGACATTCATTTATGATGTGTCCTGGCTACTTACATTCATAGCATATTGGTTCCTTACTCTTCTTATCCTTCTTGAAGTATCTCTTGGATCCATAATTTTTCTTCTTAGCAGGGATTCTCTGAAGTATTCTAGAAAGCATTGCTTCATCATTACTGTCTTCAGATTTATCCTTCGAATCTTCAGAATATTAAGTGGATGAATCTGCAACTTTCAAAGCATTTGGCATTTTTTTTTTTGAAGAGCTTTTAGAAAATCTTTCCATGTGAATTCATGAGCCATTAGAGAACCAATTAATTTGTCTATAGAATGTTCTATAAGATTATGCGATTCTTCAATAGCAGTAACTTTAGGAGTCCAGGAATTAGTTAATGATCTAAGAATTTTTCTGATTGTTTCTTCATTAGTAAGCTTTTTACCTAGTGAACTTAGACCAACTGTTATATTAGTAAATCTATTGTACATTTCAATAATATTTTTATTTGGCAACATTTTAAACTATTCATATTGAGAGATAATAATATATATTCTAGTTTGCTTTACTTTATCTATTCCTTCATATGTTACTTTTAGTTTATCCTGCATTTTCTTAGTAGTTTTACATGCGAATAATCTATTAAATTCTTTTTTAGATAATGCACAACATAAATAGTTTTATCCTTATAATTTAGAGACATATTTCCTTTATCAACTATAGATTAAGTAGAAGTGCCATCAGAAAGTATAGTATAATCACCTTGTTCTATTACCTGCCACAGATCAAAGTTTTCTCATCTTCCAGTATTGGTAATCTTCTCCATCAAAGAATGGTGGTCTAGTGACGGAATGTCCTTCATAGTTGTGAGCTTTAGCTGCCATTTCTTCTCAAATATTTCGATTCTTTTGAGAAGACCTTACTCTGATACCACTTGTTGGATCAAGATGGAGCTTTAGATGTCCTAGAGGGGGGGTGAATAGGACTTCTTGCACTGTTAAAATTTATCTGAAAATAAGATAATACTAGATAGTATTGCTAGTACTTAGCGTAGTGTGTGAAACAAGTGAAAAGCTTCGCATAAACAAACACACAAACTGCACGGAGATTTATCCTAGTTCGTCCCTCCTATCAATATGGAGTCCTACGTCTAGTCTCCAAGAACGCATTGGGATTTTCACTAACTGCCAAGACCACTTAGCCTTCTCTCAACCTGAGAGGTATTATAGCATAGTTGCTCCGTAGCAAGTCTTCCCTTCACAGAGGGATATTATAGCCACCTACCAAAGTAGGTCTTCCCTTCATAGAGGGGCACAACAAGGAACAAACCCCCTGCTAGTTACAACACAAATATGAACAAAGTGTGTCTGCTCTGGGGAATGAGCAAACATAGATGATCAGAAAGAGATTACAAATGGGATTAAATGCTCTAACTTTGTCTGACTCAAGAATGGTGGACTGAGATGGAAATCTAGAACAGCAAGATGCCACCCAAGAATAGTTGAAAGCAAGAGTGCAGGAAGTCGAAGCTTGAATCAGCTGGCTCTCTTCAATTCTTGTGAACTCTTTTCTTTTTTGTATGTGGAGACTTCCCTCTTTGTGTAGCTGTAAGCACTCACATATGTCTCACTATCTATTCTTGTATTGTTGTCTCTTTCTTTCAAAACTTCAACTTTATATAATGCTTCAATCTCTGGTTTCCCGTTTGAAAACAACCATTTGAAAATAGCCGTTTGAATTTGAACATTGGGTCTTGAGACTTGGACACTTCTGAGATCAGATCATCAGAGAGCTAGTCTTCTGTCTTTTGAGTCTCAACAACTTTAGGCTATAGAGGTAGCTGCATGGTTCTTCTTCAGACAACTTTTCTTGAATTTCTACAAATACCATAATGTGTCTTCTCCTTTTCTCAGGGTTAGTCTTGAGAGGTATAAACAAATATAAGAAGATAAGGGATAGGTAGTTACTTAATAGATATCTATCAGTTTAGAGAGACAGTCTGTCCTTTGAGCAGTACAGGGTTAGGTGAGCATTAAAGAAGAATGGACACTTGCTTCACACATAGTACTACTACAAAGGGAACTTTTTCGTAAAATTTCAAAACTGGATATTCTGAATCATGCTAGCACATGTCTTTGTACGACACGTAGCATTATGAATAGATAAACTATGAAACTGATATTTAGAAATAACATTAAGCATTAAATAAAATAATAGAGAAGTACAAAGCACAGTGGGTAAAATAGTACACAGATAGCAAAGAGAATGTCACAGAGGCATCATGTGTTCATTTGTAGTTCATTCAATAGTGTTTCCCAACTAACAAGCCTAGAGGGGGGGTGAATAGCATTCTTAAAATTTTGATCACTTTAAAACCTATCCAGAAAAACAATCACACAACACACTTCGATGACTGTTAGTGTTCATAAAAAGTGGATAGCAAACATAAGGAAAATAAACACACGACACACGAAATTTATCCTGGTTCGGACCTCCTCTCCACAGGAGTCCTATGTCTAGTCCCTGAGCAACAACTCAGGATTTCACTACCCAAGGGTATAGTCCCCCTCAAGGACACTTACACACCCAGTCGCAGCTGGTCTTCTCTTCACAACCCGAAGAGGAATTACAACACCTGGATCCCACCAGGTCTTCCTTCTACACGAACGGAAACAAACATCCTGGAACCCACCAGGTCTTTTTTCAACACGAAGGGAAAGAACACAGGAATGTATTCAAGGGATGATATGCCCCTAGATCAAGCTTAAGGACTAACGCTCGATCTGAAGCAACGACTGAGAGGGAGAGTTCTATGATGAGGAACACTCTCAGTTTACAGAAGCTCTCAAGACTAACACAATGAATACAGAGAGCTAAGAGCTAGACGAGCAACAAGGTGAGGTTTTTTTTCTTTTTTACTCTTTCAAATACTCGCAAGAAGATTGTTAAAGATTGTCGTATGTGTTGTATGTTTCTGGAGCTTCAGTCTTCTATATATGACTTCCATTTGAAATTTGAACGTTGAAGTGTTCGTTATCTCTAAGCTTTTGTTTATGTTAAACGGCATGTCACTGTAGAGCTTCTTGTTCAACAGTCTTTAGCTTTCCATGCAAGCAACAAGAGAGAGAATCTTCTTTGATGTCTGTTATCTTCCATATTGTCCAACGTTGTATTGAGGTGCGCTGTCAGAGATCTGCACGCATTAAATACTAAACAATAGATAGCTAGATGTCTCTTGTTGTCCGTCAACGTTAGAATGATTTTATGTCAAAATAGAAGTACCATTCTGTTCTTCTAAAAGGATGTTTACAGTATAGGCATGGAAATAGAAGATATCGTTTGCATGTAGTGCAGTGATATGATCAGTCATAATAAATGCATGGATGTGAGAGAAAAGCGAGGGAAGACATTGACTTTTCAAACTATCTGAGAATATGTTTGAATATCAAGTCGATATAGACAATGAAATCGATATGAGCATAACTTATGAAACCGATGTGTGGATGAGTCGTTGTTCACGTGAATCATTATACATTCATAAACAATTCGATGTACACACAAATCGTTATGCATTAATAATTGAATCATTATGATACTATTAGCAAATCGTTATGAGCAAATCGTTGTTTCACTTATCGAGTAGATATAGTGAAGAAATCGTTGTTTAATGTATCGAATCGTTACTGTGACCAAGTCGTTGTGAAACTTAATGAATCGTTACAGTGACTGAGTCGTTGTGTAACTTATCGAATTCTTATGAAACTTAACGAGTCGTTGTGAAAACTGAAATCATTGTGAGAGCAAATCGTTGTTCTCACTTATCAAATCGATGCGACGACCAAATTGTTATGAACCAAGTCGTTGTGAGAGTAAATCATTGTTCTCACTTATCAAATCGATGCGACGACCAAATTGTTATAAACCAAGTCGTTGTGAGAGCAAATCGTTGTTATCACTTATCAAATCGATGCGACAATCAAATTGTTATGAACCAAGTCGTTGTGATCTCTTAGCGAATCGTTCGTTGCGATCTCTTAGCGAATCGTTATGAGAGGCAAATCGTTGCAATCTCTTAGCGAATTGTTATGAGATAGACTTCAATAGAATAGCGACGACTTATGAAATCGTTATAGAACCAAAATCGATGTGAATGAGGAAATTGTTATGATTCTAAGGAAATCGTTATAACAACTAGAGAGTCGATGTGTACTTAGAAAATTATATGCTTTGAACTGTAAATGCTGGTATGAAGAATACTTATAGTTTAGCTTGCTTTTTCTTTGATAGATTTCCTGTGCTCAAATCTTATAGAAGATATGTTAGAAATGCACATTGTCTTAGTTTTATTAATCACTAAAATAGATATTTAATTAATTTAAATTACATGGGGAAAATCTGATCATCAATCTCCCCCTTTTTGGTGATGACAAAAGATAGCAACAATAAAATATGTTCTTAAATAAATCAAAATAAAATATGAAATAAAATATAAGAGATTTATTTTAGAAATACTACATTTCCCCCCCTTTTTGTCATTAAGCAAAAGGAATCATTCGGAGACAAAGAAGAGAGATAAAAGGGAGATAAGAGCAAAGAACTTTTCTATTTATCTTGAGGGTTACATGAAGGTAGAAAGCAGGAGATAGAAGGGAGGCATGCCGCTGAATAATGCACAAAGCCTTGCATTCCTGCTCCTCAAAATAGGTCTGGAAAACCCCAAAATCAATAGAGTAAGATGACCCCATGTCTGGAAGCATCCTCTTGATATGAAGTTGGCGCTGATCTTCTAGAAAATTAGCATATTCATCTTTGCCAAGAGATTCTTTGAAGGAGAAGAAAGATCCAAAGCTGGCAAACCGAAGAAATTGGTTGATCTTGACAGGGTAGTGGATCTGATGCTACAGAAGATCTTTCTTCGAGGCCAAAAACAACTTGTACTGCTCGACCCACTGAAGGTAAGGGTCCTAAACTAAATTGATAGAACATGTCCAAAAAGGCTTCAGCTGTAAGAGTAGGTTTCCCTTCTGTGAACAAGGAGATGTTGATTGATTCCAACTGAAGGGAAGACTGATTATAGTGCTTTTCCCAATTAGTAGGAGAAAGCCTTTCACATTCAGATAGCAAAGGCACAAGAACATCAGAGGAAATATGACCTAGATGAAATTCTCTGAAGATGAATCTTGGGAAGGAGGGGAGATGACCCTGCTGAGCTGAGATCCTACCCATGACACGAGCAAATCTATCAAAAATTACAGGACCAATTGAGAAGTCCATGACCAAGGAGTGCATCTTAGGGAGAAACACAATGTCTGGAATTTGCAAGGTAGCGAAATCCACTTTGAAGGAGCAATTTAATGGATTTTCAACTTTCAACAAAGAAATGGCTCCCTGGAATTGACCCAACTTCACTTAGGTAGCTTGTGAAGATACCGATAGTCATTGAAGAGATAGAAGTACCTGATGAGCTTAACTTCCTTTTAAATAAAAGACACCCAGGTAGACTGATGATGGATGACAAACCACTCAGAGAGAGTGAGTGGATGATCCTGGAGTGGAAACCGTTCGGACTTCATAAGAAGAAACTTCCGGTATAGAGCCTTATGCCCTTTAGCCCACTGATCTTCAGTATTGCATTCAGCCATTTGGAAGATTTTGGATTGATCGGCTTTTGAGAAGTGATTATAGGGAAGGACAACATTGAGGTGATCGCTGAGGTTGAGAAAATGAACACCAAAAAGGGTGGCAAATATTCATTTTTGGAGATATTCACAGTAGATTGGTTTTCTCCGATTTTCAACTGTGAGGAAAAACCAAAGAGGAGGAAATTTAGGTTCAGTGGGAAGAGCAAGAGTGTCAGAGAGTTTCCTCTTTTTAGAGACAGGACTAGAAGGGTCAGTCCTGTGGACATGAGAGGCAACTGCTAGAACTGAACGGATGGTGGTAATTTCCAACTCATCCTCAAATTTATTGAGAAAGAGACCTTTCAGTTGTGCTCCTTCAGGTATAAAGGTGACAAAGGAAGGAGGAGTAGGAGGATGGAGAAATGATTGATGGGTAGAAGGAGGTGTGATGGACGGTCCATCTAAAGAAGGACCAGAGGAAGAGGAGGCTCCAGATTATGATGAGACTGGAGGGTCTTCAAGAATAAGAGGAGGTGGTGGAATTGATGTAGAAATGGCAGGAGATGAGGAAGCTTCAGAGGGAAAAGGTGTTGGAGATGAGATGGCTCTAGGTACAGGTTGTTTGAAGGTAGGTGGAGCTGGAGGTGCGGCGGAGGAGGATGGTGGTGAGGAAGGAACTGGTGTTTGAATGGGAGAAGGAGCTGGGGGCTCAGGAGCTATAGCTTCTTCTTCTGTCGTGACATAATCAGCTTCAGTAACCACTGGCTCGGTTGGCCCTGACAGATCCTAAGCTGACCCTGTTGGCCCAGATTCCACAACTGCCACCTAATCAACAACTACTGGCCCTGATGGCCCAACCACATTCTTAGATGGCCCTGATGGCCCTGCTGGCTTCTCTGGAGGTGGCCCTGATGGCCCAGAAGGAGTATGAGGGGCAGAAATTTCAGTCACAAGCTTTTTGATACTGCCAAACTCACTTCTCATCCATCTAAAAACTTGCTTGACCATTCTGAAATCATTTTTCAAAGACTGGATCTCAGAGGTCAAGGCTCCAATCTCCTTGGCTGCTGAACTCTGGCTAAGAAAGATTGACTCGATATCCGATTGCATTGAGCATAAATTTTTGCCTTGCTCATCCAGTCTTTTGATAACAAGCTTCATATTTATCTTCAGCTTCTTCTTCTGCTGATGTGGCCGCCAGGTAGGTGTAATCACGGGATTGGTATCCCCTTTTGAATTGAAAATTAAGAGTGTAGGGATTAGGAACTGACCGTGATCGCCACCAGAGTAATCGCCTCATAGATGTGGACGTGGAGGGTGACTACCTTGGAAAAGAAAAGGTGAAGGGAAGGCGTACCTGAGAACGTGACGATGGAGGTGTCGCGACGCTTTTATAGGAACGCGACAGGGGTTCTGGCGCCTTCTTGAACGCGACAGGTGTCTGTCGCCTTCTCCTCAGAGGGATAGAGTTGTGGGTTCTCGTCTTCCTGCTCCTCATCCGGCCAAGGGACAGGAGCCTCACTTCGTTCTAACCTTCAAACACCTGCCAAGATGATTTATACACAAGAAAAACCCATCAGAATTCGTGTGCAATAGATCTATTCAATGAAAAGTGTGTGTACATGAACTATTATGGGGGGAACTCACGAGATTGGGGCTTTGGGCCCCTATGGGTGCTAAGGATGGGTGTGTGTGTCGTGTTCTAATGCTAAACTAGAAGAAAAAATGAACTATGCATGCATGAATTGAATGAAACAAAAAGAAAAGGGGAGAGGAGATTGTATAGCCGGTGGGAAAACGCCCTGGGGGTTCTTCTGAGTCGTCTGGAGAGAAAACTCTCTTCTTCGAAGATGAAGCTCTCTGGATTCCAGAACTAATGGCTCCGGCCTTGCCCAAAATGATGGAGAAATAAGGTTTTTATGGTGATTATTCCCGGACAGGTTCTGAGAGGAATAATGGGCAAGAGTCCGACTATGGGCAAGTATGGCTGTGCAAGGGCCATTGGAACTCGGAAAGGAGTATGTTAGGAAGGTCTCCTACGAATTTGAGAGGATTTTGACTCAATTTGGACGTCCAAAAGAAGCAATTACCATCAATAGCATGGGTCCAAATCAGGCTCGGATTGAGTTTCCTGTTTAAAGTCCAAAAGGCGACAGCCACATTGTCGTTTTCCTGAAGGCGACGGCTCGATATGTCGCCTTCCTCATATGGAAGGCTGACTTAAGTCATTTTGCAATTTTTGAGGGATTTAAAAATACGATTTATGAATTCGACATAGGGGCTGTCGTTTTCAGGAACGCGACACAGGGCCTGTCGCCTTCTGGACTTTTCTGGATTTTGGCATGTAATGCATCCGAAACTCTATGCACAGCCTTCAGATGAAATGTCGGACTTTATGTTCAGAGAAATAGTGAGATATTTGTTCGACTTGACCAAAGAATCCTCCAGGGCGGTGAATTAATCAGAATGATGTCATGATCGGAGAAAGCCAGCTTGACGATGATGAGCCAACGTGGGGCGTCAATGATGCGACAAGGGATTTTGCTCAACTTATAGGTTAGAAATGGGTGTCTACAGATTGCCCCTCCTTGATGCTCGCTTTGCAAGGGAGTGGAGCGGAAAATGGAGCGAAAGCGGCATGAAATGGAGATGTAGCGGAATGAAGCGGAATGAGCTGAAAAGCGGGCATCAAGGCAAAGAGACACCCATTCTTGACGAATAAGCAGTGAGAATTATCCGGCTAACCTCGAACATGGCTAAGAACAGAACGCAAGGATGGCTCCTACTTGGGACGAATAAAAGTCAAAAGAAAAGAATGATCAACCTCCTGATTCAAGAGGTACCCTGGCTATCTTTAGCGTGCAGGTTTCGTTCATTGGGGATAGGTGCTGCCCGGCGCGTCGATTCGACTCTGGCCTTTGAGCGGGTCACGACTAATGAGCGATCGGGGAAAAAGGAATGACTGTCATAATGAACGGGGATGAGAGGAATCCTGCGTAGGAACCATCATTGGCGGACTGAACCCAGCAGCAAGCTTGATGAAAACTTTCAAATTTGGAATGGAATTCTTGTCTGGAAGATGAGAATGTGTGCTGGGACATCATTGAGAAGCTGACTTTGACAAATCATGATTCGTGAAGCTCAAAGTTCCTACATGATGCATGCTGGGCTAAAACAAAAGGAAATCATAAAAACAAATGCAAAGAAAGGGAGAAAATAACAAATATTCAAGGATAATATTGCTAGACAATATGGGCAAGGGTCAAGACACTTCGCATCCCCGACGTGCGATAGAATCCATCGTCCCCGAGTCATATCACCCAACGGCCTATCCAGCGATTAGCAGTGTGCATCTAGATCATCATCGTTTTTGATGAAGGGGAACTCAGATCCTGAAACACACTGGGAACCAGCCGGTCCTTGAGCTGATATAGTAACGTAAATATTATATAGTAATGCAGAGTGATTAGGGTTAGAGATACTTACCTGTCTTACCTGACAAACGCGTCTTTCTGATTTTCTGGATTTTTTGATTTTTATGGATTTTCTGCATTTTCTTGATTTTTATGGATTTTCAATTAATCAAAGCAATAAAGATACAATAAAGATGCACCAAATAATAAGCATCAAAAACATGCGAAATATCCTGAACAGTTATAAAGAAACATGCATGGCACATAAACTGATCAGAAGGCGACATAGGGCCTATCGCAACCCTACACTTTAGAAGGCGATTGGATGCCTGTCGCCTAGTTGAAGGCGACGGGTCGATACGTCGCTTTCACAGGTTCTGCAGCCCGAGCTCAAAAGCTTTCAGCATGGGATTAGGACTTGTCCCCTACTTGGACTCTAAGTGCTCCCACTCAAACTCCTATTCTTATGGGTTTCCCTACCCTTTCCTAGCATGATTAGGGGTGTTAGGCTTCATAAAAAGGGGGGTGAGAGGCCAAATTCAGGCTCATCTCTCTCTTCTTGGGTTTGCAAGCTTCATGGCCATGAAGAGAGCTCCTCTTGATCCATGGTGGGGAGGGCGGTTACGAAGGTCCGAAGCGGTTGCTCGGGCGATGTATGAAGCTCTAGAGGGGGACGAGACGTCCCCATCATCTGAGGACGGAGCGAGGACTGTGAGAGAGGTGAGTTGGTGACTTGTTTTCAATTTTCAATGCTTTAACGCGAATTTGCTCATCAATTTTCCTTGTTATTCTTCTCCTACCTCTTCTTTTGACTTTCTTCTTCCCTATAGCTCTTCCGGGGTCATGCCCGTGTAAGGTCTCGGGTCTTTAGTGGATCCTTATGGGTCTGTAGAGGTCCTGTGTAGTTGACGGCCAGGGCTTGCCGTTGAGTCTGAGTCAGCGTCCAGCGATGTGGACGTCTGAGCTTGAACTCAGCGACAAGCTATGTGGACGTAATCTGTAGGCGGTTCAGTTGGCGGCCATTGATGTTGACGTCGACTAACCAGTCCTGTTGAAATAGGGCAGCCCGAGAGCAGAGTTCCTTCTTCTCCTTTCTCTCCTTCTTCCACCTTAGCCTTCTTGATTCCTGTAGCTTCTGTTGAGTGATTTGAGCTCGTGGGAAGCTCCTGGATCGTGTGGCGTTGCTAGTTCGGGCGGGAATCGCAAGGGTTTGGCGTGATTCGCGCGGAGTCTTCGGGGAATCCGGCGCGATTGGTGGCTGTTTGGGGATTCTTAAGGCGTTCTGAGGTAGGGACTTAACCCCTATAACCCTCCCAGCAAACCAGCATGTCCAATTAAGCAAATTGGTGTGTAATTTATGGTTTAGGGTTTGGGTTGTATCATGCCGGGATTTGGGTAAATTAGACAATCTAAGTGTTAGAATGTTTAGTTTAGATGTTCTGGTAGTGTAAACTGATGTGAGGATGTGTTCCCTCCATCAGTCAGAATGTTATTTAGTATTTCTGCCCTTTGGGACTGATTCGGGTCAGTTCTGGGTATGGGGAGCTGAAGATATCAACGTCCACATCTGTTGACGTTGAGATCTTCAGGGGTGAATTAAACGACAAGGTCGATTGCCGTTTAGTTCCTCTTAACGACATGAGGGTTGCCGTTTACCCTATGTTGGCGGCAATCGATGTGGCCGTTATATCCTGTCTCCCAGCAGACTTAAGCTTGTGATTAGAGGCGATTGACATGTGATGTCCGCCCTAATAGCACATATGGCCAGGCTTAGAGTGTGACTCCGCCTGTGCATAGTAGTAGTTGTTTGTGGCACGAGGTGTTTACTACTGTACGGGTTTCAGACGTTGAGTGTGTTCCGTCTGTTGTACGCGCGTTGCGTTACCGTGTACCCGTTTCTGTTGTGTTACCTAGGCGTGGGTGCGACTCCGTCTAGACGACTAGCGTGTGGTTGTCCTCCGCTAGTGAGCCGGGACATCGAGTGCGACTCTGTCCTGTGCGTACTCCTTGTGGTGGTTTTGAGCCGGTCTCCGTGGAGCCCCTTCTCTACCGCTAGGGTCAAGCGTAGGGGAAAAACCGGTCGTGGACCAGACGCGAGAGAGAGCGTCTGTAGTGTGCACACGTGGCTGGGGTTGAGAGCCTCTGTGGTGACGGGACGCCGAGCCACAGACCCTAGCTGAGTCCTACTTGCTGTGTGTGTGAGTGTGTGTTACTGAGCCGTGTGGTTTTCAGTTTTGTGTGGTGCGACGTGTACTTACTTTCTATTTTTACTTTCCGCACTTTAGACTGTTACCGGGGGGTTACTTTTCCCTACTGGGTCTCTTTCTTGAGACTCACTCCCTTCCCTTTCAGGTGGGTCTTCGTCGACTCCCGTTCCAGGCGAGTCTAGCCACTCCGGTGTTGGTGCTCCCTAGCTGCAGTGAGTTGTACCTTTTTGTTGTACTTCTGTACTCTGTACTTTGCTCAGACTCTGAGTTGTATATGATATGTTCATATAGTGGAATTTTACTGCTTTGCATGGTGTGTATCTTCTTACATATAGTCTCCTCGGACTCTAAATTCCTACCCTTCCGAGCTTGTCTCGTGGGTTAGCGGGTCAGAATTCGGGTTACTGGTTGTTACTGGTAATGTGGATTCTGGGTCGTTACAGTTTGGTATCAGAGCCTGGTCTGATGAGATATATATAAGAAAATACTACCATGTTACTCAGAGTTTAAGAGTACAGTTGCACTGTAGTTAGCTATGTAGCCCGGAGTTAGTTAGTGTATTTATGTGTGTATTTTTGTTCTGTGTGTAGTTCTATGGCGCCTAGGCGACGTCCTAGAGAGGGAGTAGCTGAGCAGGCGACTCGTCCGGAGGTTGGAGATGCTCCGCCACCTCAGCAGACGCAGCCTTTGCCACAGGATGCGCATAGTGGTATTGTTCCGCCGCCGCCACCTCCACCCCAGGTAGCTCAGGGATTGGATATGACTCATTTTCTTGAGGGGATGGCTCAGTTTGTTGCTCAGCACCGTGACGCGCCGGTACCCCAGGGTGGTACTGGGAGGGTGTTGAGGGAGTTTTTGCAGTTTCAGCCTCCTCAGTTTTTGGGTCAGCCTGATCCAGATGTAGCGCGAGCTTGGCTAGATGCAGTGGAGCGGACTTTTCGTTCCATGGAGTGTGTTCCCGAGGAGCGAGTGCTGCTAGCCAGTTACCAGTTGCAGGCACAAGCGTTGACTTGGTGGTCCGCTGAGTGGGAGACTACTTTTCAGTCTCGCCCACTTAGGCAGATTCCGTGGCAGGAGTTTGTTGTTTCCTTTGAGAGAGCCTTCTGTCCTACTTACGTCCGGACGGAGAGGTTGTACCAGTTTCTGGACTTGCAGCAGAGGGACTCTACTGTGGTGCAGTACAGGGCCAGATTTGTGGAGCTAGGGCGTTATGCTCCGCAGATTATGGGAGATGAGGGTTTGAGGACTCAGCAGTTTGTGAGAGGCTTGAGGCCAGAGCTCAGGCAGGCACTGATAGTTGCTTATGTCACAGACTTGGATGCGGCCTATCAGACAACGGCAGCGTTGGAGGCAGACACCTTGCGGACTCGTGCTCGGAGTGTAGAGGTTCAGACGCAGGTAGTTCCTTCCCAGCCTCGCCAGCAGCAGGGTACTGTGCAGATGACCCCCAGGACTACGACTTCTTATGCGCCCACTTCTTCTGGGACGTCGGCAAAGTCAGGATCTCGGAGGAAGTTTCGGCGTGATAGGAGGCAGGCAGAGCAGAGGCAGCAGTCGGTTGGGAGTGTTCAGCAGCCGACAGGTCAGCCTTTGCAGTAGGTGCAGCGTACTTTTGCTGGGCAGTGTTACCGGTGTGACCAGATGGGTCACATGGCACGAGATTGTCCTTTGTTACCTCGTGTGCCGCAGCAGCAGACCCAGTCGCAGCCTCGAGTGCAGCAGCAGCAGCAGCAGGTACCAGTGCAGCAGCGTCAGCAGACTGGAGGTTTTGGTGGGTCCAGAGGTAAAGGTCGTGTTACCCACTTGACTCGTGCAGACGTGGAGGCAGCTCACCTGGTGGAAGGTACTGTTTCAGTTTTTGGTTGTGCAGCTAGAGTTTTGTTTGATTCCGGTGCCTCTCACTCTTTTGTGTCTGAGGACTTTTTAGACTCCCTTGGAGAGTTGAGTTCGGGAGAGTCTGTTGAGTTGGAAGTAGAGTTGCCGACGGGGGACTTTGTCCTTACGTCCTACTGTCTCGAGGAGGTACCTGTGCAGTTGCAGGATCAGTTGTTGTCAGCCCGTCTTTTTGCCTTGCAGTTGCATGATTATGATGTGATTTTGGGTATGGACTGGTTAGAGCGGTATGGTGCAGTGATTGATTGCCAGAAGAAGAGGGTGCACTTGCGGATACCTGGAGCAGCGGCGTTCTACTTCCAGGGTATCGTACCTCTTACTTCTCGCTTTTAGTTTCTGCTTTGAGGGCAGGGAGGTTACTTGCTTCTGGTTGTCAGGGTTTCCTAGTTTCTGCAGTGACTCTTGACCAGATTGCCTCGGGAGTGGGAGACATTCCTGTAGTTGTGAGTTTCCGGATGTCTTTCCGGAAGAGTTGCCTGGTCTTCCACCAGAGAGAGAGATTGAGTTTACTGTAGAGTTGGTTCCTGGCACTTTACCTTTTGCGCAGGCACCGTACCGTATGGCACCAGCAGAGTTGAGGGAGTTGAAGAGGCAGCTTGAGGAGTTGTTGGAGAAGGGCTATATTCGTCCTAGCTTTTCTCCGTGGGGGTCACCTGTTTTGTTTGTCCGGAAGAAGGATGGTAGCCTGAGGTGTGTGATTATAGGAAGCTAAATCAAGTGACCATCATGAATAGGTATCCTTTGCCTAGGATTGATGATCTCTTTGATCAGCTTCAGTCTGCTCGTGTCTTCTCGAAGATTGACTTGAGGTCGGGCTACTATCAGTTGCGGATTATAGATTCGGACATTGAGAGGACTGCTTTTCGGACCAGATATGGACACTTTGAGTTTTTGGTGATGCCGTTTGGGCTCACCAATGCTCCAGCAGCCTTCATGGATCTGATGCACCGGGTGTTCCACCAGTTCTTGGACCGGTTTGTCATAGTGTTTGTTGACGACATTCTGGTGTACTCTGTTTCGGAGGAGGAGCACGCCGAGCACCTGAGGATCATGTTGCAGACTTTGCGAGAGCACCAGTTGTATGCTAAACTTAGCAAGTGTGAGTTTTGGCTACAACAGGTTCACTTCTTTGGGGCACGTGATCTCAGGTGAGGGAGTTTCAGTAGATCCAGCGAAGGTTGAGGCAGTTTTGCAGTGGGAGAGTCCCAGATCTGTGTCTGAGATTCGTAGCTTTCTGGGTTTGGCAGGTTACTACCGCAGGTTTGTTCGAGATTTTTCTCAGGTTGCTGCACCCTTGACTCGGTTGACGAGAAAGGGAGTTCAGTTTGTGTGGTCGGAGCAGTGTGAGCAGAGTTTCATAGAGTTGAAACGACTGCTTACGTCAGCGCCAGTTCTTGCCTTACCTTCAGGTGAGGAGGGTTTTGAGGTTTGCACAGATGCTTCAGGTGTTGGTTTGGGTGCGGTCTTGATGCAGCAAGGCCGAGTGGTGGCTTATGCGTCTCGCCAGCTTAAGCCCCACGAGGAGAGTTACCCGACCCACGACCTAGAGCTTGCAGCTGTGGTGTTTGCTTTGCGGATTTGGCGTCTTTACCTGTACGGAGTGAGTTTTGTTGTCCGTACCGACCACCAGAGTTTGAGATATGTGTTTTCTCAGAGGGATCTGAATATGAGGCAGCGTCGATGGATGGAATATCTGAAGGACTATGATTTCAGCATTGAGTATAAGCCTGGAAAGGCGAATGTAGTTGCAGATGCTTTGAGTAGGAAAGCACAGATGAGTCATCTGATGCTTAGAGAGTGGCAGTTGTGGCAGTCTGCGACAGAGGGTCTTTCAGAGTTTCATCCAGTTGTCGACAGTTGGTGTTGGGAAGTTTGTTAGCAGCTCCCGCGTTGTGAGACAGGTTGCTGAGGCTCAGCAGGCAGATCCCGAGTTGCACAGTGTGTTGCTTCTCCCAGAGGTTGAGCTTTGTGAGGACGGGACTGTTAGGTTCCGAGGTAGACTCTATGTTCCTGTTGAGGAGTCTATCAGAGAGTCGTGTTGCAGGAGGCACATGGTTCCAGGTACTCTATTCATCCAGGGGCGACCAAGATGTACCACAGGTTGAGACGTCAGTTTTGGTGGCCTGGGATGAAGAGAGACATAGCGGCTTTTGTTGCTAGGTGTTTGGTCTGTCAGCAGGTGAAGGCCGAACATCAGCGTCCGGGAGGACTTGTGCAGCCGTTAAAGATTCCGATGTGGAAGTGGGACCATGTTACGACTGACTTTGTTTGTGGTTTGCCGAGGACAGCTGGAGGTTTTGATAGCATTTGGGTTCTTGTGGACAGATTGACGAAGACTGCCAGATTCTTGCCTGTCAGGACTAGTTGGGGTGTGAGTAGGTTGGCCGCGTTGTACATAGAGCGGATTGTTCCTTTGCATGGAGTGCCGATCTCTATCGTGTCAGACAGGGATCCTCGCTTCACTTCTGGGTTCTGGCGCAGTTTCCAGAGAGCTTTGGGGACAGAGTTAGCTTTTAGTTCCGCCTACCACCCTCAGTCAGACGGTCAGTCAGAGCGGACTATCCAGACTTTGGAGGACATGCTTAGAGCTTGTTTCCTGGAGTGGCAGGGGTCGTGGACAGTTCACTTGCCGTTGGTCGAGTTTGCATATAATAATAGTTATCACTCCAGTATCGGTTTGGCACCATATGAGGCTTTGTACGGACGATCGTGTCGCACTCCTCTTGACTGGTTCGAGTTGGCGAACGAGTTGTCACGGGGCCGGAGTTGGTTCAGCAGTCAGTTGAGGTAGTTCAGCTTGTGAGACAGAGGCTTCAGTCAGCTCAGAGTCGGCAGAAGAGTTATGCAGATCAGCGTAGACGACCGCTCGAGTTTCAGGTAGGAGACCAGGTGTTTGTTCGTGTGTCTCCTATGAAGGGAGTGGTGAGGTTCGGTAAGCGTGGAAGTTGAGTCCTCGCTTTATTGGGCCTTTTACCATTTTTGAGCGTGTCGGGAGTTTGGCGTACAGACTTGAGCTTCCGTCAGAGTTGGCAGCAGTGCACGACGTGTTTCACGTGTCGATGTTTCGGAGGTACCTTTTGACGAGTCTCACGTTCTGCAGAGTGCAGAGTGGTCTGAGGTGACTCCAGTGTTGACTGTACCAGAGTTTCCGTTGCACATTGAGGATCGCCGAGTTCAGAGGTTGAGGAACAAGGCTATCCCTTTAGTTCGTGTTGCGTGGCAGCGGCACTCCGGTGGTGAGTCGACATGGGAGGGGAGGACGAAATGCGCGAGCATTTTCCGTACCTCTTTGGTGAGTTTTCTTTCCTTGTGTTGTTTGAATTTTGAGGGCAAAATTCCTTAAGGGGGGAGAGCTGTAAGGTCTCGGGTCTTTAGTGGATCCTTATTGGGTCTGTAGAGGTCCTGTGTAGTTGACGACCAGGTCTTGCCGTTGAGTCTGAGTCAGCGTCCAGCGATGTGGACGTCTGAGCTTGAACTCAGCGACAAGCTATGTGGACGTTAATCTGTAGGCGGTTCAGTTGGCGGCCATTGATGTTGACGTCGACTAACCAGTCCTGTTGAAATAGGGCAGCCCGAGAGCAGAGTTCCTTCTTCTCCTTTTCTCTCCTTCCTTCCACCTTAGCCTTTCTTGATTCCTGTAGCTTCTGTTGAGTGATTTGAGCTCGTGGGAAGCTCCTGGATCGTGTGGCGTTGCTAGTTCGAGCGGGAATCGCAAGGTTTTGGCGTGATTCGCGCGGAGTCTTCGGGGAGATCCGGCGCGATTGGTGGCTGTTTGGGGATTCTTAAGGCGTTCTGAGGTAGGGACTTAACCCCTATAACCCTCCCCAGCAAACCAGCATGTCCAATTAAGCAAATTGGTGTGTAATTTATGGTTTAGGGTTTGGGTTGTATCATGCCGGATTTGGGTAAATTAGACAATCTAAGTGTTAGAATGTTTAGTTTGAATGTTCTGGTAGTGTAAACTGATGTGAGGATGTGTTTTCCCTCCATCAGTCAGAATGTTATTTAGATTTCTGCCCTTTTGGGACTGATTCGGGTCAGTTCTGGGTATGGGGAGCTGAAGATATCAACGTCCACATCTGTTGACGTTGAGATCTTCAGGGGTGAATTAAACGACAAGGTCGATTGCCGTTTAGTTCCTCTTAACGACATGAGGGTTGCCGTTTACCCCATGTTGGCGGCAATCGATGTGGCCGTTTATATCCTGTCTCCCAGCAGACTTAAGCTGTGTGATTAGAGGCGATTGACATGTGATGTCCGCCCTAATAGCACATATGGGCTAGGCTTAGAGTGTGACTCGCCTGTGCATAGTAGTAGTTGTTTTGTGGCACGAAGTGTTTACTACTGTACGGGGTTTCAGACGTTGAGTGTGTTCCGTCTGTTGTACGCGCGTTGCGTTACCGTGTACCCGTTTCTGTTGTGTTACCTAGGCGTGGGTGCGACTCCGTCTAGACGACTAGCGTGTGGTTGTCCTCCGCTAGTGAGCGGGACATCGAGTGCGACTCTGTCCTGTGCGTACTCCTTGTGGTGGTTTTGAGCCGGTCTCCGTGGAGCCCCTTCTCTACCGCTAGGGTCAAGCGTAGGGGAAAAACCGGTCGTGGACCAGACGCGAGAGAGAGCGTCTGTAGTGTGCACACGTGGCTGGGGTTGAGAGCCTCTGTGGTGACGGGACGCCGAGCCACAGACCCTAGCTGAGTCCTACTTGCTGTGTGTGTGAGTGTGTGTTACTGAGCCGTGTGGTTTTCAGTTTTGTGTGGTGCGACGTGTACTTACTTTCTGTTTTTACTTTCTGCACTTTAGACTGTTACCGGTGGGGTTACTTTTCCCTACTGGGTCTCTTTCTTGAGACTCACTCCCTTCCCTTTCAGGTGGGTCTTCGTCGACTCCCGTTCCAGGCGAGTCTAGCCACTCCGGTGTTGGTGCTCCCTAGCTGCAGTGAGTTGTACCTTTTTGTTGTACTTCTGTACTCTGTACTTTGCTCAGACTCTGAGTTGTATATGATATGTTCATATAGTGGAATTTTACTGCTTTGCATGGTGTGTATCTTCTTACATATAGTCTCCTCGGACTCTTAAATTCCTACCCTTCCGAGCTTGTCTCGTGGGTTAGCAGGTCAGAATTCGGGTTACTGGTTGTTACTGGTAATGCGGATTCTGGGCGTTACACACGCCGTTATTCTAAGCTTGATCGCCCCAATGATCAAGTCTTTACCCATGTTTGTCATTAGATTCTTGAAGAGTGGGGTATTGGGTGGAGTGTTGATAGTGGCCCATAATTACCATAAAATTTCCTTCGATTGGCATAGCATCACGGCCTTGATAGAGTTATGGCACCCACAAACCCATACCTTCTCTTTCCCAAATTCGAGGCGACGTCCTTCTAGAGGGGTCGAGGCCTTTCTAGCTCTTCCTAAGACAAAACCGGGGGATGATCGAAACATAAGCTATACGGTTGAGCCCATTAACCCGAAGCTTATCCTTGGGGAGTTCATGACCGATCCGGGGGATGTCTATACCATGATTAGCCCACAATTCATCCATTTAGTGCTTTGTCTAAGTAGGTCATATCCAAGTTTAAGGACAAGAGCGTAGACCATCGTGAGGTAGCAAAGGCCGTGGCGATATGCTTATGTGGGGTGGTGCTCATTCTGTCCGGGGATCACCTCATAGACTACACTAGCCTTAGTGCGATTAGTGGGGCATGGCGAGGACTTTCACTCTCTCACGCCGTCTTGGCGTACCTTTACTCGGGTCTCACCTCGGCTTCCACGGGAGGTTTCCTTTACAGCTCTATGATCCTTCTAGAGTGTTGGTTGGGTGTGAGGATCAAGTTTAAACCGGTAGACAACCCCACCACCGACAGTAGAATCTTCGGGTGTCATCCCTTGAACTTCATTGGTGGCGCGGCCAAGTTCTCCGACAAAGTTCTGTGCAGGACGGCAGACAAGAAGACAAGGAGTGCGTGGCGCCATTACTTCAGTACCTTACCGGTGGAGCACTTTGCTTTGGGGATAGCGGCGCTGCGCGGAGCGGAGATCCGGCTACCACTCGGACGCGGCTTGGATCTGCAACTCATCGGGAACATGGCGACCATGCTCTACAACCCTCAGTGGTGCTATCTACAGATCGGGAAGCCGAGGACGAGAGTACTGCCGCCGTCACACTTGCCACCCGTGAAGAAGCGACGTCTGGGGAACCCGGAGGATGAGCAGGCCGTGCGGAGCGCGCTTGCCTTGTGGAGGGCATGCGCTACCCATGCACTCCCACCGAGACTCGACGAGGACCGGGAGACGTACCAGGCATACCTCTTGGAGCACGAGAAGATCCGGCCACTTAGGGGACCGTGAGCTAGGGACTTGATTGTACTTTTGATGTCTGGATGGGACTTGGTGGATTTTATGCTTGATGTAAGGGGGGACATGCTGATTTTGATTTTTCATAGCTTTTACTTGATGTGATCATGGAATTAAACATTGAAATTGGCACAGACCTGATAAGAACATAGGGACTGTCGCAATCAAGAAGGCGACGGACACTACTCGCTACCACTAAAGTGAAGGCGACGGACCCCATGTCGCGACCACTAAGTAAAGGCGACGAGGGTGCTGTTGCGTTCACAGGAACCGAGGCGGTTTGAATTCGGGCCGAGCGCCCTCTCTCTCCTTCTTCCCTCTTTCGAAACCTTTCCTCTTCCTTGGCTCGCTCCGGCGATTCCGGCGACTTCCCCTTCCTTCTGGCCTTCTCTCTCTCTCATCTCCTTCCTCTCTTCCTCCTATTTTCCTATCTCTCTTTCTCTCTCTCCTATCCCTCTCTCTCCCTTGACAACCGGCGATGGAGGAGGAGCACCGAGAGGGCCAAGGCGGTGAGGGCGGTGGCCGGCGGCGCAAGAAATCGATCCGGCGTCGGCACCGGGTGAGGGGACCTCTACGGCGGCCCCGGAGGTCCCTCCGGCCGTGCCGATGAGGAGGAGCCCGCGGTGGTTCCGGCGACGAGACGAGCCGGTCGGGCCCAAGAAGGTAGGTCTCCGAACCCTATACTCTGAATGTGGGATGTGGGGTGCGGCGCACCCATTTGTAGGGCTGTTTGCCTGAGGGAACGACCGAAAAATGGAGGAAATTCCGTGTCGGGTCACCCTGTTAATGCGACGTAGGACCCATCGCCTTACCAGTGGGAAGGCGACGACCCCCCTGTCACCTTTTAAAAGGCGACAGGGTGACCGTCGCTACCTCAATCTGGAATGCGACGAGCTGGATGTCGCCTTTAGGAAGGCGACGGCCCCTTGTCGCCTTATCAGGACAGAGAGTGGTTCGCGCTTTTCTTTCCGAATTCTGACCCTTTTGGTGTTTGTCTTGCAGAGTGAGTTGCGATCCCGACTCGGTGGGCGGTGATCCGAGCGATCTATGACGCTTGCCGGACTTCCAGGTACGCCGATTGGAGGGGATGGGCTTCGGGCCTTTCTTGAGGTTGGAGGAGCTGACGCCAGACGTGGCGCTCATCCAAGCTCTGAAGGAGCATGGGACCCGGAGTGCCACGTGTTCCTCTTTCCGTGGGGGCACATGGTCGCCACGTTAGAGGACGTGGTACGGATCACCGGCCTGAGAGTGGACGGCCAGGCGTGATCGGACCACCTACACCATTTATCAGGAGCCAGTAGAGAGGCTTCTCGAGCTGGAGGTGAGGGGAGAGAGGTCCTCGTTGGTCGAAAAGACAGCGCTGCAGGCGAGCCTGGGGTAGCGAGCGCGCGCCACCGGACGGGGAGGAGCAGGCGGAGTACTTGGCGCGGCTGACGAGGACTCCCGAGCCGTGCTGGCAGAGGAGGAGGGAGCGGCAGCGGACCGCGACTTGAGGCGCTTCCTGTCCTTGTGATCGGAAGTTGATCTTGGGTACGCGAGGAGACCCGTGAGTGTCGTTGTCTTGCCCCTACTGGAGGACCTGACCCAGGTGGGGAGCTACGCGTGGGGTGCGGCCCTTCTGGCCCACCTTTTCGACAGCCTGGGCACCTCCAGTAGGGAGACAGGGGTGGCCGGGTTCTTCCCTCTGTTACAGGTACACTTCTCACCTTAGCCTTTGTTATTTTTGCTGCTTATTTTATTAATCGTGGTACTAACTGCGTTGCTCCTGCAGGTTGGGCGTACTACCACCTCCCCCTCTTCGCCGCGGGGTGGCGAGGTGACGAGGCACCGTGCCCCTTCTCCAGCGCTGGCGGTTCTGCCGCGACGAGCGATCCTGCGGCGGCAGGTGACGCTGATCCACGACGCGATGGACACCATTCCCTTCGGACATGTGAGTACTTCAAGCCTTAACCATTCTACTTTGATTGCTTTCCTGGTAGTTGACTGACATGTTTTACTTGTGTGTGTAGGTACAGTGGACTCCCTTGTCGGGGGAGGACGACGCTACCCAGCCGTGGGTGGAGCGGGGCCATCCTTACTTCGGTAGGGACATTTGGCTCCACTGTTTTAACACAGTGGTCCCGCTCCACCACCGGCTAGGGCGCGGACACTGGGACTCTATCAGGCGTGGTGGAGTTCCCGACCCGACAGAGGTCGTGGGAGATGCCCGGTCGCAGCTTCCGGGAATCCAGCAGGTCACGGACTGGACAGTCCGGGTTCGGGGCAGCTGGATGATTGGGAGCGACAAGGAAGGAGGTGGTCTCTGAGGCTGCCAGCGACGAGGACTACTACGGGCCTACGCCCGGAGGTACGGGCCCAGGTCTACAGGGGACCCGTCGACCGGTGAGTTTTACTGCTTTTAGTATGTTTCAAATTCTTTAATTAATTATGTGACTATTTGACTTGTGTTTTTGCAGCTTGACCCCGAGGGACGGATTGCCTCGCTCGAGGGCGTCCTCCATTCCACTATCCAGCAGCGAGACGACCTCCAGGCGGTGGTGGACCAGCTGGTGAGTTTCTCCTTGTGCTTTTACCCTTTCTGTTTCTAGTGTTGTTTGACTGACCCCACGGTTTTCTTTTGCAGAGGGGAGAGTTGGAGAGGACCCAGCAGATGGTGGCGTGCGCCCTCTTCCTCTCGGGAGGACCCTGGCCGCTCCGTCTTGGAGGGCCAGCTGGCGGCGGCGGCGGCTCGAGCGGAGGACGCCCTCGCCCAGCTGCGGGAGCGGGTAGTTTCTTACTCTAGATGCCCCTTGAGTTTTGTTGTTTTGGTGAATCTGACAGGATGTTTGGTGTTGCAGGAGCAGGAGCTGAGGACCGCCCTGGCGCGGACGACTGCGTTGGAGGCGGAGATGGCGGAGCTGCGCCTACGTCCAGAGGTGGCGAAGGTGGTGCGGTGGCGCCAGGAGGTAGAGGCGGCGGCCCGCTGGCAGCAGGACGCGGAGGAGGCGGTGCGACTGCGTGCTGAGGCTGGCGACCTTCGCACGCAGCTTGGAGAGGAGCGGCATCGCAGCGACATGCTGCGATCTGAGATGAGGGGGCTAGAGAGGGCCCTGGCGCTGGTCGGGCGCAGCCGATCAGTGACCAGCCGGAGCGGTATCCCGAGCAGGTCCGCTGGGCATTATCTGACGGGTTCCTCCGGACGGCGGAGGAACGAGAGGAGGAGCGGCGACGGCGCGAGAGGGCGCCCGAGGGAGTGAGACAGGCCAACAGTGATGGCCCCTCCGTCTCCCCGCCCGCCTGAGGGCACAGGGAGAGTGGCTGAGGTTTGTACTTCCTTTGTCTTCCCCCCCCCCCCCCCCCCCCCCCCCTTTGTACATGATATGAATAGAATGAATAGAACTCTTTTGTTTTATGGTTTGTGACTGAGTGAGAGTGACGAGTGAGATATGAGTGCCGTTTTCTTTTCTGTCCTACACACTTAGGCAACCACGAAACAAGTCATCTGTTCTTAGCTTAGCCCCTTGCCTTAAAAATGCGACGGTGAGCGACCTTGATAATTTGTCAAGGGGCTAAGCCTTATTAAATAGGCAAAAGATGCGAATAACAAATGAAATGCATGTATGCAAACGGCTTGGAATCATTTAATGTTTTGAGATTTTTTGGAACATTCGATTTTTTTTTTAGAGTTTTGAAATTTTTGATTTTTTTTGGAGTTTTGAAATATTTGTTTTTTTTGGAGTTTTGGAAATATTTGATTTTTTTTGGAGTTTTGGAAATATTTGAATTTTTTTTGGAGTTTTGGAAATATTTGGTTTTTTGGAGTTTTGGAAATATTTGATTTTTTTGAAGTTTTGTTAGCGCCTAAAGCTGGCGTTGGCCCTTCCTAAAATAAGACACGCGAGATGGAAGGTACTCGCATCTTCGGGCTACAACACTTAAGCCGATTCGAGCTGCTGGTTAGGAATCTTGATCTCCTCTGGTCCTTGCCACAGGCTTTCTAAGTTAGGCGTGCATATGGGTGACAACGCCTCGGAAAACCTACGCTTAGTTGATGCTGCGACTAGTTAAGCCCCACCCTAGAGGTGACTCAGCCTTGTAGGGAGAAACGGAAGAGTATTTTAAGAAAGTCTTGTGTGGGTACGAGGACGTTGGGTTCGGCTACTTCCTACAGCATACCATTCGGAGATTGGGTCTGTTGTGGAGGACTTTTATGGTCTTTTATCATGGACTTGCCTTGCTCTGGGGCATGCGTACGACCGGGCTCATTAGTGTCCCGCGGGACTTTGCCACTCTTTGCCATGCCCCTATGTATTATGGATTTTATTTTCTTTTCATTTCTTTGCTTCTTTGCCCTTTTGTTATTTTGACCGTCCCTATTTGAGACTTCCTCTTGTCAGGGTATGCTGTAGGTTGATGACCTTACCCTTACGACCCTTTTTCCCCTACACTTCGACCGATTAGGAGAGAATGACTGACCCGTCGCTAGAGCAGGGCCCGCATAATTACAACACCTACCGAGTGTAATCATCCGGGCTTGCCGTGCGCGTGTGTGTTAATCCTAACTTAGAGTAGCCCTTGGCTATTAGAGTGGCATCTTAGACTCCCAACATGGGGCTACTCCCCGATTTAGGTGTTGTAGCCTCACACCTATAGTCCTAAGGATAGAAACGTTTGAGGTACAGCCCGTTCCACGGATGTGATAACTCGACGCCCTCAGCATTGATTAAGCGATATGCGTTTCCGGGGTAGACCTCCCTCACAACGTACGGACCCTCCCAGTTGGGTTGCAGTTTGGACCTAGGACCTCCGGGTTTGATAAAGATGCGTTTCAAGACCATATCACCCTCTTGGAATTTTCACTCAATTACCTTCTTTTGAAAAGACCTTGAGATTCGCCTTTGGTAGGAAAGCACATGGTCGGCTGCCATGAGCCGCCTTTCATCTAAGAGTTCCAATTGGACTAGTAACGCCTCTCGATGTTTGTCAAGATTAAGTTCCTTGTCTAGCTCGACTCTTAGTGAGGAAATAATCTCATATGGAACTACCGCCTCCATCCCGTAGGTGAGAGCGTACGGGGTTTGCCCTCTGGGAGTGTGGACGGAGGTACGGTAGGCCCATAGAGCCTCTATCAGCTTCTCTGGCCAGTCGGCGAATTTATGCGACTCACAGTTTTCTTTAGGATTTTAAGAAGGGTTTTGTTAGTTGCTTCAGCTTGGCCATTGCCTTGTGGGTAATACGGCGATGAATGATGCAGCGTGATGTTGTATTTCTTACAGAGGTTCTGAAGCTCTTGTGCGATGAATTGCGGCCCATTGTCCGTGACGATGCTGCTTGGCACTCCGAACCGCGAGATGATGTTTCTCATGATAAAGCGGCAAACCGTGGATGCTTTGATTTCTGTGAAGGCTTCAGCTTCCGCCCACTTGATGTAATACTCAGTTGCAGTTAGGATAAATGACTTTTGTTTGGTTTGAGCATTAGAATCACCAAGAGGACAGACAATGTCGAAAGCCCACATGGAGAATGGCCATGGTGTGGAGAGTGGGTGTAGTGAGGAGGAAGGGGCATGGATCTTATCGGCATGGAGTTGACACTTGACACACCTACGGACGTAGATGGTACAGTCTTTCTCTAGGTTGGCCAGTAATAGCCCTGCCTAATGATTTTCTTTGCTAGCATCTGACTGTTGACGTGCCCTCCGCATTCACTAGCATGGGCCCCTTCCACCACCTTCCAAGCTTCGTCTCGGTAAGGCACCTTAAAAGGACTCCATTAAGGGCTCGCCTGTACAAAACTTCCCCGACAACTGTGTACCTTAAGGCGGCTCTTCTGATGGCCCTGCGGTCTTCTGCACTTGCCCCTTCAGGATATGTTCCATCCCTGCAGTATTGTTCTATCTCAATACCATGGCGCTCTTCTTCACTCAGGATCTCCTCGAGCTCAGTTAACATGACTTGTTGCACTCCTCTTCTCCTAGCCTTCTCTTATAAGGTTGCCCTGAGGTCGCTAACCAAGGGTCCTGGGTGGATGGGACATCGAGACGCTGGACGATGATTGTCTCAGTCCGGCGACTCAGAGGGAAGGATAGGGATGAGGCTAGCGACGCCACAGCGTCGGCCAGGATGTTTTGAGAACGAGGAGTATGGATGTAGATGAGCTTGCGGAACTGCCTTGCCAACAGCGTGACCAGGTCTTGGTATGGCTTGAGCTTCGGTCACGAGTGCGGTAGTTTGAGCACCTGCCGCAGGATGAGTTGAGAGTCTCCTATAATTCTGAGGTGCGATGCCCTCAGCAAATAGGTGTGCTTGAGACCAGCAAGGAGTGCCCTCATACTCCGACATATTATTGTAGCGGGGAAGGTGAGTTGATATGCAAAGGGGATGGTGTACCTTCCTGGGTAAGAAGCACGGCTCCGATGCCCTGTCCTGAGAATTGAGTGCACCATCAAAGTGAAGGGACCAGAAGGGGTCTTTGATTATGACTGAGAGTTCCTCATCGGGAATTCCTCTCGGAGGAGTCGCTGTGAGGAGTGGAGATGAGCTAGATGCTCGGCGATGGCATACTCCTTGACGGCCTTTTGGACCACAAAGGATATGTCAAACTGGGAGAGGAAGCTCTGCCAGCGTGCCAGCCGATCAGAAGGACGACTTGCTTTCGAGCAAATAACGGAGTGGGTCCATCTTGAGATCAGCTTGACCTCGTGGGCTAGGATGTAGTGCTTGAGTTTCTGGACTACCCACACGAGTGCTGCACAGGTTTTGTCTGCGGTTGGTGTATTTGGATTCGGCGGTGTTGAATAGCCTAGAGAGGTAGTACGCTGCCCTTTCTTTCCCAGACTCATCGTGTTGTGCAAGGACAGCTCCTAGGGAGTCCTCAATGACTGAGAGATATAGGATTAGTGTTTTCCCGGTGTAGGAGGCTGCAAGACTGGGGATTCATGAGATAACTCTTCAGCTCATCGAAGGCTTCCTGGCATTTTTGATCCCATTCGAATTTTGCCCCTCCTTTCAAAGATCATAGAATGGGCGACATCTTTGCGAATGTTGGGAGATAAATCTTCGGATGAATTGCAAACGCCGATTAGCCCTTTAATTGTGCGATATTCTTTGGAGAAGCATCTCTGCTATTGCCTTGGCCTTGTTCGGATCGATCTCAATGCCCTGCTTACTGACTATGAAGCCTAGTAGCTTACCTGATGATACCCGACACACACTTCTTTGGATTCATCTTCAGCTGATAACTCCCTAGCTCTCTGCAGTACTTTGGCTAGGATCTCGGGTGTTCTCTCCTGGTCCTTGACTTCACCAAGATGTCATCCACGTAGACCTCTACATAGACGTGTATCATGTCGTGGAATATAGCCATCATTGCCCTCTGGTAGGTAGCCCCAGCATTCTTCAGCCCAAATGGCATGACTACGTAACAATGTTCCCCAGGGCGTGGTGAAGGATGTCTTTTCTTGATCTTCAGGAGCGAGACGGATCTGGTTGTAGCTGAGTATCCATCCATGAAGAGAGGGGTCTCGTACCCGGCAGTGTTGTCGATCAGTACATCATATGAGGAAGCGGGAAGTCATCCTTTGGACATGCCCTATTCAGATCCCTGAAATCAATGCATATCTGACCTTTCCATCTTTCTTCATGACAGGGACGATGTTGGCCACCCAGTTCGGATACAACACTACCCTGATGAATCTAGCCTTATGGAGTTTGTCTACTTCGTCCTTCATCTTCAGGGCCATTAGTGGGCGAACCTTCTGAGTTTTCTGCTTGATGCCCTTGCCCCTTCTTTCAGTACTAATCGGTGCTCCACTAGAGAGGGGTCTAGGCCGGGCATGTCCTCGTAAGACCAGCGAATGATCCTTGTACTCCCTTAAGATTTGCACCATTCCTCTTCTTCATCAGGAGGAGGTTTGCTGAGATTATCACAATCCTAGTTCTTCTTTGTTCCGAGGTTGACTTCCTTAGTAGGTTCATCCACTGCCGCTGTGGGTTCATCAAATCTCCTGACTCCGCTGGCATATTTCTCGGCAGCGTCATCTACTTCGCTATCCTCTTACTCGATCGGGTCCTCATCATTCATGATTTCGTAGACGCCAAATCCGTCATCTATGAACACCCCATCTTGCTCAAACGCCTCTTCAAACACCAGTTGCTTCCTTTGTGAATTCCTCTATCAATATAGCGCTTGACACCCGCCGAGCTAGCTCTTGAAGATATCTCCGGGAATAGCTTTTCCCCGCTGCTTCCTAGGACGGTGCTTGGAACTGGCGGATGGCAGGCTGACCTGACTCTCTATCCTAGGCCTATCTATTCCAGACTCACCTACCCTAGACTCTCCTAAACTAGACGACTCTACAGGACTGGGGGAGGGCATGGTGCCCTCGAAGAGGATGGCTCCTAATGAAGGAGCAGGAGGGGAACCCTCAGTTGAGGGGTGCCCCTGATCAGCAGAGTGCAGGACGTATGCCGGCTCCTCGACCTCAACGTGCATTTGAAAGTGGACGTTTTTTTTTTTTTGGAGATCGGAGGAGAGCATGCAACAGGAGAGGGTGACCTCATGGTCGCCTGGATCAGCTTGAAGGGCGGAGAGGATGGCCGGTGGGAGCTGGGTGTGAGAAGGTTGTGCGCCGCCGTAAGAGCTGCGGAGTCAGCTGGAACAGTAAAGGAGGAGAGGATGGGACTAGGCTGAAGGAGGACTCCAAGAGGGATGGTTGATGCTAGGCAGGTGCCTCTCCAGTGTTCATCAACGGTTTTTTTCCTCCTCGTAGGGGATGTCCGGTTCTCCTACGTCTGAGGCATCACTCATGAGCTACCTTTTGGACGTGATGGCAATGGGTGGATCTAGCAATTCTTCCGCAGCTGGCGGCCAGATTCTCTCCTCTTCCCAGAACAGTCGGCTGAGGCGATGGTGATGTCTTCTATGTCGAACCATCTATACCACTCAGCCTTTGGGTCTCCGATCTTTCTCCTCCTGTCGGACGAGGGCTTCTAAGGCTCTGTAGGTCAGCAACGGGGCCATGTGCCGAGAGAAGTTCCGGCCATGCACCTCGTGCTGTGAGAGTTCTGCCTCGACTACCACGGTGCTGTATCCAGGTTGGGTAGGCCCCCTGATGAAGTGACACCAGAGTGTCCAGGTGAGTGGTTCTCGATCGGCCTTGAGAGTGGATGTGTTGGATGACCATGGTTTGGACTTCTCCCTATACCCTAAGCCCCATCGCTTTTCATGACAATGTCGGGGATGGGTTTGACTATACCTTGTAGCTCTGCCCCTAGGCCCTTGCCTTCTTCATACCCCAACCTCATCATGATTTGCCACCCCTTTGTGCTTAGTGGCTCTTTCTTTTTTACCGCATTGACCTGGGCTAGGTTGACCTTTCGCTGGGACTGGAACGTGTAGCTCTAGGGGTAGTTGATGTCTAGCACCGAGACATGGGTTTGTTGGCTTGCCACCAGCTGGGAGGTGGGGTATCGTAGAGAGCATCTACAGAGTGGGCGTTGGCTATGATTTTGACCTTGATAATTCGTCCTTGGAAGGGGAACTTTAAGCACTGATGTGCGGTAGATGGTACAGCCCCTAGTGACTCAACCATGGACGTCCCAGGATTGCCTTGAACATGGGATCGATATCAAGGACGTAGAGTCCACTGTGATGGCGAGGGGTCCCATTCGGCTTGCACAGTCACCATGCCGTGGCAGGATCTTCTAGATTGTCGTATGCTGCAATGGTGGTGGGCGTCGGCCTTAGCATACTTTCTGATAACTCACAGGCCCTCAGGGTGCTTAGCGGCAGACATTTATGGATGCCCCCGTATCGACCAGTGCCACTCCCACTGCTATATGGTTGAATGACTAGGGTGACACAGAGGGGGAGCCTCCTGGCTTCTGGGGGGCTAATTCATTCTCTGCAAATGTGATTGCCGGCCCGCGAGTCACCATGGCCAGGGCACTGGGTAGCTTGTCTGCCATCATGTCTTCATTACTACCACCTTCTGCAGGAAATTCCTCAGGGCTTCCAGTGCTCTTTGGAATTCTTTATCAGCTCCAGAATGGAGATCTTGGCTGCACGTGGTCCAGGTGCTTGAGGATGTCATAATGGGTTCCAGTAATGGCTCATCAGCCCCTCATCTTGTTGCTGAGCTTGCTGTTGTTGTGGCGGCTGCAGGACCTGTTGGGGTTTGTGGAAGTGGTGGTGGTGGAGATAGGTGGGTATGGGCGGCGGAAGACTCGCCCGCTCCGTAGGGTGGTTGGATTGGTGGATGGCTGTCTAGCGGAGGACAATGTTGCGGCGGAGGGTTGGTCTGGCCCAGGGGGTGGTAGGATGATGGGTGAGGGAGCGGATATGATAGGGGGTAGAGGGATGGAGACAGGTGGAGCGAAGGGTAAGATGATGGGTGAGCTAACAGCTGGCGCGGATGCTGAACTGACGGGCAGTATGACGGCGTTGGCCATGAGACTACAGAAGACTGACTGGGACCGCGTAGGCTGGTTGTGTTGTTTGGGATTGGATAGGATTTGGTTATGGCCATCATCTGCTGAACGTCCAGCTCATCATCGTACGTCCAGTTTGCTTTCGGAGGAGGTTGGTGGACGATGGGGTTTACTTGGGCAGGTTGTTGTGGTGTGGTGGGTTCGGAGCTGGTGGATGGTTAGGTAAGGGTTGTGGACAATCCCGAGGTCCTGCACGGCTGCTGGTGTTGTTGCCGCTGTTGTTGTTGAGGGGTGGTTGGCGCTACTGCCTCTGCTGCTGTCTCTGCCTCTCTTTGATGTCTCCGATTACTTGCCAGAGGGCTGTCCACTCTATTTTGTGCTGCTCATGCAAGTCATACACCAAGTCCTTAATGTAAAGCACTGGTCGATGGTATGACAGGCTGCCTATGGAACCACAATACCGATTTGATCTACGCTCCTGGTTCAGGGGTCTCTCAGGAGGGAGCCTAATGGCATCGGTGGAGAGCAAGGCCAAAATATTCGGAGAGGGTCTCTGGCAACGTGGTTAGTGGGCTCTCCAGCGTCCTCAGGTAACAGGGAATAGAACCAATCCAGAGCGTGCCCGTCCAGCGACCGCGAGAAGATAAATGCCATAAGACGGCGGTCGTGCTGGTAAGGGGCACTCATAGTATGAAGTCTTTGATGTGGATATACGGACTGCCCGAGCGATTGTATTTTCGGTACTTTGGCAGCTCGGATGGAGAGGGGACCCACAGGCCGTTCAAATTAGGCGTGTGCACATCGTGGTGCTGCCTAGGTCGATTGCTTGCGGAGCTCTTGGAGCTCCATCTTGATGGACACCCACTCGGACATCATGTCTCGTGCAGCGGATGGCTGAGCGTAGACGGATGAGGCACGAGAGGTGGGCCTGGCGCGTGGCTCAGGACGGTGAGGGGAGTAACACGCTGGTAAGGTGGAGACCGGGGCCTCGACTCACGGGAATGTAGTGCTCAGACTCGAAGGCGTGAATCAGATAGTCCGCGCCGGATGGGGGTGTTTTCGGCTTGTCCCATGGGGACGTGGGGGCCGGAGATAGCTGCTGCAGGGCATGATGTGCCCACTCTAGGTGAGGATAAGGAGGCGGCCTTTCCTTTGAGAGCCGTCATTAGAGTTTGAATTTGAGACTGATCAAGCTGTGGAATTAGACTCAGAAGCTGAGCAGCTTGATCACTGACTGAGGAGGTGGGTGTTCCGAGACGGCTGCCCTCGTTACGATGGCGACCCTCAGAGGTATGGACGTGGCGACCCAAGGCCGGCCACCTCGTCGAAGAGATCATGGGGTAGGACTCCTCGTAATCCTAGGGATTATGGAAGGCAGTGTCGGGATTCTCACCATTGTAGATTGGTGTGGTCAAGAAAGACTCCATACTCGGAGAAAGCCTTTCCAGACTTGAGAGACAACCTAACCTAGACAGACTCTTAGTTTCCTAACAAACAATCTTATGCAGACAAAGGAAAGAGAAAACGTCTCACCCAAAGCAAGAAGTTGGCAATGATGATGATTTCTTTATTTGGTTCAGGTTTGCCTTTTAGTGATTTTGCCTTTTAGCAGTTCTCTCCAAATAAGGAAGGGTTTCCTAAATGGAGAGGCTTCCACTTCGGTATGACTAGAGTTCTCTCTACCTTGCCAAATGAGTCTAGACTCGATCCTAGGTGGCGACGGGTACAACAGCCCGGCGCCGTGTGGGAATCCATGGTCAGCGGGGACTTACGGAGGCCCTCAAGCGCGCGCTCTAGTCGGACACAAGGAGTATGTGGCCGAGAGAGTGAACGTCGCTGAGGAGGAAACCTATGCTACGAATATGGAGCGATGTATGCAAGTCCTATGTGCACCGGAGTGCATGAAAATTCTAATCCTAGTACTAACACAACGAGAATTAGGATTATCACCACAGAGGAAGAAGCGACAAGAAAGATGTCGCGACCAAGATCGCGACACAAGGCCCATCGCTTTCCTTCTCGCAGTGGACAGAAAGTGATAAACCTAATTATGCACGAAAAATCAATCAATCCTATAAAATATAAGACTGGCAATCTCTCAATAACATGGAGAGGCATGATATGATGAAATCTGGATGGGTATGTGAAAGCACCCAAATTTACAAGACAGTCAATGGGCCAGAGTACTGACCTGAATGCGACTAGCACCCCGTCGCCTTCCGTGTAGCGACAACAACCCCGTCGCTTTCTTTACAGGCTCGAGCAATACTCAACCAAAGGAAATAGGTGTACGGACAGACTGCGTACCTGATCGCGACGTAGCACGCGTCGCTACGCTGATTGCGACGTGGCGGATGTCGCCTTCTCACCCAGACCAGCAGAGCACTAACAAACCTAAAGAACAGAACTAAACAAAAAAAAGCTGACAACACAACACCCGTTGAAGGACAAGGACGCAGGGAAAGAAGAACAAGTGTGATTGGCACAAGTGGGTCCCACCGTGATCGCCAAAGGTGTAACACAGGATTGGTATCCCCTTTTGAATTGAAAATTAAGAGTGTAGGGATTAGGAACTGACCGTGATCGCCACCAGAGTACTCGCCTCGTAGATGTGGACGTGGAGGGCTGACTACCTTGGAAAAGAAAGGTGAAGGGAATGCGTACCTGAGAACGCGACGATGGAGTGTCGCGACGCTTTTTTAGGAACGCAACAGGGTTCTGGCGCCTTCTTGAACGCCACAAGGTGTCTGGTCGCCTTCTCTTCAGAGGACAGAGTTTGGGTTCTCGTCTTCCTGCTCCTCAGCCGGCCAAGGGACAGGAGCCTCACTTCGTTCTAACCTTCAACCCCTGCCAAGATGATTTATACACAAGAAAAACCATCAAATTTGTGTGCAATATCTATTCAATGAAAAG